>OZ025697.1:221070-433570 GCA_964019335.1 Diplonema japonicum
ATACTGACCGGTGAAGGGGGGGGAAGGGGGTTAACACATAAAAAAAAAGGGGGGGAAGAAATTAGTATACAAAATCTATTATCGTTTTTTATTTCTTTCTTTCTTTTTTCCCCCCACCCCCTACTACACTTCACTCCCAGGAGGGGGATTCCCCCCTGCTGTCCGCGGGGGGGAAAAATAAGCATCGGTCACCTGCTCCGCCTCCGCAGGATCATCTTGCGGCACCACAGCAGGGGAATACACCTCATAAGCTTCCTCATGCAGGGGAGGCAACTGCTGAGCAACGGGAGCTGCGTCCCACTCCCGAACACCACCGTACTGCTTTATAAATTCCCCTCTGGTGTACAAACCACCATCACTCAGGTCAACCCGCCTCTCGTCATTGCTGATAATTATATCAGGATATGCCTTCAAAGCTCTCATGATGGCCCGCTTAGGAGGAACTATTTCATTGTTCGCCTCGTTTCCGTGAACACCAGGAATGCCCTTCTTCGCATTACGGTGGAAGTCCTCGTAACGAACTCTCGCCCATCTTTTTTTTTTTTTTTTTTTTTCTTTCTTTTTACATACTTCGCCACATCATCATTCGATGCGTCACACGCAAGGCGGATCAACGCAAGCAACATAACAAACAAGTTCAATGAAAGAGCGATCAACAGCCCTGTGAAGGAAACCGCGAAGCACGTGTCTATTTGCTTTGCCGTGGCAGCAGCTCCGTTACGAGGCAGACCTACACAGTACGAAATGTAATCGTCAGCGAAGCTAGCAGGTTCCATGGATTTCACAATTGCGACAATGGCCCAGACATGGAGAAAGATCTCTATGGTGGGGAGGATGATGTTCGTCCTTACCAGAAGACCCTCCCATCTTACAAACCACCTGTTAGAGCGGAACAGAAGTTTGTTTATAACCGAAAGTATGACGGTGGGCAGTGTGACGCCAAATACAGTGTTTTGCAGGTCCGCAGCAGTCATGAAAAAATATTCGCTTGACGTCCCTGTGATGACGGCGGTGATGTCCCTTCCCCCAATGGTGATTTTTTTGGAGTAGTTGCAGTTATCTAGAACAGCTTGCACGCTGGTGGTCACCTTGTAGCTGGAGCCCGACCAGTAGCTTTGGAAGGTGTTGTCTATGCCGCTGATCCACACTGTGAAGGTCACGATGGTGACCGTTACCATCGCCAAGGCTACCAGGAGGTACACCATCTTCGCAAAGAATTCTTCATTCGTCCGAAGAGGATGCCGGTGGACGTAGATGAAGGTCGACATTTTCTTTTTTTTTTTTTTTTTTTTTTTCCTCTCTTTCCCTGCCTCTTCTCACCCTCCCCCTCCCCCTCCCTCTCTGGGTTTGATTTTTGTTAGAAAAGAAAGAAGAAGAAAAAAAAAAAAGAAAGAAAGAATTGAAAATAGTTTAATTATTTTTTTTTTTTTCTCTTTGTTATCGCATGAATTAATATGTCACACTTTTTTTTGTTTTTGTTGTTTTTGTTTTTCCTTAATTCTTTTTTTTTTTAAAAGGACAAACATCCCTGAAAAAGCAGGCAAGAAGAAAGTAAGCATCCGTTCACGGACGAGGCTAAAAAAAAAAAAAAAAAAATGGGGCTTTGATTGCAACACTAGGTGGCGTTAAGCGTGCAATGAAGCACGAACTACCTACTTGATTACAGGGGGCGCTCCTCGGCCGAGCAGTAGCTTCTTCTGCGTTCCGCGTCGTGTCCTTAATGCGTGCGGTGTGCTCAACCCTAGCCGGGGCGTCCCGGGTAACCAAGATTCTGCGCTCGTGCAGTTTGCTGCCTGTTCGTCACCCTGAGCATCTGCGTTACGTTCTTCCACTCGGGTGCTACCGGTGATGACCGACGAGGAGGTCAACAGCGAACAACACATCTGATGTGCTTCTTATATTTCCATGTTATCCCCACCACCTAAAAAAAAAAAGCAGTTTCCTTTACCCCCCCCCCCCCTCCCTCTTTGCTTCTTAGAAACTAGTCTTTTCTTTTTTCTTTTTTTTACGACGATTGTAAATTCCAATCTGTGGGCCCTGACGTACTCCACCCTTCCTGTGAAGGGGGTGCTGTGGTCCATTGGTCAAATGGAGCGGTGTTGCTAGCCTGCACAGGCTGTCCTAGTGTAAAGGAAGCACTACGTGAGCTGAGGTCCGAAGGGTTTTGGTTAGGACCTGGGAAGGACACAGACCGCGTGAAAGGCGCTTCTTCAGGAGGAGGGAAAGGCGATGCTTCTGCGGGAGGGAAAAGGGAGGTAGACGGGATGGCAGGGGCACCAAAAGCATTCTCCCCACCCACCTGAGGCACAACCGGAACAGGGGGAGGAGGGAAAGCTGCTGGTGTTTGGATCGAGAGAGAACCCTTGTAGCTGATCTCTTTGGCCGTCAATTGGTCGTCCTTCAGCTTCTTCCAGCCAAACTTATGTTCGTCCCTTTTCATGCACAGCAACACATCACCAGTCTCTTTCACCTGAAATAGTGAAAATATTTTCAAAAATATTATTTCAAAAAAAAAAAAAAAAAAAAAAAAAAAAAATACCTGTATTCTCCTGTTAACGTCTATTTCCGTCAGTACCACTGCTGCGGGCACATCTGCTTTGAAGAATAAAGGTGTTTCGGTTTCTGTCGTGTCGAAGGCCCGTGGTGCCTGTTGCACCACTGGTACCGGTGCCACAGGGAGGGGCTGTTGTTGTTGTTGTGGTGGCTGCTGTTGTTGTTGTTGTTGTTGCTGCTGTGTTACGCTGTTACTCGCCTTCAGGCTTTCGATGACGGTGTTTTGCTCCTGGATGCACTGCTTGCATTCCCGCACTTCCTCCGACAATCTATTTATCACCCCCATCAGCCTGGCCTCCATCTCCGACACCTTAACATCTGTCTCGGCAAATGCGGCCCCTAGAGCCTGCACACAGGCTGCTACCTGAGACATGGCTTCCTGGAAAAAGGGTACGGTATCTTTTGGGGAAAAAAAAAAAATTTTTTTTTTTTTTGTTCATCACAGTTCCCCGCAGTTTGTGATTATAATGGGTTTTTCAGGGAAGTCGTTCCGGGTGGTCTGGGTGGAGAGCATGACGCGGAGAACGTTCATACTTTCCTCGGTGATCTTCCCAAAGGCAACGTGTTGGCCATCAAGCCACAGGGCCTTGCAATACGTGATGAAGAATTGGGACGAGTTTGTGTGCGGGCCTGAGTTGGCCATTGACACAGTGCCCGGGCAGTCGTGGGATAATTTGAAGGACTCGTCCTTGAAGCTCTTCCCGTACATGGAGAGACCCCCGTGGCCATTACCATGTGTAAAGTCACCCCCTTGCACCATGAAATTTTGGATCAGTCTGTGGAAACAGCTGCCCTTGTAGTGTAGCACGTTGCCGGCACTGTCCTTGCCTTTCTCTCCCGTGCACATTACTCTGAAATTTTCTGCGGTTTTAGGTACCACATCGTAACGGAGTTGGACTACCAGTCGCCCTACGGGTGTCCCCCCTATGGATATGTCCAGGTAGCACTGGGGGTTCTTCCCCACTACATTGTCCATTTTTTTCGCTTCATTGTTTCCCCCCCCCTCCATCCCCAATCCTTGTTTTTTTTTTTTTTTTTTTGAGAATCTTTTTTTTTTTTTTTTTTTTTTTTTCCCGAAAAAAAAAAAAAAAAAAAAAGGCGAGGGAATAGTCGGAAAAAAAAAAAAAAAAAAAAAAAAAAAAAAAAAGACGGAAAACTACAATAGGCCGGGGAGGTTTTGGCTTGGGTGGGGGGGAGTGGGGGTATGTTCATTCAACATTCTTTTTTTTTCTCTTTTTGATTTTTTTTTCTTCTTCCACCCGTCTCCCCCCCCGTCCCTCCCGAGGGAGAGAAGAGTATGGGAGATAAGGGGGGAAAAAAAAAAAAGGAAAAAAAAAGAGAATGTTAAGCGAAATACACTGACCAGTTCTCTTGCCTATCTTGCGCGAAGCGTAATGCTCACATCCTCAACTTGGTGCGCCTCCAGTGGCGCCTCTTGCTGTTCCACTTGATGGCCTTGCCGGTCTTAAAACGGCAGAACCAAGGAACAGGGCGGTTGACCTTCATCTTCTTGGCATAATGGAGCTTCTGGGTAAGGGTCTTGATGGCACCCATTTTTGTTGTAGTTAACCTGATTGAGGGGGTGGGATGTTTTTTTTTTTTTTTTTTTTTTTTTTTTTTTTTCCAATTGAAAGAAAAAGAATAAAAGCTTTTTTTTTTTTGACTTTTTTTTTTTTAGTTTTTTTTTTAAAAAAGTAACCCCCCGCTTCTAGTCAATGAGTACTGATGTCCGTCTGGTGAAGGTGAAGAAAGGAGCGCATGGATGCAAGGGCATAATGCTCACATCCTCAACTTGGTGCGCCTCCAGTGGCGCCTCTTGCTGTTCCACTTGATGGCCTTGCCGGTCTTGAAACGGCAGAACCAAGGAACAGGGCGGTTGACCTTCATCTTCTTGGCATAATGAAGCTTCTGGGTAAGGGTCTTGATGGCACCCATTTTAGAATTCCTGAGATGATTTTTTTTCAATTTCTTTTTTTTTTGTTTTGCAAAATAAAAGGGGGGGGATAATAATAGTAATAAATAATCTAAGAGATAGGGAAAGGCGCTTGCCCTATCTAAAGCAATAAGAAAAAGAGGGGGGCGGGGGGGGGGGGGAATCATTTCTCAGTCCTGTCTATCAGCTCTGCCACGTAGGACCTCAACTCTCGGTTGTTCTCGGATAATGAACGGTTTTCGTTCCTAGTCGGGGGAAAAAAAAAAAGTTCTACCTTCCCCTCCATTTTCATACCCAAGGATCGTATTTTCGGTGTCTAGTTTCTCGACTTTTTCTTCTAAAAGACTTATTTGATGCCTTTTTTTTTTTTTTTTTTTTTTTTTTTTCATACTCCTTTTCCCTTAAGAACCCAACATTGTCCTCCAATTTGTTTTCAACCTCCAGATTCTTGTGGTGCAACACCTCGATCTGCCGCTCCAGCTCCTCCACCTTTCCCTCCCTCAACGTGATCATCTCCTGGCACGTCACAAGCGAGTCCCTGACCTTCACCACCTCCGCCTTCAGTTCCGCATTCTCCCGTAGATGCTCCTTCGCAACTCTGTCTCGTTTCCGAAGTTGGTTCTCCCAGTCGAGCTTCCGCTGGTAGAGGAAGGACTTAACCTCTGTTTCTGTATAAGATTTATCACTGTCTGATTTAGTAGGTGTTGAGGGTCCTGGAACAGGTGGTTGTAAAGGTGTGTGAGCTAATCTATTCAACAAAATATTGGCCTCGTTTTTAACTGCGGTGTGAGCGGGGAGCGAGGAAAGGTGTTCTGTCAGTTCTTGAGAAACCTCTGATGGGATGACAGGGAAAGCATCGATCACAGAATTTGCAAGCATCAACAAGGGTAAGATGTCTGGTGACAGGCCTGATTGGTCATCTTGGAGGGCCCTTATCAGCTCACCCATTACAGGCGATGATCCTAGTTCTGCTACGGACTTGAATTTTTGTAGAATTTTGCATATTCCGGATACGCCGTTACCTACGCCCTCAGCCAACATGGTTACTATCACTTCTTCGACCAGCTGCGCAATTGGTTCTTCACAGCTGTCCAGCTCGCCGACCTTGTTCAGGAACTCATGGATGATGACCCCGCGTACAGGCCCCCACTGTGCTGTTTTGGTCATCTCCACCATTTTCTCCAACGTCGCTCCCCTCAGATCCCGGCTGAAGGCCTCAACCCCCTCTGCAGACCATGTTTGCTCCAGATATTTTTCATCGAGGTTTTTTTCTTTTTCCGTGTTCTCCATTTTTTTTTCCCCTCTGAAATAATTTTTTTTTTTCCTCTTGATAGAGTTTTTTTTTTTTTTTTTTTTTTTTTTTCCAAAAAAATAATTGGGGGGAAGGGAAGAAGAATACAGTTTTTTTTTTTTAAACCCCTACCTTTGAACCTTTTTTTTCCCCCCTTTCCTTTATTTCCCCACCCTTGCTCGTCTTCAAAAAAAAAAGGGGGGGAAAAAAAAAGAAGGAGATCCCACATCCATTATACACCTCATACGAATCATCAGGCCATCTGAAGGGGGATGAGAAGTAAGAAAGAACACAGGAAAGGAACTGAAAACAATGGAAGGTGGCGGGGGGAGGGATGTTAGTTAGCGACACGAGGGCTGTTTCTTTTTTTTTTTGCGTTTACTGTAAAATTCTGGTCGCAAGCGTCATCACGCTATCCCCCCCCCCCCCCCCCCAGAAGAACAAGGGACGACGGAGAAAATAAAGGTTTTCTTTTTTTTTTCTGCATTTTTTTTTTCTTACTTTTCTCAGTGAGTGGGAAAGATAACGATAGGAAGACTTAATATTTTCTTTTTTAAAAAAAGGGGGGTAACATCCTTCTTTTGTGTATAGGGAGGAGAGCAGTGTGTGGTCGGAAGAAGAAGGGGGGCGGGGGGGGAAAGGGGGGATAAAAAAGGAGACGTATAAAAAATTCTTTCATAAAACACACTCACCCGTTCTGACACTATTTCTCTTCTCTCCCCCCCCTCCCCTCCCCATTTTCTTTTTTTTTCTATTTTTTTTTTTTTTATTATTATTTTAAGTGGCAGCTGGTTTTGAAGATCGAGAAGGTTTCTTGTCCTTCGCAGCGCCGCGTGGTCGGTAGGTTTTAATCATATTTGAGAAGAAAGATTCAGCAGTCGCTTCCAAAGAGGGCATCTTGGCCCCGCCGGCACCTGGTACTGCTGCGCTCGCAGGCGTTCTGTTTCTGATTTTCTCAAGCCGGGTGGTCCCTGGCCCGAGAAGATCGCTGCTGCTGAGGTTGCTCTTCATGTCCGAGACCCACTCAGGGAACATTTTCGGCAGCTCAGGCTCACCCGCAGCCTCTTCTGTAGGTGCCTCAAATACCTGCTCCCACCGTTTATCCGCATAGGCCCCTGTTTGAATCTTAGCAACCTGTTTTTTTTTTTTTTTTTTTTTTTTTTTTTTTTTTTTTTTTTTTTTTTTTTTTTTTAAATCTTTTCCCTTCAAAATACCTGCGGCAATGAATCGGCAAACGCAGGAATAAACAATTTTGTGTTGTCGAAAATGGCGGCTGGTACCCTCCTGCGGGTTTTTTTTTTTTTTTTTTTTCCCCTCCCAATACCTAGCCAACCCCTTTCGTTCGTCAGTCATGCCTCTCATTGGGATGTTCGCCAATCTGAACAATAAGTACTCCTTCACCACGTCCACGGTCTCCTTGTCACCGTTGGTGTAGAATAACGCGGCGCCCCGCTCCACACACCATTTCCGCAGCGCACCCTGAACGTAGTTGAGGAGATGCCCGCGGTCCTTGGGGTCCTTTGCCTGCCTGTGCGCGATCTGCTCGAGAAGCTTTGCCTTCGTGCAGATGACGATCAGCGGCACCCCGAGGTTACCCTTTTGATAGATCCCCATTTTTTTGTAGGTTTGAGAAGAGCGGCCCATGTCGGTGGGGGAAATAACTTCGAGGCAGTCATCTGCCTCAGCTTTTTTTTTGGCGAGGGTGGCCGGGTCTGTGTGGAATGCCTCGCACTGGTCTTTCATGTTTTGCTGCAGGGTCTGCCGAAGTTCGAGATTGTCGCCGTGTATTTCCTTCACAGTCTCGTCAAGCGAAATAAACCAATCGTTAAGCCTCTTCAGGACCAGGTGTGGAATTGAGAGGTCAACGGTGATTGCAAATACAGAACTCTGTATTGTCTTTTCGCCCATAGTCGACAGGAAGTACGACGGGAGCAGGAATTTTGCAGGAGGCTGTTCGATAACTGTGTGTAGGATTCTCACCGTAAGCTCCTCATCGTCTCCTATAGGGGAGGCCTTCCATTCTCCGTACCCGAAGGAGAGGCCGTGTGCTGATATCTCGCCTTCTGTTTCGTCGTCGTCCCCGTGTTGCTGTTTTAGCCATTTCAACACCTTCATTTTCTCGTCGTTTTTGTCCCCCACCACAAACATGGGGTAAACGTCCCTTGCCTTGTTCACTGTGCTGTGTTCCCTGTGCTCCGCCAAAACTTTTTCCCACAGCGACTCCTTCTCGTTTGGTTGGGTCGCTTGTTCGTTATCATTTTGAAATTTCATTTCCCCCCCCCCTCTCCCTCCTCTCCCTCCTCTTTTTTTTTTTCCCTTTTTTTTTTCCCCGGCAGAGAGAATAAATATAAAAAATTTAAAAAAAAAAAAGGGAAGGGGGGTGGGGGTGGTGGTGGTGGTGAGTATGTTGATAGACCGCCGTGGATCTTTCTTCCCCCCCCCCCCTTTTTTTTAATTTTTAATTTTTATCTATCTCGCCCCCATTTTTCCTTCTTTCATTTTTTTTTTTTTTTCATCCATATCCATATGTAACCCCGAGGAACGGGGGAGTGGGTGGGGAGGAGTGGGAAAGAGTAAATGTGGATAATATAAAAAAAAAAAAAAAAAAAAGGCAGTGGGCAGGGAAAACATGAAAAAGTAGTACTTGGAGGGGGGAGAGAGAGTATAAACATCCAGGATGTTGCATTTGTATTTTTTTTTTTTCATTATCTTCCGTTTTTTTCTCTTTTATTGTGCTCGAAGTAGGATTTCTCATGCTGGTCGGAGGAGGGTGTGGGTGCTGCATAAAACCAGCTAACTAGCGCTAGTCATGCCTGTTTAAGGCAAGGTAACGATAAGAAGAAGAGCGCGAGGTACGGAGGGGGGAGCTAACCCTTTTTTTTTTTTTTTTTTTTTTTTTTTTTTTTTTTTTTTTTTTTTTTTTTTTTTTTAAGATTTTATTCCTCCCCTCTCCTTCCCTTTATCATCTCCTCCTTTCCCGCTTTAAGTGTTTCTCCACAACAGAAGACCAATTGGTCCAGCAAAAAAAA
Organism: Diplonema japonicum; assembly: GCA_964019335.1. Classification (NCBI taxonomy): domain Eukaryota; phylum Euglenozoa; class Diplonemea; order Diplonemida; family Diplonemidae; genus Diplonema; species Diplonema japonicum. The sequence continues at coordinate 229,877 of OZ025697.1, forward strand.
AAAAAAAAAAAGTCATATACAGCACTTTTTTTTTTTCTCTTCTTTTTTTAGCGGACTGGGAAAGGAGAGGAAAAAGATAAAGGTATAGGTATAGGTATCACGGGGGGGTAAAAAAAAAACTTTTCTTTTTTTTCCTAAAAAAAAAAAAAAAAAAAAAAGGTCGACCAAAAAAACTTTTTTATTCTCCCTCTTTTTTTTTTTTTTCATTTCTTTATTTACTAATACGCACTTGTCATTTCTTTCGTAAACCTTTCCCCCCACCCCATCACCACCATATCCCCGTTATTCTTTTTTTTTTCCACCCGATTCTACAGAAGAAAAAATTTTTTACCATAAAACAATCGCAGATAAGGAGAGAAGTGGTGGTGGGGGGGGGGGGGGATCGTAAATTTTTTGTTGGAGATGTTCTCTCACTTCTTTGTTAAAGAAGCATCAGAGGCACATCAGGGTAGGAATTCGCTCTCCTGAGGAAGAGGGAAGGGGGGGACGTAACTTAAAAAAAAAAAAGTAGAAGGAATAATAACTCAATAAGCATTTTTTTTTTTTTTTTTTCTTTCTCTAAAATATGGATGAAAAACAGAGATTTTCTTTTTGTTTGTGTTTTACTGAAAAAAAAAAAAAAAAAAAAAAAAAAAAAAAAAAAAAAAAAAAAAATGTCGGGCTGACAAATACATGTCTGGACGGAATAAACACCCCGGCAAGAAAAAATCGTCCAGACAATCGTCCAGACAATCGTTCAGACAATCGTCCAGACAATCGTCCAGACAATCGTCCAGACAATCGTTCAGACAATCGTCCAGACAATCGTCCAGACAATCGTTCAGACAATCGTCCAGACAATCGTCCAGACAATCGTCCAGACAATCGTCCAGACAATCGTCCAGACAATCGTTCAGACAATCGTTCAGACAATCGTTCAGACAATCGTCCAGACAATCGTCCAGACAATCGTTCAGACAATCGTCCAGACAATCGTCCAGACAATCGTCCAGACAATCGTCCAGACAATCGTCCAGACAATCGTCCAGACAATCGTCCAGACAATCGTCCAGACAATCGTCCAGACAATCGTCCAGACAATCGTCCAGACAATCGTCCAGACAATCGTCCAGACAATCGTCCAGACAATCGTTCAGACAAATTCTCACCGAAAAATTAACTCGAAATTGTCAGTCCGACATCCTTTAATTATTTTTTTTTCTTCTTCTTCTTTTCAGTATTGTTTTTCTTCTCGTTAATAACCTATTTTATGGTTGCTAACAAGGGAGAGAGAAAATAATAATTTTTTTTTTCTTCCATTTTTTTTTTTTTTTGTTGTTGATTTCCTTTCATTCCCTTAAAAAAAAGGGGTTTCATTTTTTTCCTTCACTTAAGAAGAAAATACCCCCCCCCCTCCTTCAAATAATTCATTTTTTTTTTTTTGCTCTAGCAGGGAAAAAAAAAAAACAAAAAAAAAAAAAAAACAACAAATCGTAACGCCCCTACGTCACGTGTATAATACCTAAGTGTAGCCCTTTTTTTTTTCCTTCTTTCTTTCTTTCTTTCCTCCTTTTTTTTCTTCCACTCTCACTTTATTTATACCTGCCTAGAGACACCCCCCTCCCCACCCCAATAAAAAGAAACTCAAATCAACCTGCAAGCTCGAAAGCCGCAGTCCTAAAAAGGGGTGGGGGGTATGGTCAATACTAGGTTCTCTCAGTTTTCGGTTAAATCTCGCGACTCCTCCAGGTTCTGACCTCCTCAGGCGAGAGGCACCCTTCAACGGCTCCTACTAGCGTCCTAGCAGGTTTGGGGAGTACTTTTCCCGACCCACAAGAATAAAAAAAAAAAAAAAAAAAAAAAAAAAAGGGAAGTAGAGATGTCCCGAATAAACGGGTTTACTTAAAAGGGATGCGAAGCCCTTCGCCCGCTACGGATGGGGTTACGCGATGGATCTGTGTGTGTGTGTGTGTGTGTGTGTGTGTGTTGTAAAAGCTTAACACAAAACACAAACCTGCTGGTCCAATTGTTTGCATTTTCCTTCTGTTGTATTTATGGAAAGACCCGGCCTCTGATCGAGGGGGGAACGAACCATCATGTTCAGATGCAGGCGAGGCTGCGCTCATCCCACCATAGTGAGAAGGCGCTCGCGATTCGTTCTCAAAAGAATTATCAGAATGCGTCTCAGCACGCATGATAGCAGAAGCAGAATCGGAAGTTGACTTAGCGTCGTTCAGCTTCCTCAAACGCCTGCCGCGGCCCCTCGACTGCGTCGGGAGCGACGACACGGTAATCTCCTCCACCTCCTCCATGGGGATCAGCATGGGTTCGAACCCGTTTTCCTCCCCCCACGATTCGTTTTGAAGGCTCAACGGTTCAGGGTACAACTGTCGTTTATAACTTTTTGCAGATTTTCCTCCGATGCTCTTACTAGACTTCCTCACATTGACATGATCATATGAAACCTGGGAAGGGCTCACCGAGGAAGCATCGTCGTGTCTGTGCGCATGGTGATCATGTTCAAGAAGAGTCATTTCCTTCTCATCGCCATTATCATGGGATGCTTTGTCAGCGTCATGATGACCATGACCATGACCATGGCCTCCATGACTGTGGCCGTGATCGTCGCCGTGCCCGTGGCCGCCGTGTCCATGACTGTGTCCAACGTTGTGGGGGCTTCCTTCTCGTAGAGTTTTTGTCAGATTAATCAATGAAGGATTTGCTGTTAAAAACACCAATGTGTAGGTTAACATAGAACGCGGCACAAGATATCCTAAAGGCAGGACGGGCAACATCCATCCTAGCAGCAATGTGGCAGGACCCAGATCCTTTGAAATCAACGGTGTCAACATGACAAGCTGCCCGACGTAGAAACAGGTTGAGAACGTAACAACCTGAATAATCTTCCGGAACGATGTAGCGGAAGGGCTCGACAGCGAACCGTCTCCTTTAATCTCGTCCCACGGTGTGGTGGGCGTCCAGGGGCTGAGCTTTTTCGTTGGTTCGATGTTTTTACCAAAGTCAGGGTTGACCTTTAACACTTCTTCGTGAACGTTAGAACCGTGAAACTTCAGAGTGTAAAGATCAGGATGCACATCGAGCAACGACACAAGTTTGGAAAGCTTCACCTCCAAACGCCACCAAAGTAGAATAGACAGAATCGGCCCGAATCCTGCAGATACCATCATAGTGATGGCTAGTTTAATATCCAACATGTGTACTAAGTTCATGGTTGCCATTGCTATGACGCAGCCCCACACCCATATTGGGACGTGGATGAGCTCGATCATGAGTTCACTGTACAGAAGCTTTATGTACTTACCCATGTCGAAGTGGTCAGTGGCCTCGGACATGGGTGGGAATTTTTTCGGGGTGGGTTCGCCGCACATTTCTGCGAGCTTCACCTCGTCTTTGTACGCAGATTTCGTGCACACGTACTTGATTTTGTTAGCGTTCTGCATAATGAACGCGGAACGGAGCAGCAAAACCTTTCTGGCCTCGACGCATTTCGCTTTACCCGTTCGGTCCTCGAGATATTTCCATGATGCTAACGTGAATTTCTGATGTTCTTTTATGGTTTTTCCGAATCTGTCTCTCCACGCGAAGCACAGTTGTAGGTAGATACAGTAGGCGATCCCCATGAAGAAAAGTGCTAAGTGGGCGTATTCGAAAAGGTCCAAGTCAAAACCGTACCCGCAAAGAGCTGATCCTGATGAAGATGACCCTGCTGATGGGGTGTTATCTGAAGGAGTTGATGGTGTGCTTGAGCAGCTGCCGATTCTGATGCTTGTCAGACCTAGTTCTGCTCCGAGAATGAGGAAGAAGGAAACAACACCTACAAGCATCAGTTCGATGTAAATGGCTTCCAGCCCTGCCAGCCTGTAGGGATCTACTGTTTTGTGTTCAATGTAATGCTTCAGAGTCTCCACCAGAACTGTCAGAGCCACCACAAAGGCAAACATCGCGAAGACGGTGATCGGATTCTCTTCGACGTTCGTCCCCAGCTCCCACAGCTTCACGTTTGCGCCTAGCGTGGGCCTCGCATTGCCGAGCAAGAGGATCGTAAGGGGGAAGAGATAGGTGGGGTTCATTTTTTTTGTTTTCTTTCTTTTTTCTTTCCCCCCCCCCAACCGTGCCTTTTGAGATATAACGGAACAGAGAGAAAAAAAAAAGAGAAAAAAAAAACACATTTCTAAATATATATAAAAAAAAAAAAGGTGGGGTGGAATGGAAATCAACAAGTTTGGAGGGGGGGGAGAAAAAAAAAAGAAAAAAAAAGAAGAAATAATACCGGTTATAATAGAAAGGGGTTTAAAAAGAAAAAAAGAGGGGGAAAGGATGGAAAATAAGAGGAAGGGGAAAAGGCCCCTCCCCCCCTATCCCTCCATTATTCATGTTCCCTCGATTTTTTTGTTCTTTTGGCTCCTTTCTTTTTTTCTTCTTTTTTTTTTCTTTACAGTAAGAATTGGAGGAAAATAAAAAAATAAAAATAGAAGAGGGATTTTTTTTTTTTTACACGTATTTTTTTTTTTTTTTAATTTTTCTTAATAGGGTGTTGGCACAATACAAAGAAAAACATCTATAGGAAAAAAAAAAAAGAAAAAGAAAAGAAAAAGAAAAAAGATAGGTAAGACAAAGGATTAACAATAGGAGGGGGAAAAGGGGAGGGAAACAATCTAGAACTTTTTTTTTTTCCCTAAAAAAAAATCAGAAGAAAAAAAAACTCTCCTCCCTTCTTCACCAAGCACCATACTCCTGCCTTGCGATAAGACGAGCAAGCGCAGAGTCGTCAATGTGCGGGCGGACCTGCGGGGCACCACCGATGAAGGAAGAAGGACGTGGGGGAGCAACGAGACCAGCAGGCAACCCTGCCACACCACCCATAGGCCGACGGAGTCCGTGCAGAGAAGGCGCAGGTGCAGGTGCAGGGACACGGTGGTGAGGACCAGGTACATGCGCAGCAGCACCACCGTACCCACCAAGCCTGTCGAGCCCTTGAAGACCATGAACAGGCAACGCACCCGGGTAAGCAGGCCTCTGTGGAAGCATTGCCCGTTCATCTCTGTACATCCCTGCCAAGTGGGCCGGGTTCCTAGCAACAGGTACTTGCGGTGCCAAAGGTGCAACCAATGGTGCCTGCGGTGGCTGGAGCATCGCCCGTTCCTCCCTCTGTACCTGCTTGACCTTGTTCATGTTGAGAGGGGGTACTGTAGGCTTCTTCTTCTCGATCTTCGCTCGAACTTCCGCAGGGACCTCGTCTCGTGTGGGCCTGTCGCCAGACAGCCTCGGTGGGGGGATGGTGTCCTTCTTAACGTCCTTCTTCTTAGCCTCACGCTTCCTCTCAGGGATGAGCCTTGCCTTCACGAGCCCGTCTTGTCCGTCAAGGCGTACAGGCTTCTTCTCCTCCTTAGGTTGGGGGTTTGCAACGGGCTCCGCGGGTTTCGGTTGTGCGGGGGGGTCGGCAGGGGGGGTGATCCCAGGTGCCACCACCTTGGCGGGTACTTCAGAAGGAGCCGCTGAGACCTTAGCCACCTTGGCCTCGATCTTCGGTTCCACCTTGGTTTCGATCTTCGGCTGCTCCACCTTGGCAGGCACCACAACCTTCGCACCGTCGGCCACAGCTATCCCCTCCTTCATGGCGAACTTCATGGTGGCCACTTTCTCCACCACAGGCACCTTTGGTGCCACGTTCACGGGCTCGTCCTTCTGTGCCTGTTTTTTTTTCTTCTTTTTTTTTTCTCCCTCTTTATTACCTTAAAGGCAGCGTTCATCCTGGCAGCCCTCTCCGCCAATTGGCACTTGATGTTTTCCTGTTGTTTTCTTTTTTTTCTTTCCTTTCTTCATGTCCACATACATCGAACTTTGCCTTCGTGTTGGGGGTCAGCTCCGACAGAGGGAGGTTACCTTTGTCAGCGAGGGGCTTCCTGTCGCACACGGTGGACATCTTTTTTTTAAGGGGTTTTTTTTTTTTTCTTCTACAAAAAAAAAACTGAAAGAAGGGTTTTGGCAAAAAGGGGGGGAAATCTTTATAAAAGAAAAAAGAGAATCTATAAAAAAAAAAAAAAAAAAAAGGGATAAAAAACAAAAAAAAATTTTTTTTTCTAAGAGTCAGACGAGTCTCCATCATTTGAGTGAGGGGAGCCACTACGGGGAGGCTCAGCAGGCAGCGCCTTGGGTGTTTGGGGTATGGTGTAACCAGCATCAGGGTCGGCAAGGATGAGCTTGGCGGTGATTGTCTTTACGGCTTGCTTCTCTGCAGTGAGCTCAGATTGCGTGATCTTAAGTTCCTCTTCAAGGGATTTGATTTTGGCCTTCAGTTGCTGCTGCTTGCTTTGCAGGTCAGCTGTGTCGAGTGAGCTCTCCCCTTCCCCCTCTTCCATCTTCTCCTTCAGTTCCGCCATAAGTGCATCACCGTCCGTTTGCTCCTTCTCTGCCTTCTCATTGATATCCATCACTTCCGCCCGGTCTTCAGCCATGACCTTCTTCCCCTTCCACACGGCCTCCTCCTCCTTCAGCTTCTTTGTCATGTATGAGATGATCATCTCCTTTGTCAGCATCGACAGCTTCTGAACCTCCTGCAGCTCCAGGCATAGTTTTTTCAACTCTTCGCTGCACGCTTTCCTTGCCGTTGCTACGCTGTTCTTGGACGTCTCCAGCCGTAAGGGTTGGTTGTCGAGCTTTGCCTGTTTTTTTTTTTTAAAAATCTTTTTAAAAGTTTTTTTTTACCCCCTCTCCATACAATGGACGACTTCATTTTCTTTATGGCGTCGTTCTTCTGTTTCAACTCGTCAGCCAGTTCCGATAACAAACCTTCTTTGTTCGCAAGCTCTTCCTGTGGGGGGGGGGGGGGGTTCTTTTTATATAAAAAAGAGAAGAAAAAAAAAACGATACCTTGTGCAGCGATTTCGCAATATCAATGGACCTCACTGGTGCTGCTGTCTTGGCCCGTTTCCTCCTGGGCGACGAGATGGCCAAGGGTGCAAGGTGTGAGAGTTCTTCCTTCAAGGCTGTCAAGGCTTCGTCGCTTTTGTTGAACACATCGTTCGCTGAGGAGAGGGTCTCATCACCTTCGTCAACCGCCTGCGTGAGCCGTGAGGTCAACGAAGAGGAAGCAGCTTCAAGGTCGGCTGAGAGAGAAGACAAATGTGCTGCGTTATCGGAAGCTGCAGCTTCTTTTTGTACGGTAAGCTCCTTAACGGCGGCCTGTTTTTCTGCAATCTTCCCGTTCAAGGCTGACAGGGTCTTTTGTTTGCCCCCCAGCTGAGAGTTCACGGTGGCCATCATGATGGTCTCAAACTCCTCCATCCCCTTTATCGTGCTCTCCATCTCTACGGCCTTCTTCTCCTTTGCGCTCCACGTCGCCTGCGTTGAATTTCTCTTTGCAATAGCTGCTTGCAGCAAGCCCTCCGCGGCTTCCATCTCTTCCCTGCTTCTCTTCAGCTCAGCCCGCTTTTCCACTACATTCGACTTCATTTCGTGCACCTGGAACTCCAACCTCTCCTTCTCCACTGTACACATGTCAGGTGGTTGCATAGCCGTTGGTTGGCTTTGTTCCGCCTTCTTGGGTTCCTCCAAGGGCGAGCTGCTGTACGGCATCTTTTTTTTTTCTTCTTCTTAAACGCTCTGGGGTGAAGTGAAATTAACACACACGAAACAAAAAAGAAAATGCAGGGGGGGAGGGGGGGTATAAAAGTATCAATTCTCAGGCAATGGTCTTTTTTTTTGGTTGGAAAAAAAAAAAAAAAAAAAAATACCTTCTGCAAACGGGGCACTCCATTTTATGCTGCATCCACTCAATCAGGCACTCCGGATGGAAAAGATGCTCACATGGAGGAAGCATGTAGTTAGTGGAGGAATTGACATCGATGAGCGACTGAATGGATTTTTTTTTTTTTTTTTTTTTTTTTTTTTTTTTTTTTTTTTTTTTTTTTTTTTTTTGGCTCTCCTCCCCCTTTTTTTCCCGATAGTTTACCTGGCAAATAACACAGTCAAGCGTGGCCCCGGTTTCCTCGGAGACCGTAACGCTACGCTTTCGCGTCCCTTCGGGTGGGGTGGACGTAGGTGTGGATATAGATTGGATCTGCTTCAAATGCGCAGGCAACGGCCTGTGGTAGTTGTACGCCTCGGTCAACCACCACTCAGGTACAAAAAACGTAGGCCCCAACAAACGCTGAAGCGCAACCACTACACTGTATATGGGTGTTTGGTTTTTTTTTTTTTTTTTTTTTTTTTTTTTTCAAAAAGATTTTACAAACGTTTGAAACCCCAACCACAACACCAACGCCACATAAAGCCACGGCTGGGCGTTGTACGGAGAAAAGAACGTCGGCCGCAACAACTCGTTGCCCACAAAATACAACCTCGACACGAAGGTGGTCACCAATAGCGACCTTTCAAAAAAAAAAAAAAAAAAGGGTTTTTTTTTTTTAAAAGAAAATAATATTACACTTAAATACACATACATATTAATCGGCTTCGTCGCTTTGCACGAAGCAGTTTGATAAATCTGAGGCAGCCAAATGCTGTGGATCACAAACAAACATGGTATCCACAACACAGGTATTCGATTTTCTGTCGCCCACCACAGCAAGTTCACCGGAAAGGATAGGATAGGAAGTACCCAGATCTTCATCCGAGACCTCCCAAAAGAAGTGCTTGCCTCAAGTGCGTTGTACGCATGCCTGGCACAAAGATGAAAAATTGCCGCGTGGAAAAAACAAATCCCGAGAACAGGACGGAGCAAAACAGGCATTCTATCCATCATCGACCAATGCACACCAGCAAGACTCCATTCCAAAACACCAATATTCAAAAACGTGACCCAGCTCAGCCTGGCAAGAGTTGACTGTGTTCTCGCGTACAAGGCTTGCCTGTACATTCCAAATGCATGAGCGACAGTGACGACCAACCCCCCCAAAAGGTACATTGTTGCAGAATCGGCTTCAGCGGCAAAACTATCATGCGAAACCTCAAGGATAATTGTTGAGTTGCATGTCAAAGACACCAGGCTTCCTTGCAACGCGTAGCTTGCAATTTTTTGAGTTAAAGTCAACGGTGATGCGAACTGGTCCGATCTCTCCACTCTCAACCCGCCCATCCAGACGCAAGAATCTCTCTCCAACTCTTGGTGCGTTCCTTCCCACACCTTTTCTCTTAGAACGGATCTTTGCTTAACGGAATCGTCGCTGGGCATGGAGTACATTTCACCGTCTTGCGTCTTCGCCCACATTGACACGTTTCGTGTAAATTTTTCGATCGAGTACGACGCAGCAAGAAACGACCGTGTTGTTTGGTTCTTCCTGATGTAAGGGTTTCCTATAAGATGCTGCAAGCCGATGGGAACAGCGTAGATGAACAGAAGAGACGAGTCTTCATTGAGATACCCTCTTGCTACATACCGTCTGTGATACGTGGCTGTTCGGAGGGTGAGGTGGCCTTTTATTAATGAGGTTTCGTTTGGCATGGCGGTGAGGGTCATTTCTGCCACGCCAGGGTCATTGCTTTCGAGCACGTAGTTCAGGGTTCTGGTGGTTGTGTTGTGTTCGGGGCTTTCCGGTTGGCTAGTGTAGCCGAAGGAGTTGAAGCCTTTGTCCAGCCTTGCGTTCAGAGCCGCCCTGTCTGCGCCGTCTGGTTGCCTCTTCCACACCCCCACCATCGCCTCATTGGTCACATTCCTCTCCTTCCCCTTTTCCTTAAACACCGGTCTTCCAAACACATTGTCCAGGCCTTCCACGCTGTTTAGCAACAGCAGCACCGTTATCCATACCCTTTGTGTTCCCTCTGTTCTCATTGGTCTCGCATTTGGCGGATATATTCTTTTTCTTTTCTTCTTTTCCTCTTCCTTCTTTTTTTTTTATTGCCTTCCTTTTTTGTTGCGCATGGAGGGAGGGGGGGGGGGGGGGGGGGGCAAGCTTTGTAAAGAAAAAGAGATAAGAATGCAACGCGCACATAAATAAGTAAATAAATAAAATTCTATGGTCCTTGCAAGAAGAGCAGCGACCAAATGAGGAGGGGGAGGTCGTGTGTGGGAAAACAGAGGGCAGAAAAGAAACATGAAGGATGGTTATACAGATCCATTCAGATCCCATGTGAAGGGGAGAGAGAGAGAAGGGGGGGGGGGGGGGGAGCAAAGGACAGATTCACATTGAAAGAAAAGCTATTATTCTAGAATGAAAAAAGGGGGGGGGGGTGAAATACAGGGGATCTAATAATCGAGAACAGAATGCTCGTTCTCTTTTTTTTCCTTGACAAAAAACTGGGGGGAGAGGGGAAGAGGAGAGCAACGGGGAATTTTATGTTACTTTCTTTTCTCAATTCTCTTGCTGTGTTTAACGGTGAAGAGCCTTGTGGTGTGGAGCCTGTTTTATATTTGTACCCCCCCTCTTTTTTTTTAAAAAATTTAGGGGAAAAAATCTGCCAAACCTGGTTTGTTTCGTATTGCAGTTTCCTCGGCTGCTGTTGCATGTTGTAATGAGTGTTTGTCAAGTCTCGGCCCATTCTCTGTGAGTTGATTTGTGTCCATCCCTTCAAAACCGCTGGCATACCTTAGGACTCGGTGTACCTCCTGAGAGCATCAGTACTGAGCTCGATAGACTGGAAGAAGGAGACGAAGGTGTGCGTCTGTGTTGAATTATTGCCCTGTGTTCACTACCATACTTTCTGTAATGTCCACGGGAAACTTCCCTTTCTCTTTCCGGAGAGGGTATCGTGGCAGAGACCACCACAGGACCTAAGGAACGTTGGGACTTGCCGCGGCTAGAGACAGATTTATCTGAACACGTGCTCTTCCCGCTCCCTCTACGCTGTGCTGCGTAACCTGACTGCTGTGTCGCAGAGTGAGGTGCAGCCCCGCTCACCATGAGCCCTGCCTGCACCCTCCTCTGCTCGACAGGGGACAATGCCCTGCCACTGTCTGATCTCACCGTCGCCGGGGATGTCTGAGGGGGGAAAGCGTACTGCGGTGGTGGAGCGTGTTGCCCTGTGCGTTGTGTCGGCTTGTTGATGCTGAGCTTGCTTTGCGGTGGCATGGCGGGCTGCTTCATCACCAGAGGTGGTTTTGCCATATTCTTTGCCTGCAGCACAGCAAGGTCTGGCCGCGGGTCCGGCGGCGACAAGCTCACCGCAGCGAGAGGCACCGTTTTCTCTGCAACCGGCGGAGACAGCCAGGCCCTGTTCTCCTTGGGAACGCTGTGCGTGGACCCTGCATCCCCTGACGAACTCATTCGTGTCGAGGAACTCACGGTGCCGTCCGAGCCACGTCTCGACACCACGTCACGCTTCGCCAGCAGCTCTTCTCCGTACTCCAACTTGGCACGCAAGTCATCGCCCTCCTTCTGCAGCCTTTCACCCTTCTCGACTAGGTCCACCACCTTGCGCTCCTCCTCCTGCCTGGCGTGTTGCGAGTCTTGTAAAGCCTTCTTCAAGAAGGCCACCTCGTCCTCTAAACGCTGTACAACCCCTTCCAGATCTTGGACCTTAGCTGACTGGTCTTCGTCGTATGTCTCGCTCTGGCTGGCAAGAAGTTCTTGCTGCAGCTGCACCTGCTCCTGGCTCTCTACAAGGCGTTGCTCCGCAGTCGCGAGCTTCTTCTCCAAGTCGGGCACGCTGTTCTGAGCCTCCGTGAGGGTCGTCTCGACGTCTGCGAGTTTCTTCTGGAGTGCCGCGACCATGTCCTCCGCCTTTGAGCTCCCCCTGCTCAGGGCGTCTTCCGCCTCAGCAAGCCTCTCTTCAAGCTCCCTCTCACTACGCCTCTTGCCTTCGCGCTTCAGGTATTGGATTTCCCTTTGCAGTTGGTACGACTTATGCCTCTCCTCCTGGATGATCCTGCTCCTGTCATCGGTCAGCTCCTGCAGCGCTTGAATCCTCTTGTGCTTTTCTTCCATACGCTGTCTGTTTGCGATGATTTCCTGCTGCAAAGCATTGTAATCCTTGGATTTGGACTCCAGCGCCTGCCGCAGCAACGCCATGTCGTCGCCACCCCTCCCCACCATAGAGGGCGTTTGCAGCGACCTGCCGCTCTGCGACGGTGTGGGCTGTCTTATCATGTTGGACTGCGGTTGCGAGGCAAGGTCGCTCTCAGCCTCGGCAATCTGTGACAGCTGTTGTTTGGCTGCCGCTAGCTCATCGGCCATGAGTTCTGTTTGCCTCGCCACGTCCTGCTCTGTGCGGTGCCATGCCTGCAGGAGGAGCCTCATGTTTGCAGTCGTGGTGCCGATCAGCCTATGCTCTAGACTGCGAGGTGACACAGGCGGCAGAACGGCGTCCGGTGCCGCCCTTTTCAGTTCCGTCTCCACAATGCCATGCAGTGCTAGCGCATCTTTCTTTGTCTCGCTGTTCACGTCGTCGCGCGACTGGAACGAAGCCGCCACAAGCCTCAGCTGCGACGCCACCTCCATCACTGTTTCAGAAACCTTGGGTTTCTCCTTCTCTAAGTTGTCGGCTTCGAACTCTTCTGACGTACTAGATGCCGCCTCCACGCCTGCCAACTGCTTCAGGTCCCTCACTACTGAGAGCAGCCCGGTCACAGCTCTACTGGCATGCACCTGATCACCGCTTTGTGATGAAAGTTCTTTCTCAAACATTGTCACTGTGTTTTCCAAGTGCGCAACCTTCTCGCGTGCTGCGTATAGTGCACCTTCCTTTTCCGTGCTGCTGCTGCTGTTGATAGCAAGCGTCTCCTTCAACGAGTGCAGCTCGCCGTTCAGCATCCTGCACGCCCCGTCCTTCTCGTGGTACTTGGCAACCATGTCCTGCTGAGAGGCCTTCTCTGCCTGCAATGCCTCTTCTAGCTCGTGCCTCCTATCCTTCTGCATCCCCAGCTCAGAGAGGGTGCTTTCTAGCTTCTGCTTCATGACACACACTTGATTTTCCTTGTCTTTCAAACTCATAGTTGTCTCCCGCAGCTCGTTCTGACTTACACGGAGCTCATTTTGTTGCGCGTGGGCATGATCTTCGTTCTCGCGGAGAATGACCTCGGAGTTGCGCAACTTTGCCTGCGTGTCGGACAGCAGCCTTTGGTGCTCTTGTAGCTCTGCCTCAAGTGCTGCGATCTCCTCCGAAGGGGGCAACGGGCCGCACCTGTTAACCACCTCCCCGTACAGATGCTGGAGGTCGCCTCGTGCCTCGCATTTACGTATCATTTGCTCGATGGTCATGTCGGGCGGCGGCAGGTAGGTTGGTGGAGGGATCTCAAAATTGAGCAACTTCTTAAAGTCTTGAATGAGCCCTGCCTGCTGCAGTCTAGTCAGTGTCTCATGTGGTGTCTCAACAACCCCGACAGGCACGCTTTGCTTCGGTTGCTGCTGGACCTGCTGAACCTGTATCATCCCAGAGGGCTGCCTGTACTTGTCCAGAAGCACCACAAGCTCCGCGTTCTCCTGCTGGTACTTATTGGCTTCCTCCTCTGCGAATGACTTGGCACTCTGAAGCCTGGCAATTTCCTCGTCCGTTTGGCTCATGTCGCTTACCTCGCGCAGCTTCTGCTGGAGACTCTGGATCTCCAGATCCCTGCTTTCGAGGTCTGCTGTGAGCTGTGCCTGCACAGAAGCCATCTTCTCAATCTGCGATGTCTTTTGTTGCACGATGCCCTGCATCGCCTCCTCCGTGCTTCTCGACTTTGAAAGTGACAGCGCCATGTCGCGTAGCTCATGTTCCTTCGTCTGCACCTGCGCCATCAGGTTTTCGATGCGACTGTTCAAGTGCGACACGGTGGATGTTGTGAGGCGTGCGACCTTCTCGTTTGCCTTGTCGAGGTCCATGCGCAGTGTAGTTACAACGCTCTCGAGAGGGCCACCGTGCGCCTTGTAGTCGATGTGGATGTCCTCAACTAGCTTCAGAGCTTCCCACTTATCGAGCATCGCTAGCTGCAGTGCTGTTATGTTCTGCGGCGACACACTCCACTCCTTCGGCACGTCTCTACCAGACAGCACGCCCTTCGCCAGCTTTGTGAAAGGTGATGCAGAGGTGGTGGAACTGCTGTACGGGTTGATGTTCGCAAGGTTGCTGACGGCAGTCACGATGTCGTTGGCAATAGGCGGTGAAGACTGGGGCGGTGGGGGAGAGGGTGCCGCTGCAGGCGTCACGCTGCGCTTCGACTCGGTGCGTTCGGATTTCTCCAGCTCTTCGTGCGCAGCACGCAGCATGCGGTCCTTCTTCACCAGCTCCGCCGCTAGCTCCTCGAACTTGCTGAAGTCCGGCACAGTGTGGCGCAGACCCCAGACGGTGAGGGAGTTGTCCTTCCCAAATGACCACATGACCGTGTTCAGCATGGACTGCGCGGGGGACAATGCCACAAGAGGCTGCCCGTGCTGGTCGAGGGCGCCAATGGACTTCAATGCTTGGAGGTCCCACAGGACGATCCTGCCGTCGAGGGAGCAGGACGCGAGCAGCGAGTTGGAGAGGGTGATGAGGCTCTTGACGGGCGCACTGTGCCCACGAAGCTCGGCAGCAGGAGACGTGGAAGAGTCGTCCCATATTCTAATGATACTATCGGCACCGGATGTGATTACGACAGCACTGGGGGCTCGTGTGGGGATAGCCACCTTTAGAATGGATGTCACATCGCTGGAGTGTGCAGAGGTCTCTTTGGTGACGGTGCCTGTCTCGTCCCAATACTTGAGCTGGCCCGAGGAATGGCCTGTGACGATGGAGGTGGGGGAGAGAACAGCGATCGAAGTAGCGACTGACGCAATGGGCCACCACCTGAGGGATCGCCCTGTGGTGCCCTCGTAAAGCTTCAGAGAGGAGGATGTGATGATGTAGACTGTGGAGGTGTGGACAGTGATGCCTGTGACGGGCTCCGCGGAGATGATGGACGAGGCGATCTGCTTACGCGTTGACGCCTTGTAGATGAGGGCCTGGCCCTCTGCAGAGAGTGCCCACACGTGCCCCTCGCACAGCGCCATGTGAGTGATCTTCGCTTCCTTCTCAAAGCCCTCCACAGTGTCCAGCACCTCGCACGACTGCGGCTTTCTTATCGTTATGTTTTGGTTCCTCTGCTGCGTCCCTGCCACCCACATGTTCCCTTCCTCATCCGCCACGGCGGCCGTCAATCCCCCCAAACTGCTCTTCGCTTCGATGCTCTGCAAGATACTACATTGCACCGCAGTGCTTGCGCCTTGCTTGATGGGCGGGGCCTGCCAGCTGCTTTGCGAGGCTGGCATTTTATTTCTTTTTCTTTTTTTTTGTAACTTCTCCACGACACGCCTTGGTGCCCCCGCCCTGTGGTTTTAGTTGGTTTGCCGCCGATTTGCACGTGTTTCAAAAAAAGCAAAACAAAACAAAAACAAAAAAACCGCACTGGTGAAATTTAGAAAATAAAATAAAATAAAATAAAATAAAAACGACTTGGCAATTCCGCAAAGCCAGCCTGCGTTGGCGGTGGGACTAAGAAGATAGTAGACAGCAGGGAAGTGGAAATGGGGGGCAGGCTTTTTTTTTTTTTTTTTTTTTTTTTTTTTTTTTTTTTTTCTTTTTTTTTTTTTCTCCTTCTGTTCTGTCTCTCTCTCACTCGCTTAAGTATTCTCCAGGGTTAGCTTCATCTTTGCTCTACTTCTCTCTTTTCATTATGTTCTTCTTGCCTGGGGAGAGGATAGGGGAACTATTATCTCACAGAAGGGGAGGGGGGAAAGGGGGGGAAATACCCTCTTCTATCGACCATTAAAAAAAGAGAGAGAGAAAAAAAAGAAAAAAGAAAAAGCGAACCAGCACGTACCCGTGGTCCTCTGACAGTGTAAAGGACTGGAAAGCGTTGTTACCTGCGGGATGGCTATTAATGCGGCATTAACTTGTTACTTCTTTTTTTTTCCTCCTTTCAGTTTCTGCAAGTAACAACAAAATACTGTAAAACTATATCCACGTCCCCTTTTCCTTCCGGGAAAAGATTAAGGGGAAAGATTTACAGCAAGCTATTGACACATTGGAAAATAAGCTGGGGGGGGGGGGGGGGGTCAGTACTAAAAAAAAGCAGAACGAGCTTTCTTTTTTTTTTTTTTTTTGCCCCGAAGTAAAAAAAAAAAAAAAAAAAAAAAAAAACGAAGGGAAAAAAAATAATAAAGGGAGTGTGCATGTTGTTCAAGAACAATAGAAATAAACAAAAAAAAAGAAAAAGACTTAAGTGTATCCCGACTGTGCTCCATCAGGGGCTGTTTTCACAAAACCGTCTCTTAACAACGACCTCCCCGAATACCCCCTGCTCCTGAGCAACCGCATCCTGCGGCTCGCTATGCGCAACGAGTCATTCAGACTCCACGGCATTGCGCTTCCTCACTGTCAACCGGAGTGCCACAAGCCAGAGAATTGGCGCGAGCGACTTTTTTTTTTTTTTTTTTTTTTTCCCGCCACATACCAACAACGCAAACACAAGCAACAGAGCGTCGCGCAGCTGCGTTTGGTTCCGACAGGTGTCGCCTGTGTCGGTCCAGCTGCAAGAATTTTCAGTGTCGACATCGCATGTTGCTTCATTGTGGTGTACCTTGCACTTTGTACCCAACGAATCCGAGACAGCCCCAATAAGCAAAGGTGAAGGAAAATCACCAAGACCGTGAATCAACAGTATAGTAAAGGACATGGCGTACGTTCGCATGTCGGTAGGCACCGTTTCCAACACGATAGAGTTAATAGGCGCGGTTGTGGCGAAAAGCGCCACCTCGCTGATGAAGCATATGGGGAAGAACAAGCCCCGCTTCGTCATCATGAACGCTACAATACCCGCTGGGATGGACACGGCCACGTTTACAATGTTGAACTTGTGGCATTTAATCATACCCGTGTAGCCCTTTGAACCGCCGAGCGAATCGACAAACCACCCTCCTGCAGCGGTTCCAAGTAAACCGGACACCGCGGTCACACCGCCGAATGTTATTGAAGCCCATGCGGATCCCATTTGCAACGGGCCTTGTTCTAAATAAACAATGCCCCACGCTGAAATCCCCCCTATCACGAATGTGTACATTGCGTAGCCGAGGGCTGTGAGCAGGAAAAGAGGGTTTGCTAACAAGTTTCGAATTGCCTTCCATGCGGTGGGGTACTCTGTAGAATTCTCATTTAAATTCAATGACATTGCTTCCTCTTCGATGGCAGGGTTCAAGCTTTGCAGTTTTGTGGTGGATGTAATCTTGTCCGGGTTGTGCCCCGTTCCCAAATGTTTAGGTAAGCGGAGGATCAACAGCGATAATGGTATCATAGGGAAACATTCCGTCGCGAAAACCAACTGCCAGCCTTTGAACACCAATGCTCCATCGCCAGAAGATATTACCCCGCCTGCAGCCATGCCCACCGCCATTCCCACAGGTATCATTGCAAAGTACAACCCTATCCACATTGTCCTTTTATCGCCTGGTGCCATGTCGTCAATCATGGTGGGGATGTACCCACAGTATGCTGCTTCTCCTATTCCTATAAAGCAGCGGGAAATAACAAGCATCCAGTAGGTGTTTGATAAGGATGTGAAGATTGTTGCGGCCATCCAGGCGCATAATCCTGTGAAGACGATGTACGCGGGCTTTATAATCCCGCCAGAAGCGGCGAAGATCGGGGAAAATATCATGAAGCCGAGCATGAAGGAGCTTACGACCATGCCTCCGTCGGTGTCGCTCATCTCGGTGCCGTCGCTTTGTTGGAAGTTTGGGTCCTTCTTGATGGAGGATAGCCCTCCAGCGACGGCGCCCCGGTCGTAGTAAGAGAGGAAGTTTATCGCCATGAACACGAGAAGTGCGTGGAATCCTTGCAGTCTCCAACCGTCGGGCTCGTTGCTGTGTTGTAGAAGTTGTGCGTCCTCTTCTTCTTCTTCGTCGTCGTTTTGTATGTGCCTCACCTGCTCGTTCATTTTTGTTTTCTTGAAAAAAAAAAGCTTTTTTTTTTTTTTTTTTTTTTTTCAACTTGCATAAAATCCAATTTTCAACTTGAATAATAGTACTAAAGTAGTACGGGGAGGGGAGGGGGAGAGAAAAAAAAAAAAGGGAGGGTCGCTCAATTTTCTTTTGTGTTTTTTTTTTTTTTTTTTTTTTTTTTTTTTTGAAAAAAAAAAGAAAGAAAAAGTTTTTTTTTTGACACAAGGGGGGGGAAACATGAGCCAAAAGATTCCCCTTTTTTTTTTTCAACAAAAAAAGAACACTTTTTAGAGTTTCTTCGCGCTGTGTTGCATTTGTTAACTTTAACTTTCTTTTTTTTTTCTTTTTTTTTTCCCTTTTTCTTCAGAAGCTTCTTTTGTGTGAACACGGGGGAGTAACAAAATAAAAGAAATACAACAACCTCCCCCTTGGTTTCTTTTCTCTACCTTTTAGCGCACCGCCAGCTGACTGTATAAGTGTGTTCCTCTCTTACGAAAGAAAACAGAAAACAACGGGAGAGAAGGGGAACGGAAAAAAAGAATACCAGAGACAGAAAGGAAAGGAGAAAAGGAAAAAAAAAAAAGAAAAAAAAAAGGAAAAACTATTCACAACTAGACGCTGATTTCTTTTTTTTTTTTTGATAGAGTGGAGGAAGTAGATAAGAAAGAAAAAGAAGAAGAAAAAAAAAACACCAAATCTTATACATGGCTTTTTTTTTCCCCCTCCTCCCCTTCTTTTTTCTCCGAGGGCTTGGCTTGGGTCCGGGTCACCCAAAGGAAGCCTGGGTCTTCAGGCTACTTTGGATCTGAGATTGAATTAAAAAAAAAAAAAAAAAAAAAAAAAAAAAAAAGAAAAAAAAAAAAAAGTGCAAAGTTGGGTTTATAGAGTAGAGGCAGCTTGTCCGTTTACCCCTACTGTAGGTGAAAACGGTTTGCACAAACAAAGGTGGGTATTCTATCGCCCTCACCGGCGTGAGAGGTCACCGGCTGAGACCTCACTGCAGGCTGGCGCCTCCCATCCGCGTCTCTGTCGACGCCTGCCACGTCTCGAGAGGCTTTTACAACTTCGTTGTAGAAGTGCCGGCTTGCACAAACAATCAGCCGATTTTTTTTTTTTTTTTCTCGTACTATTTTGATAACTGATAAAGGCTGCTAAAGAACTGTCAGACTAGGTACTCGATTTCTTTTTTTTTTTTTTTTTTGTGCAAACTTTAGTATTTTAGACCCCACCCCTCCCCTTTAGCCTTCCTCTCTCAAGTGTTGTGCACCTGAGACATAGGCCCCACTTACGTTACAAAGGGGGGAATAAAAAAAAAAAAAAAACCCTTTTTGCTGTAAAGCAGGGCCCCCTGGTTTTTTTTTTTTTCAAAAGGTGCTACTCCTGCTTCGTGGTTGATAAGAGAAGAATTTCTGTTGAGCTTGACTAGCTTTATCCACCACAAGACTGGTTGCCTAGTTGAGAAGAAGCAGCTCGGCCAACTACTTAGCTGTTTCGGTTCAGTCGTGAGAGTGAAACCCAAATGAATAATAAAATGGAAGAAAAAACCTGCCGGTCTACCCTACCGAGAGGCCTGTGTAAAGTAAAGTAATGTCACTCATGCGTTGAAATTTTCAAATAGTAGAGAAAAGGACTGTTCGCACGAATCATCAAAAATAAGGGGGGGTTATAATTATGGTGTATGTGGCTTACTAGTGCCCAACCTTTAATCATCAGCTGTTTTATTATTATCTCTTATTTCTTCTAACCCAATCGAGAAAAAAAAAAACGGGAAAAAAAAAAAAAAAAAAATAGAAAACTGTAGAATTCAAACTACTTTGCACTACTTCTTATTTTTTTTTTCTTCTTCTTTTTTTTTTTCTTTTCCCCCTCTTAGTTCAGTGAAGGCACCCTCCCTTTTAAAACTTATACAAAAAAAAAAAGAGAAAAAAAAAGAGAAAAGGGAATGCCTTTTTGCACTGAAAGCCGCTTCCTGAAGGCAGTTTCAAAGATGCCAACCAAAGGGCAAAAAAAAAAAAAAAAAAAAAAAAAAAAAGTTAGTTTTCTTTTTTTTTTTCTTTTTTTTTTTTTGATTCATTTTCTTCTTGTTGCCATCCTTATCCAATTATTGATAATGGTACTCTTTCTTGTTTTTTTTTTTTTCTTTTATATTAGATTTTCGCAAAGGAATAAAAAAAGGGGGGGGTGAAACAAAAAAATATAAGAGTTAAAATCTTTTATTTCACTCTTCAGAAATTACTTCACGCACTGGGGGGGCCATTACTTCACGGCCTGTTTTCCGTGAAGTAATAGGGGGTTTCCGTTAAATAATATGCCTCGGTAGGCCAGTTTTTGCCTCGGTTCGGTTCCCAGTGGGGCTACTTTTTCCTCTCAGTTTGTCAATTTCCCCCCAGGTTCAGCTCAATTGGCCAACTTTTGCCTCGGCTCAGTTCCAAGTTGGACTACTTTTTCCTCCCAATTTGCCCATTTTTATGCCTAATTTTTCCACTCTCTAGGTTTCAAATGCCAAAGCAGCAGAAAGGGAGGCACGACTGGTAGGAAAGACTGCCTGTGAAGAGCCGCGCCAGGTACGAGAAGGCCTGGTCCGAGTTGGTGGAGAAGTCAGGGGTGAAGGCTCCAACTGTCCTTCATATAGAGAAGTACGTGAAAAAGTTGAGGGAGGAAATCAGTCCCTCTTCTCTGTGAACCTACTTCAGCATGTTGAAGGCAGTCCACACGGCGAAGTACAAGACAAGCGAGGACGTTTGATGACCTAAAAAGGTTAATCAAAAGAGCTGAAGAACAACGCCAGAAGCCTGTAAAGAAGGCAAACATCTACAAGGGGCTCTACAGGTGAACTAAGCCTTCTTTTCATACCCCAGGGACCAGCTCAAGACGCCTTCAACGAGTACTGTGGCCGCCTGCCTGCTGAGGCAGAAGAGTATCTGTGGCACAAATCCCACCAAAATGGAAAAGGATACGTGCGTCAGAGGGAAGAAGCCAAACCCAAGCACATACACCTCGCACAGTCTGCGAAGGTCTTCAGTGGAAATCGATTTCTATCGCAGAAAGCTATATAAACAGATCAAAGCTGCTTGTGAAGACCATCGCGAACAAGATCCAGCCGCCAGCTACCGACAACACATGCCCAACAATTACCAATGCTCAACCCACTACGTTTGGCTCCGAAGGTGCCACGTATAACATCCAAAACATCGCACCCGGAGTCATCATAAACATCAATAGCACATGCTCAGTAACCGCACCCAGGCCCCCGGAAGACAGACTCCTGCCTGCAACCCTGACAGCGACAGCTCCTAGTCAAAAAAGAAAAAGAAGAAAAAAAAGGCTTGTATTGTAACCCCATGTAATTCTTGTAACCCTTGGTGTAACCCTTGTCACCCCTCGTTCGTGAAGTAATTTCAGAGTGTCGTGAAATAAAACAACTTACCTACTGCCAAGTAATGCGTTACCGACCTCGAGGTAACGGTAAAGTCATTACTTGTTGGCAGTAAATAGCTATTAGTAATCGGAGTGCTTACAAGAGCACCCCTTAACCCTTAACGATCACTCTGGAGATGAACCGAAGGGAGGCGAGAGAGAGGGGAAAAGGAAACTTAGTCTGGTGCTTGTTCGGGTTGCAAAAGGACTTTTTTTCTTTTTTTTAGAACTTTCTTTTTTGTTAAGGTATACTATAGAATGAAAAAACGGCTCTGCCTGACCAGTGTGGCCCAGCTATCGCCTGGTAATCAGGCACTATGTGTTTTCAAAACACCTTCGTTAATAAGAAAATAAAATAAAAAAAAAGAGACCACCCCATATTGTTTTACAAAAAAGAAGAGGAAGCAAAAAAAAACCCCCCCAGAATGACTACTCTCAAAAAAAATAGAATGATGGGAAAGGGGGGGGGGGGGGGGGAGTGTTTTCCCAGAAGGAATAGGGAGGGTGGGGGAATAGAAAGGGGAGGGAGAGTGGGGGAGGGGGGAAAAAAAACAAATAAGAATAGAAACGTAGAACATTTCGAATCAATATGGTTCTTTCATTCATTCCTTTGATCTTTTTTTTTTTTTTTTTTCCCCTCTCTTTTTTTTTTGTTCTTTCCTTCTCCTGTGTTCATCAGTTTAAATAAATAAATAAATAAAGTTTACACCTTGACCTGACTTAGCTTGGTTCAAAAACGCAACACTCCATTCGAGAGAAACTCAGCAGAAGTGGTCGATTTTTCAAGAAAGTCAGTAGGGGCACAGTGGTCTAGAATCTCCTTTATTTTTGTTTCTCCCTTTTTTTCCCTTTCTTTGAATAACTTAGCTGGAACATAGTAGTGTTTTTTTTTTTTTTTTTTCTTTTTTTTTTTTTTTTTTTGCTTTCTGTGCCTCGTATCTCTAAAGTGTCCAAAAAGAAAAAAAAAAAAAAAAAAAAAAAAAAAAAATCAGATCTTGCAATATAATAATCAAGGGGGTAAAACTTTTTTTTTCTTTAATCACGGGGGAAGAACAAAATAATAACTATTTATTTAGTGAATATAAGATCCTATGATTTCACGCGTGGTGGCAGTGGTTTTGACGAGTGAGGTAATATCGCGAGCGAAGCGAGTGTTATAACGTTTAACGAGTCAAAACTGCCACCACAAGTGAAATCATCAATCTTATATTCACAAATACGATATTTTATTTAACGACAGCAAAATTTGAGTGGGTGGGAGGTACAGGTGGTACCAATTACAACAGGTGTCGGATATGTGCCTCGGTAGTGCACAGAACAGAATCCTCTTCTTTCGGACGGGCCTTTCTTTTCCTTCCGAAAATTATGAAACACACAAAAGCGTGGAAGGGGGTGGACCCTGCTGCGTCCGCCTCTTGTGCAGTCGGGTTCTTGCCTATCCCAAAGGAACCTTGGTAGGAATTTTTGGAGGGTTTTGCTTAAATTAGGCCCAGGAGTGAAATAATATTTCTTATTTTAACGCTAAAGTCAGGAGTGAAATAAGTGAATTCTTATTTTCACTCCCACCCATGAAAATTTTGGTGGAGTTAAATAAAAAAAATAAAAAAATAAAAAAAGAATAGACTTTGCAAGAGGATTTTTTTTTTTTTGTACTTCTTTTTAAAAACCAATTGTTTTACGGTGGGGGTGCTATTTTTTTTTTTCTTTTTTTCTTTTTTTTCCCCTGAAGCGATGATTTTTTTCAAAGCTCATCCAAATGGCCCAAATGTTATGTTTGGGAAAAAGGCAAGTTGTTTTACATGCGTTGTTCGTAAATTGTAAAAACAATTGATGATAAAAGTATTGAATTGAGTCACTATTTCCGTGAGTTGTCTCGTAGACACTAGAAAAGGCACTTTTTTTTTTCTTTCTTTCTTTCTTGAAAATCTTTGTTCTTCTTTTTGTTCTCACGTTAGTTTCCTAAAATTGTGAAGCGATTTTAGAAGAAAAAAATTTTTTTTTAATATAATTCTCTTTTTTTTTTTTTTTGCGCATTCCTGAAAAAAAAAATTAAGTTCCTTTTTTTTTCTTTCCTCAGCCCTTCCCCCCCTCCCCCCCCCCCCCCCCCCCTCAAAAAAAAAGCACACGAACATAAAAAAAAAGGTAGCACTCGATAAAGAGGGTGGAGAGGATAAAAAAAAAAATTACTAAACCCCCCTCTAACCGACCGGGGACTTCCCCCCTTTTTTTTTTTCCCCTAAATTAAAAAAAAAAAAAAAAAAACATATATCAACCCGGGGTCAGCAGAGAAAAGGCTTAAAAAAAAAAAAAAAATAACATTTTCTTCTTCAAACAGGGACAACATTTATAGGAGGTGGTGTTGGGCCGCTACTCGACTGAGATGCCCGTTTACCCCTACCAGGATTAACGTGCATATTTGGAAGTTTCAAATTCGAAAAATCGGTGGGTGAAGAAACAGCAGGGACAGAGTTGCGGTGTGTGGCTAGACGAGGCGACATAGCTGAGGCTCGCGGGGCACCTCTACGAGGGTGCGCGTACCACGACTGTGCTTTTCTCTTTGGCGGCATTTCTGACATATCTTCTGATGTCTCGCTCATGTACAGCAGACTCGTGTCGCCGTCCTCTAGCAAAGGTTCGTTAAGAGAATTTGAGTTCGACATTGGGTACATAGGCTTCCCGTTCGGTGAGATAGCTGCGTCTTTGACCAACCCTGCCCAGGACAGATTACCTTCGTTTCTCGAATCGTGAACGTCCTGAACCATCTCCTCCCAGAATCGATCCGGGGAAATGGGTTGTTCCTCAAGAGAAGCTTCCCCCCCTGTCTCTATCATGGGGGGTTTCTTCCTAGGCGATTTCAACGGGATCTCTATGTCATCGCTGAAAATTTTGTCGATTTCACCCCATTCCTCGATTTGAAGCTTCCTCCTCCTCCCGGTCCATATTAGGAACATGAAACACGCGGCGTCGATCACAGCCTTAATCACAACCAGCAACACCGCGATCATAAGCAAAACAGCACCGATTTGCATGGTGAAGTGTGTAGTCGGTTCACCAACGTGAAATGACACCCCGATGAGACCGAAACCAATGCCTTGCAAGATCAGCCTTCCCACTGTAATCCATGTGTCTCTGTACTTCACATACGGCTTTACAATAAGAGTTAAAATTCCAGCTGCGCATGATAGAGCGCCTAATGCGAAACGCAGGTTTCCACATCCTGGGAGGGATCTCGGTCGGAACGCTGCCATTAGTGCGAATAGTAAGCACATGACGAAGTCCACAGCCACGAAGTAGATGCAGGCCTCGGCCCATCCGCGGACCACTATAGAGTATCTCTTTGCGAAGCGAGTGCTTCGTTCCGTGCTGACCCACTCGCCGGCGCCTAAAAAGAAAATCTTGATCTTCCCGCTCGAGATGTTGTCGTTGCCGTCCTTCTCGAGCCGGTACCGCGCCTTTTCAGGTATGTTGTTCAATAGCAGCCTTGTGATGTACCCTGTGAACACGATTTGAAGAGCAAGAACAACACCGCCTATTACACCATGCGAAACCTTCCCACGAGGGTAGAACATCATCGCGGCACTGCACACAGCGGTGCCTTGAAACAGAACCATGACAACAAGGATCGACGCGGACGGGAAAAGCAGCAAGGCCTGCGTCACAATGATGGTGTGTGGTGTCTCGATGAACGGTCGCGCGGCAGCAAGGTGGAGGAGGATCTTCGCGAAGAGAAGTTGTATGAGAAACACACCCAACGCAATAACAGGGTTGAGGACAACGGCCCCCATGCATTCCCTCCCGTCGATGACGCCCAGTGTAGGGTGGAGCATCCATGTGAGGGGTGGGTCATCTTCATCCCCGCAGTCCAAACCCACTAAGAAGGTGATTGTTTGAGCTTGCATGGCCGCTGGTCCTCCCAAGAGTGTCGCTGTGCCTGCGGAAAATTTTACCCCCGTTTGCCAGCCGCTCTCCTCCACCTTGACGGTGACCTGGGTTTTCTCCCCCTCCAGCTGTACTTTTACGTAGTACCCCGTCTTCGCCTTTACTGCGTCCATCGTCATTTCCAGCACTAATATCTCGTTCTTCTTCACATGGTACCCCGCATCGCCCCCCACCTTCACCACAAGTGTCGTCGCGTCGTGGCTCACATAGGTGATATGTGCCTCCGTTCCTAGAACCTTGAACGGCGGCGCCCTTGTGCCCCACGGTTGGAACTCCACGTACTGCGGGTTCATGAGGGTGATGGTGTACACCAGGCCATCTCTCACGTCTGTCTCGTCCACCTTCGCAGGGCCGTGCCATGACACCTGTACCACCACATCGAGCACAGCATGCGGCGGCACCGGCGTAGGGGGCGCGGCAGTTGCGGGTGGCATTGTTTGTCCCGCTGGTAGGTCCGTCGGTGGCGAGGCTGTCATCCATGGAGAAGCTGTTGTCCACGGCGAAGCTGTGGCCCATGGTGAATCTGTGACCGGCGAAACAGGACCCGACGGCGACGCCGTTTCTTTTGGGGTCCCCGGGGACGCTGTCACGGGCACATTCGGCGGCGACGTAGGAGGTGCCGTTGGCGATGCAGGCGAAGGTGTCGGTGCCGTGGTCTTAGGGACGAAAGTCGGCGGCACTAGAGGCGCCTTTGTGTCAGGCGGCATGGTAGGAGGCGCTGTTGGGGGCGAGGTGGGGGGCACGGTTTGAGGCGGCAAGGTAGGCGGCGCTGTGGGGGGCACGGTTTGAGGCGACACAGTAGGCGGCGCTGCTGGCGGTGCCGTGTCAGGCGCCGTGGTGGGCGGCGCGGTTGGCGGTGCCGTGGGGGGCACGGTTTGAGGCGCATCGGTTGGGGGCGCGGTGGGCGGTGCCGCAGGCACCGCCGTAGCCGGTGCATCCGTAGCTGGCGCTGTCGTAGGAACCGCGGTTACCGGCACTGTGGTGGGAGGGGCCGTTGGCTGCGCCGTAGACGGGGCGGTAGTAACTGGTGCCTGCGTAGGGATAGCAGTAAGCGGAACGGCTGTTTGCGGCGCATCAGTAGCAGGAGGGTTCGTGTCCGGCACATCAGTGGGAAGACAATCTGTCGTCATGCACAAGCAGATCCTCGCCGTCGGATCAGAACTGCAGCTCGGGTTGGACCCTGGCGTAGACAATGTATACACGTTGTACCACACATCGTTGTTGCTGTTGGGAAGGAAGTAACACGCAGGGGGGTACAGCCCTTCGTTGAGCTCTGGAGACACGTTCTTTCCCATGATGAGCTTGCCTGTCGCCTCAGCTGCCTTCTTACAGTCATCCACGCTACGTGCTGTTGTAGGGTTTGGAAACTTGGTGCTTGCAGCACAGCTCGATGCGGTAGACTCTAAGAAGTACTGGCACACCGCCTTTGCTGGCTGCGCACAGCATATTGCCAGCAGTATAACCAGCGTTTTTCTTTCCATTATGTGCAAATAGGTTTGCTCGAATCAAGAGGTGGGGAGGGATTCCGAAATTAACGGTTCAGGATTGGGAACAGGTGTATGGAAATGCAAAAAAAAAAAAAAAAAAAAAAAAAAAAAAAGGAATGAGAGGGAGACGTGAAATCCGAATTTATATTTGCTAATATTTATACGTTTGTCATTTCTTCTCTTTTTTTTTTTTTTTTTTTTGTTCTTCGTTTGTATAGTTGTGTCGGTTTTTTTTTTGGTTTTTTTTTTCTTTTTTGTTTCCCGTCCTATGTGTGTGTTGTTTATTATTATTATTATTCGCCAAAAGAATGGAGCAATATAGAAATGATATTTTTAGATGTATGGGGGGAAAAAAAGGGGGGGGGAAGAAAATAAAGGTCGGGGGATAAATAGGAAACCCCGAATAAACTTCCAGGTTTGGAAAAAGAGGGAAATTTATTTCGTACTAGGTTTTCTTTTTTTTTCTTTTTTTGTTATAATGGCGCGATTCTAGTGGTACATACCCCCCCCCCCCCCCCTCCCCTCCCCCTTAGTTTTTTTTTTTAAATAGCAGGAAAGTTGAGTTCCCATGTGTTTATGTGTAAAAGAAAGAAAATAAAAAAAAAAATACCGCGATAAAAAGAATCATATTGTATTGGAACTCACTGATGCCCCCCCCGCCCCTCCCTTTTTTTTCCCCCGAAGAGATGACTCTCTCCTCTATTGGGAAAGTATCGGAAAGAAAACAATCAAAATTACCCCCCCAAAAAAAACACTTTTAAAGCACCCATCATGTAACATGTGCAACCGCGCGTGATAAAATGCAGTGCGGGGGCCAAGTATGCAGCGAAGAAGGCGGGCTTCCCTTGTTCTGGTCAGGAGCTAGTACCGAACGAATCGCCCAGTCAAGTATGTCGAAATCGCCTACGCAATACAGGTGTACACAGTGCAATCCCATTTTCCCCCCAAGCCCCGCATCCAAAGTGCGATAAGGGTTCTGTCAGTATATTTTTTTTTTCCCTTTTTTTTTTTTTTTTTTTAATTCATACCTCTTTACCATATTTTTGCCGGTACGCCTCCTTTGCAGATTCCTCGGTCAATTGACAAATCTTTTTTTTTTTTTTTTTTTTTTTTTTCCCACACACCTCCAATGGGGGAACAGGGTTGTTCAACCGAAGATGTTCAGCCCGCTCCCACACGGCATAAGGCAGCACCCCCATGTCCAGCCCTCGGAACGGGGACTCTCCCAACAAAGAAGACTCGAATTCTATCAATTGATTCAAAAACCCTTTGTTGGGATGTGCGACAGGCCTCCTGCGCTTCACATGGACGTACGCCTCCTTCAGAGGGATGCGATGATCCGCCATAAGGAAGGCAATGGTGACGCAGGAAACACGAGAAACTCCAGCCCGGCAGTGGACAAAAACCTTCCCGCCAGAGGACCGGGCAGCTCTGATGTGATCGAAGGCGGTAGAGAAATTTTGCGAAATGCTCGTGTGCGGGGTGTCGCTGACCTGGATCTGCTTGCAGTCGAAAGATCTCCGTACATTATCCGGAAGCTTCTCCCTCGTCAGGCTCAGCACATGGGTGATTTTGTATTTATCAAGAAGTTCCTTCTCTCTAGCAAACGCCAGGTTCCCGTAGAAGTAAAAATCATTCAGTTTGCACGCGCACGGTGATAAATCGATCAGCGCGTCTGTCTCGATAGGAATCCATATGTCCGGCCACAAAAACTTATGAGGAGGGTATTCCTTCCCCGCTACTCTTTCAACCAGTTTTTCACCCAGTAGTGACCGTTGCTGAACTTCCATGGGGGAAAAATCCGACCCCCCCCCCCCCCCTTCCTGGATAATGGATAAAGGCGGGGGGGGAAAAAAAAAGAAAAAAAACTTCAAGGAAACATTTCGGCTAGGAAATCGTCGAACTCCTCGTCCAAAACACGCTCCTTCTCGACGGGCTCCCTCCACACCTTGTTTGTGTTGTTGTGAGGGCTGGTTTTTTCCCCCTCGCTTTCTTCATGGTTCTCATCGGGCTCTTCTTTAATAACGGGGTCTTCTCTGCGTTCCGTCTTCGGGTTGATTTCTTCTTCAATCGGTTCTGTTTTAACGCCGATGCATTGCTTCTTAGCAGGGTGCAGATGCGGCTCGATTTTCTCGTCTTGTTTTACTTCAGGTTCTTCTTGAATCTTCCGTTTTTTCAACAGCCGTTTGTATTCGAGTTTGTACCTGCAGTTCTTACAGAGACGTAGCTTCACCAGTGCTTCTCTCTTGACACCGCATTCTTTGTATTTGAATGGGACTTCCAGCGTGCAGAGGCCTTGTTGTTCGTCGCAGGTGGGTAGGCCACCGCAGGAAAACTGGCCTTTACCAGAGACGACTTCGTTCTCAACCCGCCACCTCATGCCGAGGAGGCCCTCCTTGTATCGATCCAGGTTAACCAGAGCATACTCTTTGAACAGCTTGTGACAGTACGCTTTAGCGAGCTTCCTCCCCCACTGCCTCATCGCCTGTGATCCCTTCGCTTCCTTTTCATTGCCATCATCGATGAACCTGTACTCCTTCCTTAACACCTCGAAATCCGTCACTACCCTTTTGTCTTGAGACACCTTTCTGTAATCCCTCATCAATTTCACGTGTCTCTCCCACGGTGTGCTATTCTTATTTAGATAGCTCATTTTTTTTTTTTTACCCCTCTCTTTCCCCCAACCTTTTTTTTTTTGCTTTAATAGGGAACGAATTTGAAGGGGGGGGGGAGAAGTAACAATGGATATAACAGGACCGACGTGGGGGGGGGGGGGGGGGGGGGGGTTTAGAGGGAATAAAAAAAGGGGGGATCTAAAACAGAGGAAACGGGACGATTATCTAAATAGAAAAACAATGAAAGGGGGGGATCTAAAAAAAAAATCTAAAATAAGAAAAAAAAAATAATAAAGCCAATACAAAAGGATCTACTGGGGACACAAACTCTGCAAGGCAGAGACAAGGTAACCCATTGAGGAACATTCATAATGAGAAAGCGAACAAGGAAGCAACTGCGTGCCGGGAGGAGACACCATCAGGGGAGTGTACAAGTTCTTTTCCGCAGCCACCGAGAGGTGGTAAGGCGAGGGCACAGTAGGCGAGTTGAACGTAACAGTTTGGAGGCCAGGGTTCGGGTCTGGCTGGCGGGCGGCGAAGCCGCCCGCCAGCCCATACCCAACCACTGTCACAGACGACCCATTGGAAAGCAACCCAGAGGTCAAAGAAGACAGTTCCGTGTAATGGCTTTTCGATGCGAAGGCTTCAGGGATGGTGTCAAGCTCTGAAACAAAGCCTTCTCCAAAGAGATTCAAGACCGGTACGACGTACTTAACAACAGAGAAGAAGCCGTAGATGCCCCACGCTTGGAGGTCCCTCACGAGGAGCTGCCCTCTGACGTCGGATCTGATGACCAAGATATTGTGCTTATCTTGCGTGAAGTGCAGCCACGCAACCTCTTGTGTGCGATCTTCGTTGAAATCAGGTGAGAACAAGCGTTCTGCGGTCTGGTCCTGTGGGATCTGCAGCTTGACGTTGTGGAGATTGCTCGTTTGGAACTTTTCAACAAAGGAAGGATAGTCTTGCTCATGGCTCAGCTGTGCTAGAACTGCCAGGTCGGGCACTGTGAGGTTAGCATTTCGCACTTTCACGGCGCACAGGGGAGGGGGTCTGCTCGAGACTAGCTCCCCTGCAGCACCGTCCTGTGTTGTGCTGGCTACCTCGAAAACAACAGCTGACCAAGCGAGCAACCCAAGCATGATCCAAAGAGTGACCCTGCAGTTCACCAGCAGAACAATGCTCCCTTTAGGGTGTGCTTCCTTGCTGAGCGGTGCAGTTCTGTTGGGCTTGGCGTCTGGTGGGGGTACAGGGGAATGCTTGCAAGGGAAAGCGAAGAAAGCACGTAGCACACCACCGCACGGCACCCACGAAGCCTTCTGGTACCGTGTAGTGGAGCGAGCAAGGGAGGCCGTCGTGTCGCTTCGGGGTTCAGATTTGACCTGTTTTTTTTTTTTTTTTTTTTTTTTTTTTTTTTAAATTACCTGAGGCAATTTCAAAGGTGTGGCTTCGTCAACATCAATTCCTTCTTCGTCCTCATGGCAGCTAAGCTTGGACACCGCTCTGGTGATGTATTCTTCTCGATCCTATTTTTTTTTTTTTTTTTTTATTATTATTATTATTTCCTACTAGCAAACCTCTGTTTCATCCACAACATGTTTCAGCATCATCCCTTGCGTGACAACAAACAGCCCTCCGAACAGCAGCAAGGTCTCCCCAGATGTGACCGCACACCCTATCAGACCAACGATGAGAAACACCGCTAGCAAGCCCGCCGCAACATAAGGAGTGAAACGATGGTAGGAAGAGTGCCTCCATGTCTCTCGAAGCCCGAAGAGGGATAAAAGGATAATGAGGGTGATAAGAGTCCAAGAAAGCGACATGACAGGGGTCGATCGCGACGCCAGCCAGAACAAGATGAAAATGGTGCAGAAAGCGAATGATAATAACAGAACGGAGCGGCGGAGCGAAGGGGTGTCGAGCCCGGTTTCCTTGAGTTTTCTAGACGTCCATTTCCGTTTGGCCGATACGGTCCAACCGTAGGACCATACTGCCGCGAATAGTGTCAATGAGGCAACGATGTTCCACTGCACACCAACAGAGAGACAACGCAGGAAATCGGTTCCATTCACAACAGATTCCAAAACCATACGCAGGATCGGGGCGACGACAAAACCAAGAACGGCGCATGTGATGTACTGTTGCTTTCTAACATACCCGCCTACGGGAAGATTCAAAATGGTCCTCCGCGTGCAAGGCGGTAACGAAGACCTCACATGGGGAGGAACCACATTCTCCCCTCCGCTGTAGTCGATGTCACCGTAGTATATCTCCTCGGTTTGAAAAACCCATCCTGTCACGGAACGGAACCCCACGGTGAGAAAGGACGATACCGCGTGTAACGACATAACAAAACACACGAAAAGCCCGATAGACTGCCACCCACCACGATCCGAAGACGGCAAAAACATTTCCATCAACATCATCATCTGCAGGTGAACAAGGTACATGGCAACGAACGCCAACGAAGCTGCCAACCAGAACCCAACATACGCGACAAACCCTTTCGAAGCCTGTAAATTGTTCAAAAACTCCGTTACAGTACGATTCTCCTTGTAATGCTTCCTCGCGTGTTTGACATTGGACGCCAACCAAGCTTGCCGGGAAGAAATTGAGTCGTAAGGACCAACCTTGAATTTTTTAAGCAGATAATCGAGAGTATCGGGGCTCTTACGGTACTCCTCACTAAGCACTTTTCGGAGCTCTGGTAGGGCACCCTGGTACCCGTTAAGTGTCTCGTCGATGTCAGAAACGGTTTTTGAGGGATCGAACCTGGCGTAGAAATTTGTTAGAAACTTTCTAGCCGAGTTGGATCCAGGAGCGGAAGGACGTGATGACAACGACCTAGAAGAGCTTCGCTCTGTGACGGCGACCCAGTCCTGTTCTTCATCCGCTACGTCACTAAGCGCTTCGAGTTTTTGAAGGGCTTCAGGAGAATCTTTGTACTGTTCCGCAAGGATTTCTAGAAGATCTCTCGTTCTTCCTGTGAATGCGTCGACCTCGTCGACCACCTGATGGACTTTTTCGGGGTCGTGTTCCGTGTAGAATTCTGTCAGGATCCGGTTGAGGACCGGTTTGTTCAGTTCCTTCGCCATGATGAGCTGTGCAGCGGGGTCGTCGAGGATTTCCGCCGCCTTCTCGCTCGCCTCCTGCTCCCCTAAGCCTTGTTCCATCAGCTGCATGATAAGGTAGTTTACCAGCTCTTCGACCTGCTCCTTTGGGAACCTCACGATGATATTCTCAACCGTTTCTTCCTCCTCCTCTTCATCAACCTCCCTCCTCCCCTCTGGAATCGTCGGTTCCGGCTCCAGAACTGGTGGTTTCATTGGCTTGCCGCTGCTTCCTGAGACTGGCATTTTTTTTTTTTTTTTTTTTTTTTTTTTTTTCCCCTCTTCTCCCCCCTCTTTTTTTTTTTTTTTTTTTTTTTGTTCCACCACTCTAGTGAAGTTGCAGGTTGGGGGAAAATTGAGACGAGGAAAAGAAACAGAGATTTGTAAAAGTCTCTCCCACTTTTTCTTTTTCCTTCTTTTCTCCCCTTTTTTTTTTGATGCCGGTATTTGTTTTCTTTTTTTCCCCCTTTGCCCTTCCTTTTTTTCTCTTCCTTTGGGAATGATCTAAAATAAAGAAAAAGGGAAGGGAAAGGGAGGGGAAAATTGTTTTTCCGTTTGGTTTTTTTTAACTTTTTTTTTTTTCCTTCTTCTTCTTTTTCTTTCGTTCCTTTTGCGCGGCGTTCATCTCTTTTTACGAGAGCTTTAAGAGGCAGGGAAGATGGGAGATATAGAACTAAGTCTAAAGAAAGGCGGGAGAGGGGGGGGGGGGGAAGTGATGTCACCATGCTCCGCACAGTTCTAAGAGGTCAAAGGGACGAGAGGGAAATAACCGTTCCCAAAAATCCGGGGAGTAGGGCGAAATTTAGCAGCTTCGTAGCGTTTCGATTTTGTCGATCTTATTAATTTTTCTTTTTTTCCCCATTTTCCCCCTTTTAACATACCAACAAAGGCCACATGGTTTCTGATCCACTTGTGATTTCAATATCGTGAACAGGGAGAACCTTGCGTAACCGGGGCTCTAGCGTGGCCCAATTTTCTTGGTGTGTGTCGAGCCGAGAGGTGATGGTTTCCAAGTTGTCATCCACACGTGGATGGAGGGATGCCCCACATGTGCACATTGTCGGGGAAGGGGGCAGTATGGCTGGCATGTAGTATGAGCCTTCTTCAATGTGCTCGAGGTTCCAGTTGGCCCCGCACGATGTGCACTCACGACGGCCCAACAGCTTTCTAATGATGAACTCCTTCAACAAAACAAAATGAAGGGCGTAGCTGGGATTAAGCTCTGGAATGTCCCTCGCTGCTGATTCGAAGATTTCGACCTGCTCCAAGCTCCTGGGAAACCCGTCCAAGACGAAACCTCTCGAGAACTCCTCCTTCATCCCGAGGTACACTTCATTCACCGCTTCTACAGGGGCCAGCTTGCCCTCTGCCATCGCTTCTTTCACGTCCTCGGGCATCCTTTCCTTCAACACCTTACCCATGCTTACAAATGGAACATCGAACTTCTTACTAATCATCTTCCCATAGAAGGACTTCCCGCTTCCAGGGGAACCCAGGAGGAGGATCTTTGGAGGGGTTCTCATTTCCTTTTTTTTTTTTTTCTTTTTTTTTTTCCCGGATTGCAAGGGGGAAAAAATAGATAACCATCGAGGTGGAAAAATTAAGGGGGGGAGGGGGGGAGGGGGGGGGATCTCAGTGGCACCCTGCATTGTCCAACGGTTTCAAGTCCTTCTTGTCGGGGTTGTGCTGGTAAGGGAACTCTTTTCTAGTGAAATTGCAGTACTGGTCTTGCTCCAAGATGGCAGTAACGGCCAGCGTGTGTAAAGGGGCGTCGCCCCACCGGTACCTGAAAATCCCATATGGCTCGTGGCTGTCGATGTAGGTGAAGAAGGATTTATAGATGGGATGGTTTTTAAGAGCAAAGGTGCCGAGCTCGAAGTTGTTGTAATACATTGGCCCCCAGAAAGATCCTTTTTTGAGGGAAAAGTCGGTGAGCCGGGAGTTGAGCCGATGCGTCACAAGTTTTTCCGAGGCAATCCATCTCTTTGTGGTCTCCCAGAGCTGAGTGGTGACGAAAGGATTTTCCCCTTTCAGTCTATTGAACCCATAAGAGCATTCGTTCCGGGCCATTTTTTTAAAAGGATCCGATGGAACGCGGGCAGGGATGATCGAGTCGGTGTCTAACCGCAAGTAATATTTGTATTTTTTCAAGGAGTTGAAGCTCCACACAACTCCGGCCCAGAACCGGCACATTTGTCGGTATCCTCGGCCTTGGAATTTTTTCTGCGAACCGTCGGATTTCCATTTCTGAACTTTTTCCTCGGAGACGCCTTTGGGAAGGGTGCTGAAGCTGATAAGCTCGAAAGTGACATTTACCATTGGAACTAGGTTTCTCAAACGGACGAGCTCGTCTTCCTTCACGGTGTCCTCGTGGAAAATGTGCAACGGGTATGGGAAACACCTGAAGAAGTGTGATGCCATCCTCGGTAGGGCAAAGGATGTGAAGTATCCCCCGCCGAACCGCCCCCCGTACAGAATCAACACCACCCCATTCTCCAGTTCTTTTGTAAGCTGCGGTGCGTCGTGCATTTTTATTGTGACATTTGTTTCCATGATATCGGATTTTTCTCGTTTTTCTTCGGTGGTTTGAGCTGGTTTAACATCTGGTTTTGGGGTCGTTTCGCGTGGCTTTCTCGTTGGTATTCTTTCCACCCCCTCGACCCCTGGGGACTCCCACCCCCACACCAACCAAACGCTCGCGATTGCACATAGAAGCAATGTCGCTGTTCTCTTTAATACTAGCATTTTTTTTTTTTTTGTCAGTTTATTACATGTTCCTCTTTTTCTTTTTTTTTTTTTTTTTTTTCCCGCAACAATTAACCACGTATGAATAAGAAGAGAAAAGGGTGTGTATCGCCCCACATGCCAAAAAAAAAGAAGAAAAAAAAGAGACGGGGGGGGGGGGGGGGTATAAATAATAAAGGAATATGGAAGGAATAAAGGGGGGGCCCGAATAATTCCCTCCCAAATAATGTGTTTTTTCCCAAATAATTCTTTTTTTTTTCCGGGGATTTTTCCGCTCCAAATTTCCCAAATAATTCCCGATCTCCTTTTTTTTTTTTTTTTTTGAGGGGACGGAGGGGGGCTGTAGAGCTGTAGAGCTGTAGACGTGGCTGACGCCCGACCAAGAAGTGGAAGGCAGTTTATTTTATTCAGAATGTAATGCCAAGCCCAGGCACTGTTCATCAGACTATCAATCTTAAACCTCTTTAAAATGGCCTTCTTACCCCCTACGGATGAGGACTGGTACGTGTACGACGGGCAGTTGAACGCAAACCCGTTCGGAGACGGGTTGGCGGGTGAAGAGCCTGAGGAGGAGGAGCAGGAGCAGGAGCAAGAGCAGGAAGAAGTACATGAAAACAAGAGGAGACGCCGTGAGTACACCGTGGTGGAGAAGTTGTGGATAATTGCCTTGTGCAAGACGGCGGGTGCGGAGGCGGTGTCGCGGAAGTACGCCTTCGCAGGCGTGACCTTGCCAGTATTATGGCAAATGAACAGGCGTACATCGACTTGTTCAATAGCCGCGACGCCAAGGCGAGGGTGAGGAGGAGGGCCCCAGGAGGCGGGAGGCCCCCACAGTTTCCTGACCAGGAAAAAGAAGCGGGGGACGAGATCCGCAAATTACGGGAAGAAAAAAAGCCCTGCACCAACCTGCAGGCCCAACAACTTCTCCAAAAGAAAATCCGCCAGTCCGACCCCATCAACAGCAATTGTGTGCTGTCTGACAAGGTCTTCGCCTCCTTCCTCAAGAGGCAAAACCTTAGTGAGAAGAAGGTCAGCAGGCTGAAGGGGAAACCGGTGGCGGAGAGGAAGCTTGAAGCTGCACGCTTCTTTAAGTTCCTGCACTCCGTCCACCGACTCTGTCCGACTGCAATAATTTGCAACATGGACGAGTCGCCTATCTGCCCACTCGGCAAACGCCTCCTCCGCATCGTCGGCCCGGTTGGGCAGGATGCCGACATAGACGACCCCACGATCGCTGCCGCCGACACCAAAAGGCTCGCCAGTGCGATCATCACCATCATCAACACCACCGACAAGCAACCAGAGCCCATCGTGTTGCTGAAGAAGGACAGGCTCCCGTCCCAGGGAGAAATAGACAAGTGCAAAGGGGTGCAGGTCGCAGCATGCGAAAGTGGAGTTGTGGGTTCTGACTTTTTTATTAATGTCTACATCCCATACTTGCGTGCTGCGGTGCCTGAAGATGCGACGGTGCTGCTGATTTTGGACTCAGCCAGAGGCCACATCAGCGATGCAAGCAAGGCGGCCATGAAGGCTGCAAAGATTATACCAGCTGTGATCCCTGGTGGGCTTACCACGGATCTACAACTTTTAGACGTTTTTTATTTTTCGTTATTTAAACTCCATTTTGAGGGGTTAGGAGGGCTGTGGCATGCCAAAGCAACTGAGGCGGGACATGGGTCGATGACTGCAGCAGAGCGCCGTATCAACGTGGCACTGTGGGTAGGGCAGGCACATGAGAAGGTCATGCAACTGCTCGACACCTCTACCTGTATGCGGTCTCTCGGCTACCTACCAGGTAGTTCCGTGGAGACCATACAGCTAAGAGCACTTGGCGAAGTAAGCACTTTGAAGGAGTCGGACCCTTTAGACAGTGCAGCACAGAACGTTGTTGTGGGTGTGACAATGGACACTACACCCGAGACTCCAGCCTCCCAAGCCCTTGCAGTTTCTCAAACCCCAACAGACTCCCAAGAAGCTTCTCAAGCCCCAGCGGCCTCTCAGACCCCTGCAACCTCCCAGCAACCACCTAATGCCAAAACCAGGCGGATTGTCTGCGACGTTTGTGGGTTCTCCACAGCCTGGGAGAAAAACTGGCAAGAACACAAGACCAAGAAGTGCTCCAAGCCCCGCTCCCTGTTATCCATGTGGCAGGCCCCCCAGCCCAAATAAGTACAACCCAAATAAGTGTATTCCAAATAATTCTTTTTTTTTGGAGCCCAAACACCCCCCCTCCACTGCCCAAATAAAGGGATTATTCAGGGGGCCCCTTTAGGTTCTTTTTTTTTTCTTTTTTTTTCTCTTTTGTTCTTTCCAAGGGCCAGAATCGAATTTCTTTATAAAAAGGCAGGCGAAAGGAAATATCAGAGGCGTTTCGCACTAATATTTTCTTATTTTTCTTCTCACTTCCATTTTGGATACTCGGAGTTTAAAAAAAAAAAAAAAAAAAAAAAAAAAAAAAAAAAAAAAGTGGGGGGAAAGGGACGGCGGCTAATAATAGCACGTCTCTCTGCTAAATTAAAAAAAAAAAAAATTATCACCATTGCACTTCGTGGTCCTTCTTCTTTTATTGTATTTCAAGGAGGATCGACAAACCGTCTTTTCATTTCCAACCTCAATAAAAAAAAAAAAAAAAAGAGAGAGAAAAAGAACACGCTTCTCCCTAAGCTATTAAACAGCAACACCTGCCCACACCGTCACCGTCAACATTTTTCGCCTCGTCGCTTTTCTTCAGGAGAGACCGTTGGAGTTCGCGCTCCTCCACCTCGGCAACCTCTGCGGGAGGACTGTGATCAAGCGAATCAATAAAAGACCGCACAAGCGAAGGCCACGACTGAACTTCAGTGAATGTAGAGGCAACCACGAGCTTGGACCCTGGGAGGAGGGTGTGGAGAGTCTTGGCCGACTCAATAGGATGCATCGAGTCGCCTTCCCACGATAAGATAAGAGCAGGAATACTCGAAAGCGACTGCAGCAAAACTTGCGAAGGAAAATCAGATAAAGACGCTCCAAGCATTGCATGGGCCGCGTGTTCCGCCGAGATGAACGCAGGAGGCTCCCAAGTATGCTTTTTCCCTGCTTCGGCAAAGAGCCCTACCGGACGTGATGCCCTGTTCACTGCAAGGTATTTCTCATACCCGCCTTCCTTTGTAAAGGACGAAGAGAGAGACTCCATAAACGCTCGTTTTTCATCTCGTTTGTCGTAACAAGGTGGTGGGATGCATAGTACCAGACCCCTGACTCTTTTTGGGTCCTCCACTGCCGCGTGGAGTGTTGCGGCACACCCCATGCTCGCACCGCCTAGGATGGTTGGTTCTTCTGCAAAGATTTCCCGTGCCACTCTTACCATGTCCCCGCCGAGAGCTTTGAAAGTGTACCCGATACCGCCTTCGGACCCTTCCGATGACCCGTGGCCTCGTGAGTCATATTTCACCAGCGCGGCGTACCCTGCGTCGTCCCAGTTGAAATACCCTTCCTTTTCCTCCGAGGCCCTGCAACCGCCCATGCAGTGCGCCCACACAAAGTTACCTTGCCCGGAACCCTTCCGCGTGGTTGCTTGGAGCTCGCAGTCGTTGGTTTGTATCGTTTTCTCTTCCATTTTTTTTTTTTTTTTTTTTTTTTTTTTTCCTGGGTGAGAAATAGTTCGGCGGAGGGGGTAAAGAAAGAAATAAAAAAAAAAAAAAAAAAAGAAAAAAAGGGTACACATAACAAAGGGGTCGCCACTTAGTTATTGTCATATCGTCATTTCGTGAGGGAAGTGGGGGGGATGAAGAGAAGCCTTATTACATTCACAGTTCTTCAGCCTTGTCACCGAGCTTTTCCTGCGAAGGGGGATGAAGAAGAAGGGGGAAGGAGAAAGAAAAAAAAAAAAAAAAAACATACCGTGAGGGAGGCCTTGGCATCCTCGCAAGGCTTGCCACCTTCCTTGACCTTGATAAGCTCAACATCGAAGATCAGAGGAGAGAACCCAGGGATCTTGGGAGGGCTGCCCCTCTCGCCGTAAGCCATTTCGTAGGGGATGTACAACTGATTATTATTATTATTTTTTTTCCTTCCTATTTCCCCCCTCTCCCCAAAATACCTGCCATTTATCACCCTCACACATGAGCTGAAGGGCCTCGGTCCATCCCTTGATAACCTGGTTGGGTGCAAATGCAGTAGGCTGACCCCTGTCGTAGCTCGAATCGAACTTGGTCCCGTCTCTGTTAGAATTGGTTTTTTTTTTTTTTTTTTTTTTTTTTTTTTTTTTTTTTTTTTTCTTTTTTTTTTTCTTTTCTGATTCACACCTCAAAGTCCCGCTGTAGTGCACATCGCACTGGTCACCCGCCCCGGGGGACTTGCTCCCGCTGCCCTTGTTCAGCACCTTGAAAAGCATACCAGAGGGCAGCTTATGAACACCTTCTTCTGCCTCCTTCGCTTTCAAGAACTTCTCACCAGTCCGCTTGTGGTACTTGTCCATGTTTCCGGCAGAGACACAGGCCACTATGCACGCAAGCCCAAGAAACACCCGCATCTTGCAACTAATTCTTTTTTTCCTGGAAGAAAAAAAGAGAGAGAAAAAGTACAACAGCTGAAATCGAAAAATTAAAACAAAAAAAAATAGCAGAAGGAGAGGATGGGAGGGGGGGGCGTGGAAATAGAAAATCTAAAAAAGAGAAAAAAAAAATATATCATCTAAGAAGAATCTTTAAGCTTTTTGAACTTCTAAAAAAGAATCTTTTAAAACTATCTAAGAAAAAAAGAAAAAGGAAAACCTTTATAAAACGGGAGATAAATAATAATTTATTAAAAAAGAAAAAAAAAAAGAAAAAAAAACTAGCAAACCCAAGCTGATCGTGGCTTTTTATTTGCGATTAACGAGTGCTTACTACGGGGATTGACTCTGGTATCCTGCCAATCTGTTTTTTTTTTTTTTTTTTTTTTTTTTTTTTTTTTCATCGTATCATACCAGAGAAAAGCAATTTAACCTCTCTGTCCAAACCGGCGACGGCTTGCTGTCTCTTAGAGTGGATCTCGGCACCCTTTCTGTTGAGGTTTGCAAGGGTGTTGATCTGCTGCTTGACTCCTTTAAGCTTCTGGAGACGGACGTCTTTAGCAACAAGCGCATTACGGTACCTGGAATTCTCGGAGGTCAAAGAACACCGTTCCGCTTCAAGCCGGGACTTGTCCGACTGGAGGTGAGTAATCGTACGCTGCAAGCTCTGCATCCTTCTCTGAAGATGCGCAGAGTCCGCGACAGGAGGATTGGAACGACTCCTTCTAACAACTACATGCTTGCTCGGCTGAGGGGGTTGAGGTGCTGTGGTGTAAGGTACTCTGACACGTTGATTCACCCTTTCTACAGGTGTTGTCTGGTCCCAATGAGAAAGCGACTCATGCGCACTTGGAGGATTCGGACTGTCGTGTTTTGGTGGTGTGACAGGGCGGTACACTGACACCACCCGCTTATCAGGTAAGCTATTTGTCTGCATTGTGTTCACGTTCACTATGGCAGGAGCAGCTTTTTGCTGTCTGGGTCTGGATGGTGACACGATTAGCGGGACGGGTTGCCGTGTTTTAGACTCAGACCATGAGTCCTTCACTGCCTTTACCAGATCTTTCCATCCGGTCTCGTCTGGGCTGTCAAGTCTGCTTCTTCCAGGCGAAACTCTTTTCCCGTACCCTCTTCGTCCCCCGTACCTTTCTCCGTAATACAACAGGCCTTGCTCTGCGTCTTCAGCCACGCATCTAGAACACTCTGTGGTGAGAATCGAACTCTCCGACGCTGCTCTGCTGTTCTCCATTTTTTTTTTTTTTTCTTTTTACACACCCGCCGCCGCCCCTTCCCCTCCTGTACTACAGTTTTTTTTTTTTTTTTTTTTTCTTTTTTCATTTTTTCCCCCCTTCTTTTTTTTGGTCCCTCGTAAGGAGGAAAGAACAACAAAAAAAAAAAAAAAAAAAAAAAAAGAAGCTAGAAAGAGAGAAGAAAAAGAAGAAAAAGGAAAAACTCGAGGTGGTGAAATACACTGGAGGTTCGCGGGGGGGGTAAAGAAGAAGAGAAAAAAAAAAGAGAAGAGAGGTAAGAATAGGAACGGGTGATCGTTCTCTTCTTTTTTCACTAGCCCCTCTCCCCTCTTTTTTTTTCTGTCAGTAAGTAAGAATAAAAGAAAGTGATGGGGAGAGCATAGGTATTCAATAAAATTGGATTGGGGGAGGGGAGAGCTCAAAAAAAAAGAAAAAAGCTGTCTTCATCCCTGCGTTCCCTAGACAAAAACGTTTTATGAAAGAGTAACGCACTACACCTGCTGCTGTCTCTAAGGGTGTCGAGTCCTGCGCTCACCTCGTTCCCAGTGTACCTCTCACAAGCAGTTGGAAACCTCTTTGAGTGCGTTGAAACCAGTTGAACATAGCAGAACCCAATCTATAAAGTTCTGAGAGGGAAAACAAAAAACACAATGGTTTTCGTTTAAGTTCTTTTATATCTACGTTCCAACTGGGGCTTGCTTTTATTTTTTTTTAATTTTTTTTTATATAACTTTTTGTCTTTATAGTGACCTAAGGAGCGTGTAGAGAATAAAAACATTACTTTTAAAAGAACAGAGAGAGAAAAAAAAAAAAGAAGAAAAAAAGAAGAAACCGCTCACCACTTCGTGTGGGATTTTCCTGCCTTTTTCTTCTTTTCTCGTCCTTTTTGTTCACTGCGCAGGATTGGGCTTGGACCTTTTAATGGCTAAACCAACCGCAGCAGCAAAGGACAGGACAGAGAAAAGGGAAAGAACACCACACGAAGGTAAGGAGGAAGGTTTCTTACCCAAATCGTGGTCTTTGGTGGTTGCCGTTCGGCGTGAGGTGACATACACTGTGTCGCCCTTGCGGACGATGGTCTCGTGAGACTGAGAGACACAGTTCTGCCCGAAGAGAGCACCGCGACCAAAATTGCGGTACTTGTTCAGAAGAGTGAGGGCGTTGCTGGGGGTCATGCGTTGATCCATCTTCTGAGTGTCGGGGTTGATGGTAGTGAGCACACATCTCTCGCAAGCGGTGACAAAGTGGAAGGTGCCCTTGCCAATCTGCACCTCGTGCCAGTCATCGTCATCGTTAGGAATAACATCACCTTCGATCAATATGTTAGGTCTGAACCGACGCACGTCCAGCGTGTGGAGGTTGCTGTCGAACGAAGCAGACTCGCTTGCTTTCTTGTTGATTTCATCTAAAGATGACTGAAGAAGTGCGAGGTATGGGAATCCATCCGCGAACCCTGTTGTATACCCTTCCCCTGGTACATTGACGGCCATGTCCATTTCGACGTCTCTCTTTTCATCTTTAGGGCACTGCAACAACTTGTACGTTGGAACCTTTGCCCCCAGAGCTTCATCTAACCAGGTGTTCACGTCTTCCCCACACACCAACGCGTTTTTCATGACGCCACCAAACACTTCCGCGGTTTGCCTGATGTCCGATTCGTCCTTCTCCCAGACCGTGATCGGCCGCTCGCCGTTCCATGTCAGCTCGACGCCGGTCTGGCCGTCTTTTTGTACCATCTTGGTCCCGATCGACCCGAGTCTCGTCATCTTCCTCTGTGTCACCATGTCGCCTTTTCCATCTACAATCATCCAGTACCTGTCGTACTTGAAACCCTTCTTGCTGATTTCAGCCTCATCCACCTGGATTCCCTGACAGGACTTCACAGGGTAGATGAACAAGGCCTTTACTCTGAGCGCCATTTTCCCCCTTGTTTTTTTCTCTTTTTTTTTTTTTTTTTTTTTGCGTTTTCCGAAAAAAGGGGAGAGAGAAAAAAATATATCTTTTAAGAAGAAGAACGAAGTCAACCATATTTTGTACAAATGTAGACAAGAGAAAATTACGGGGAAAAGCAGGGGAGAAGGCCGAAGAATTTTCTTTTCTTTCTTATCTTCCTTTTTCAACAATTTAGAATCTTATGGAGATCTGGGGGGTGGGTTATGAAGACAGGGTAAAAAGGCTGGGAGAAGGGGAGGGCATACA
Source organism: Diplonema japonicum (assembly GCA_964019335.1). Classification (NCBI taxonomy): domain Eukaryota; phylum Euglenozoa; class Diplonemea; order Diplonemida; family Diplonemidae; genus Diplonema; species Diplonema japonicum. The sequence continues at coordinate 272,974 of OZ025697.1, forward strand.
GAAAGCAAGTCGAAGACTACTTATTTTCTTCATTTTCCTTTTTTACAACCAGAAAGATACTAGGAGACACAAAACAAGGGGAAAGGTATTGAAGGGGATGGAACCATCTTATGAAGCTATTCCCTGGAACAAATCCATTACGATAGCTTTGCGTACTGAGGTTGATAGGCACCTGGCCCAGGAGACAGACCACCTCCGGATGTGGAACAAGAGCCCCACTTACCAGTGACATTGGTATGCAGGGTACCTCTAGAGGACTGGTTAATTTTACATTTATGTACTTTTTCAAAATCATACTGTACTGGTTTTGGGTATGCTTCTCCCCCGTCGCGTTGCTCTCACGTCACGCTCTACGGCATCAGCTGTGGTTTGAACTTTGGCAATTATACTACCCATTTCATACACAAGAAATAAAACGGTTGGTTGCTGTCTTTGAACCCTGTGGGGTTTAGGAACCTCTTCTCCCTCCCGAAGCTAGCACATCCCCTGAGATCTTCAGGAAGGAAGTAGCCCGAGGTCAAACTCGTGTCTGATTTATTCTTGTCCTTCATCCTGGCCTTTTCTGAAATTGATCTCCTCGGGGTTGACGTGATAGTGCTCAGGCTCGGTTCTCTGAGAGACCTGTTTACGCTTCTACTCCTTGACTCCTGTTGTGATGGCCGTCTTTTCGGTGCACTTCTGCTCCTTCCTGACGTTGAAGAGATCCCGCTGTCATTGAGCGTGTTCAACCGCTTCATGTCTTCATGAAGTGCCGTTCGTTCCCGCTCTACGTGTTGCCGTTCAATCTCCGTGCGTACGGCAGCCTCGTTCAGTTGTTGTTGTTCTTGCATAAGTATGCGGACGACGTCGAGGTTGAACGGCCCTTTCGCAAGTGCTTGTTGGTCAGCAATAGGCTGTTGGTGTTGGTGTTGTTTCTGGTCTTGCGGACTCTGCTGTTGGTATTGCGGTTCGAGGTGGGGCTGTTGTTCTTTTCGTACGATCTGCTGTTGTTGCAGATCGATTAACTTCTGCTGTTGTTGCTGCTTGCTGAGAAGTTCTTTCAACTGATGTTGCTGCTGCAACTGAATCTGCTGCTGCTGATTGATAACATCTCTTAGCTGTTTTTCATACATTCCCATCGTTTCTGGTTGCTTGACAGGTTGCTGCTGCTGCTGCTGCTGCTGTTGTTGTTGTTGCTGTTGGTGGTGGTGATATTGCTGTTGTTGGTGTTGCTGTTGTTGTTTCATCTGGTCTTGCAGATGCTGCAGAACAACTTCCTGCTGCTGTCGTACTGTCTGGTTATGTGCCTGCGTAACACCCACTTGCATCAATATCTGAGCAGCCGTTGTTTGAATTTCCTTGGATAACCCGTTCCTGTTCAAGGAAGATGGTGTTTCGAACGTGTTTCTTTGCTGTTGGCATGGTGTTGCAGTATGTATCAAAGGTGATCCACACCCTGAACAGAATCGATCCGCAGAAGATAGCACACGATGACAAGCATCGCACTGAAGTGTGTTAGAATCTTTAGACACCAGACTCTTGTTATCAGCCTCATGAAGGTACCTCCCGTATGCTTGAAGCACGGTATCGAACTGCCCCAAGAACGCTTTCATGTCAGCATCATCGCCACTCGAGTTCAAAGACGTGCTTCTATCGTCCCATGTGTCCCTCAAAGGGGTGCTCGCCGCCGCGTCCGACCTTGCAAGGGAAGGAAGAGGTGCAAATAAACTCTCAGTATCCATTTCCCCCCCCGTCCCACTGTTTTCAGTAGGAAAAAAAGAGGCGACTGAGAGGATCGAACTCTCGACCCTTGGTTTACAGGACCAATGCTCTACCACTGAGCTAAGCCGCCGTTCGAAAACCGGCGGCAGTTCGGGTCGAGCATGACTATCATATGCGGTGAATGGGTCAAACCAATGCAAGAAAATTATGTGAAAATTATCTATCTAACTCTGAATCAGAACCAAGTGAGTCGGTGTCTGAGGTGGTTGTGGAACCGGTCATGTGCTGAAGTTGTGTTCTCGTAGGCATGTTAACGCACCACAAACGGTCTCGACGACACATGGACCTGGACCATTCAATAAGAGAGTTGTCGGAGTCATCCAGCACACGACGGTACTTGGGACCGTGGCTGCTAAAGTCTGAGTCAAAAGAATCAGTGTTGCGGCTGAGAGGTGTGCCGGAGCATTCCGTTAAGTTTGTGTTGTCTGAGTCGTTCATCAACATGAGGATCTTGTCATCAACTGCACCGTAAGGATCTACAGGGTGGAATGGCTGAATGGCACTTCCCTCTTCTAACTTTTCGTTGTCCTTCGCTTCGTACGTGCTGTTGTACACCTGTTGCAACTCTGCAAGGATTCCACGCTGCTCTTCAAGAAAATTGCGTCGTGTCATCTCCACCTCATGTGCATCGACATCAAAATGAGAGTCCCCCGTTGCCGTGGTACAAATTGCCACCGCCGCTGCAACAGCTTGGCATGTGGTTGGCACATCGGTGTCCACGTCAAGTAATGTCAATGAAGCGAGTGCAAACGAACCAACAATAGCAGCATCGACAGAGGCAGTCGGATTCAAAGAACTCTCGCTTTGCTGCTCAGAGGGAGGAGGAGGGAGTATATCCGAATCCGGAATCTCAGGAAGCGAGTCGTACCCTACATTCATCCTAGGACTGCCCATCCTCATACTGTTCGCAGAAGACTCTGTACTCTTTGTCTCATCCCAACCCCGACCCTCCATATCGGGCACCTCTGCAAGAGTTGACGTATCTGTGAAGTTCGACTGCACCGACCGCAGCTCAATTTCATTGTTAAGAGGCGATGCAGAGATCTTCGGCTGCACCTGCTGCTGCTGTCGTTCGAGGGCGCTTAGTCCTGCTTTCACTTTTAGATACTCTTCTTTCCCAAGTAGACCTCTTGCAAAGCAGTCGGAAACTTGTTTGAGTGCGTTGCTCGCTCCAGTAGAACTGGGCGTTACTAAAGAGAAAGCAGGTGAGACAGCGTCTCCGCCCAGTGGTACCGGTCGCTCAGAGTTTCGTCTTTCAAGTAGAGTAGTGTTGAGAGGGCTTTCCGCCACGGAGCCCTTGGTGCTGCTAGCTGCAATGACGCTGTCGCGGTATCGTCCCTCGCCAACCCCAACCGCTTCTGCTATGGCGCTCCACTCGTCGTTTCGGATGACGTTGCCGCGTAGCAAGCCTTCTCGTGTTTCTTTCGCCTCGTCACTTTCCTTGGCCTGTGCCTTGTGCGCGCTCGTGGGCTTTCTTATCTTCGATGGTTTTTCTTGTTTGCTCTCATCCTCCGAACTGAACAGGTGTACCTTCCATCTCACCTCTTCGCTCCCCTCGTCTCGCAGAAAATCTTTTACATCATTTGTGTGCTCGTTCAAAGGCACCAGCCCAGCAAGCCTCCACCCCGCTCTGATTTTTCTGTGAAACTTTTTCTTCGTTTGCCGCCTTGCCCTCCTCAACTTTTCCGAACTAGGGTGCGTGGAGTTCTCGGTTCTGTATCCACTTGAGCTGCCGCTGTTCTCGCGTATGACGTACTGGTTGAGGGGACCAAGGAAGCCGTCGTCGGGGAGCTCTTCTAGATTTTGCGTGTTGAGGGGTGGGATGAACGGTTTGGCGACATGCTCAGGCGTGGTCGGGGGGCGGGTTGCCTCGGAGCTTGCAGAGTAAGAACGATCTATAGAAGTGGAAACGCTGGGAAGCAAAGACAAAGAAGAGGGTGTCCGCGACGAAGCAAGCGAGCGGTCATCAATTGCTGCGATTTCTTCCGCCTCCCGTTCCAGATCGGACTTTATCTCACGGGTAGATTCAACACTCACAGTGGCGCTATGGCTATGCGACAGTGTGCTCGACCTTGATGCTGATTCTGTTCGTCCAGACTGCGGAAATTCCGAACGCGATTCTGATTTCGATAATAGTGTAGGTGTGTCAGGTACCCCAGGAACTTCGCACGAGGTGATGTCTCGGTACTCCTCATGAAGCGTGTCAAGTTTTTGTTGCAGCTCATCGATGAAGTTGTGCTTCTCCAGCTTGACACGGTTCTGCTCCGCCTGCTTCAAAGATGCAACAGCGCGGGTCAGGATGTTTTGGTACCGCTCGTCAATGCCGTCTTCTTCCTTTAGAGCCTCATGGATGAGATCAGAAAGTGCATTGTCGGAACGAATCCCATTGGACACGATTTTCTCCAGCTCCGTTTTAATATAAACAGGTGTTTCTTCCCTGGATTCCATGTGGCTCACCACATCGATATCATCTGTTGTCTGGCTTAAGCTGTTCGTGACATAACGACCCAACGAGGATGCTTCACCGAGAGAGTCGGTTTTTATGCTGTGAACATGTATGTCAGAAGCAATGGTGGAGTCGCTGCTCGAGCTTAGGAAGCTCTGTGATATGTCACTTGAAAAGGAGGATTCTTCTTCTTCTTCTTTTGCAGAAACTTGGCATTTGAACCATTTCCCAAGGAACCGCATTGTGGCTTGAAGGATCTTCCATCGTGAACTACGGTGATCTGTGTGAAGCCGCCATTTTATGTGCGACAATAAAATCCGATGGGTGCGAGAGAGCAGCTTTGGAAGCGTTCTCACCGAGCCGAGGGAGTACACGTCCCACAGTGTTAAAAGATCGGGCAGTACGAATGCGATCCTATCCGTGTTTTTTTGAGCGAAGTACGATGTCAAGACCGGTTTGACAGGGGTTTTCGACAGTTTTTTTCTCAGGTCTTTCTTGCTTTTTGAAGGCATCCACCTGTAGCCACCATCGCTAAATAGAACGTCCTGCCTTCTCGGTGCTGATTTTTTCCGTGTGTACCCTGGGCGTACCATCGTCGCTTTCTTTTCACTGACCCACCTGCCACACACATTTTCTATCTTCACTGCAACTCCAGCTAAAGCCCTTCTAAATTCAATCATTTCTCTCACGCTCTGCGGCATCACAAGCCTTTCGACTCCAAGTTGAATACTGTGCGGTGTAACGACATCTGTCATATGAAACAGATTTTTTTTTTTTTTTTTTTTTTTGCTTTTTCAACCCCTCCTTTTTTATATGTGTCTGGTTTGTAGCAACAAACGATGGGTTTCTTTTTTTTTTTTTTTTTCTTTGTCAGTGAGTCACAGATTTTTTTTTCTCTTTTTTTTTTTTTTTTTTCGTTCTCTCTCTTTTTTTTTTTTTTTAAATTCTTCTTTCTTTTTTTTTTTCTCCAGGGGAAAAAAAAATTATGAAAATGGACAGCGTGGATGGAAAATTAAAAGAAAGAGAAAAAAAAAAACAAAGACACAAAGAAGGTGACTTTAAGGGGGAAATGTGATGTGGATCAAGCAGTAAAGAGGGGGAGGGCGAAAAAAAAAAAAGAAGACAGGACTTTCAGGGGCCTGTGCAGAGTATCACGGATCCCTCTTCATTTGTTTTTGAATTTCCTGGTCGGTGTCACTTGGCCCATAGTGGATGATTTAGGTCTGAAGCCGCTGGCGAAGGAAGAAGAAGAATGAGTAAAAGACGAAAATAAAAGGGAAACCCACACAGAGTTATGACGAGAGGGATCATCCCCCACCATTCTTCCTCCCCCCCCCCTTTTTTTTAAAAAAAACCCTCCAAAAGGCTAGGTTACCATAATTCCCCGCTATACAAAATTGTTTTTCTCTCTTTTTGGGGGTGGTGTTTCATAGGGAGCGTACACAAACGAGCCCAACACCCCTCTTTCCTTTTATTTGTTCCTCTCGGGGAAACGTAAACCAAACCACACAAATAATAATAAAAAAAAAAAAAAAAAAAAAAAAAAAAAGGAGGGAAGGGAAAAGGTTAGCAAAGATTGAAAAGGGAGCAGGAGAGTTAAAATGAAAAAAAAAAAAATATATGAGTTAAAGGAGGCCGGTGTTGGCGGCGCCCTGCACAAGAACTGTCTACTTGATTACAGGGGGCGCACCGCGGCCGAGTTGTAGCTTCTTCTGCGTTCCGCGTCGTGTCCTTAATGCGCGCGGTGTACAGCTCAACCCCAGCCGGTGCGTCCCGGGTAACCAAGATTCTGCGCTCGTGCAGCTGCCTGTTCGTCACCCTGAGCATCTGCATTATGTTCTTCCACTCGGGCGCTACCGGTGATGACCGACGAGGAGGTCAACAGCGAACAACACATCTGATGTACTTCTTATATTTCCATGTTATCCCCACCACCTTTGAAAAAAAAAAAAAAAAAAAACACTAAGCAAAAAAGAAAAGAAAAAAAAAATCTCAAAAAAAAAAAAATTCATCTCTTTTTTTTTTCTTTTTTCTTTCTCACATTTATTTATTCACATCACAGGAAAAAAAAAAAAAAAAAAAAAAAAAAAAAAAAAAAAAAAAAAAAAAACACTTCTTTTTTTTCTTCTTCTTTCTCCCCTTCCCCCGTCGCCTTCCTGTATGTTTTTTTTTTCCTTTTTTTTTTTCAACACTTTTTCTTCATTTCTCCATTCATGACTGGGTACTAGATGGGAGGCCAAGCAAAGTAAGGTGTTGCCCCAGAGCGGGGCTGATCTTCACAATAAGGTCGTGGGTGATGGGCCAGAAGTTCGGGATGGCCTTGAGGTCAGGGGAGGGCAAGGAGGCAAGTACATTGATCATGTTTTTCGTCTGCTCACAAACAGCTTCTTTGACAGCTTCCCCGGCGTCACTCTTGACACTCTGCGGGGGGGGCCGTGTGTAGTAAGCAAACAGCAACCCAAGGATCAACCGCCACGCCTTCACAAACTCGTTGGGCGTCGACGCAAGCTTCGCGTTTTCAGTGAAATGCAAGAACGCCCTGCACATCAACGCAAGCACCCTTGTTTGTAGATCATCGATACCCTTTACGCTGTTCTCCTTCCCGGATTTGTTTGTAGAGGGTGCTGGGGAATCGGGAAGCGCAGCGCCAAGGATCATTGTTGGGCTGAACCTACCGAACAACCCGCCCTTTTCTTCCACTGGTGCTTTGTTTTCCTGCCCGCAAAGTCGCTTCACAAGCTCTACCAGCACCTTTGTGATGGCATCGTAACACACATTAACAGGTAGGTTCGCTGTCTCTCCTGCCAGGATCGATCTTTGCAGTGCGATTAAAGCATCAGACCTCTCCCTTGGCAGTGCGTCTGCTGTCTGCGACAAGCGTGGCGACGTGTGCGATGCTACCACTGCTGCGAAACCATCCAATATACTAAGCCACGCGTCGGCCCATTTCGGGGACGGGTTTTTCAAAGACGAAGAGCAGCTGATGAGCGTATCCCTAACACGCGTGAGAGTCGAGACTACCTTTAGAGTGACTGGCTCGACCACACCACCAGATGGCGATGTTCCTGGTCTGGCAACGTGTTCCCAGTCTGGGTCCTCGGAGCTTGTTGAGAAGAAGTGGTAAAGATTGATGAGCCCTTGCACTAGGCTGGGCACGTTGTCGGGCCATGCAAAGGAGCTCTTCTCCGCCATGCTCTGAAGGATCTCAAAGCACTGCACTGTGATGCTTCCGTTCTTTGCGAGCAGCCCGCATTTGTTCGTCAGCATGATGAGGTTTTCCCACGCCTCTGCGTCTCTTACATCGTCCAGCGCGTCGGTTTTCAGGATGATCGCGAAGGCGGATGCCACATGGCGTGCTACGAGCAACCCGAACACTTTGTTGTGGAACTTCCCGAAGGTCGTCAGCCCGTTGAGGAGCGCCCTCGTCCTGTCTGCGGTTCTCCCAGGCTCGGAGGCCAGCCTCACAAGGATCCGCATCATCGACACAACCACGTGCTCCCCCACAGCGATCCAATACGCGACCTCCTGCAGTGTTGTGTTGCAATGTGTTTTTTCTTCTTTTCTTTTTTCTTCCAATACCTGTTTGTTCGTATTCGCATCCTGCGAGCATGTGTACGAAGCGGCTGTCACAAGCAAGCGTGTGTAGAAAGCATCGATGTGTTTAGCAGCTACGTGGTACCGATGACCTGTGGTTGTTGGTTTTTTTTTCTCTTGTGTTGCAATGGCATACCATTTGAAACCAAGAGGTCGGCCAGTAGGTGGACGGAGAAAACAGTAGTGTGAACCGAAGAAGGGTGTGCTGTGAGCCCCACGTCCTTCCCTGCGTCGCTTTGAGGGATCTCGACACCGCTGTTCTTAATAAGAGCGATGACGACCCACACGATGACCTCGTCGGAGAGCTCGCGCATGCGGTCCTCCATGATGGCGGCGATCTTGCACTCGGAGATGATCCTGCATACCCTTGACATGGCTGCCTGGTTCTGCGCCTGCTGCCGTTTCTTCACCTCCTCTGTGTTGCCCAACGAGAACCACGTCGAGGCGGGCTTCTCCTCCTCCTCGATAATGGGCTTCTCGTAAGGCTTCACAGACATGATGGGCGACACAGGACACTCATAGAACGACTGCGTGTGCGGGCCTGCCGCCGTTGGCGACCCGACAGTGCTTGCCGTGGACGCCACCGACTGCGCAACATGAGTGGAAGGGACGTAATTAGGAAAGGTAGCACTGTTGGTGATGGAGTTGACAGGGGATAACTGTTGCATTTGCTGCTCTGGCAGACAGCCGAGCAGGTAAATTCGCAACACAAGGTCCATGGCTTCAACCCATGAATCTCTCATGCACTCACCGTGGTCGTTGACAATGTTGAAAAGAGCACGGATCGCAAGCATGCCCTTGGACGACCTTCCGAGAGTTGTCACCGCGGCAGGGCCTGCCTTCGGTTCCAAGATCTTCGTGAATTTCCAAAGCGCGATGACCAGCTTGTCCACAACGCCGGTGTTGTTGAAGTGTGCGGCCATTGTCCCGCAGAGGTAGAAACCGTGCATGGCATCGTTGATGATCACTTCACCGCCCACAGGGCCCGTCGACTTGTCCATGCCGTATGGGAGCTCGCGTCTTGTGTCTTCGTCGACAGCCTCGGTGACAGCAGACAAGGCGGAGATGGCGTGCCCCACTAGGGTCGTGAAGAGGTGAGCGTCATAGTCACGTACCGCCACGGCACTGATAGGACCCACAGTCCCGCCTGTTGCTCTTGACTTGAGGACAGCTTGCTTCCACTGGAAGTCCTCAGATGCAATGTCGGTGACAGCATCCTTCATCTTGATCTCGTTGTCATTGATGTCATCGAAGACTAGCTCCTGGTACTCGGGGGGGATGTCCTTTCCGCCGTTGGTGCCTCTGTTGTTGCGTTTGAAGCCCGTCGGTGTCATCTTCTGTTCCACCTGTGCAGAGTGGAGGTCGGTGTTGAGCATGATGACGGAGAAGGCAAACACAAATGCCGCATCGGAGTCGTAGAAAGGGTTCACAGTTTCATCGCGAATACCGTCAGAGGGTGTGTTGTGCTGGTGCCAACGGGTGGCAAATTCTTCCATCAGCCTGTCAATGCGCTGTGCTTCACCAGGAAGGAGGAATGTGCTGAGCACAAGCCTCAACGCCGCTACAAGATGCATTCCCTTGAAGTTGATCTGCGCAATGAAACCTTCCCTTACTTGCGATGAGTACAGTACCCTCCCTTCCTTCGTGTCTGCTTCCTCTGCCAACCTCATGCTGAACTCTTCTTTTGTTTCTCCTTCCCTCCCATGCCTCTCGTATTCTGGGTCAAGACCACCCTCTGATATGTACTCGCCGAGCATCCTCTTGTCGAGAGCCGGGCTGTTTTCGAACAACATTCTTCCAATCTCGTGCCCGTTCGAGTTTGGTTTCACACCGAAGATATTGCGCCCGTCGGGGCCCACCTCGAGGCTTCTGAGGTGCTTCACAGCATTCTTGGGCTTCTCAAGGAACAGCCTTGCAAAGTGCTGCAGGCTCTTTTTCTTCTCGATCAACAAGCGCTGCTCTGGTGAAGGAAGCTGTCGTTTTTTTTTTTTTTTTTTTTTTTTTTTTTTTCTCCATTATTCTTTATTCATACCACCGGCGGAGAAGAACACCTACTCCCAACGCTCCTGATCAACTGCAGCATCGTGTTGAAGGCGCAGAGATTGAAGGACGTAAGTTTCTGTGTGGATTATTCCCCCTTGATTTTTTTTTTTTTTTTTTTTTCCCCAACATACCGTTGTTCCAGTTTCAGGCACCATCGTCACTGCGGTTGGGTAACACTGCGACGCGAGGTATTTGCACAACTTCTCGAAGACATTGGGACAGCCCATGTTCAGGTCGTAGGTGCGCACAAGGAAGACAGGGAAGGAATCGATGCTGCAGAACTCCATCAAGGTCTCCAAGATGACCTCCTTGATCTCCATGGACTGTATGTCGGTCGGCGTGTCGTCTTTCAGATACGTTCCGAGGAGGAAGGCCAAGAGCTGAGGCCCGATGTGGTCACCACAGTACATTGCAGCAAGCTGAACAGTGTGGAGCATCTGCGCGATGACGACTACATTGTCCATAGTACTGCTAACAGAGAGAAGGGCACGGCACAACTGGTTCTGGATCACCGTGAGCAAAGGCTTGCATCTCTCTTCAGTAAGACAGCTTTTGAGCGTGGCAAGACTGTGGTAGACGAGCGTGAGCCCAGCGTACTTTGTGGCAGCAAGCTGTGTTTTAAAAGGAAGAGCAGACCCATCGCTCGGATCACTGTGCGGTGCATACGCCGGACCCAGCAACCTTGTGAGCGTCTCTGCCTCCGTCGATATCATACTGACAATGAACTCGAACACCCGTTCAAAACAGTGTGGAGCGGTGCCCCGTACCACGCATTCGTACAAGTGCGTGATCATGTCGTTGGTGGTGGCGTCGGCGGTGTGGCGAAGAAGTTCTGAGGGTGCACCATGCATGGCGATTGCAAAGCAGCCTTGCAGTATGTTGAGTATTATGTCTTCAGGTAAGCACACGCCCAGAGGATGGCACACGCATGCCTTCAACACTTGAAGGATTCTCCCCAAGACCGCTTCATGGGATTGCGCGTCAGCCACTTCGCTTTTCACTTCCAAAGCAGCAGTTGCGATACCTATGATAGTCGGTACGTCCACAAATGAGAGCTTCATTTCAAGAAATGTTGCAAGCCCGCTCAACGCGACACCTGTGATAGGTCCTGTTGTCTCCTCGGACTTGGAGACCTCGAGGAACGGTTGCAGGATCCTCGAATGGACAAGTGGTTGGTTTGTGTTCAGAAGGTCCTTACGCAAGGTTTTGATGCTCGTCATCAGCTTGTGGCTGCCCTCTTTCCCGAAGTCGCCAAACCTCTGCTTCGAGCAAAACAGCGAATTCGTTCTCAGGGCCAGGATCAAGTTGTGCGACTGTGTCACGATAATCGCCTTGTCCCTGTGCCATTCTTCCTGCGCTGACCTCTGCTGATCAGCCATGGAGCCCCTCCCCCTTAGTAGGTTTTTAGGTTTGTGGAAGGGGCAACGGATTTGGGGGGAATTATAAAAAAAGGAGGGGAAAAAAAAAAAAAAAGAAAAAAAAAAAAAACACTTTTTTTTTCTTTATTTCACTCTTCGTCATTTTCTTCACTCACTAGGGGCCTCATTATTTAACGCGAAATGGCCATTATTAACTAGTTAAATAATGAGATTTTGCAGTTAAATAATGGCCCTTCAGAGTGAAAAAATGGGTCTTGTCGTGGAAAAAAATGCACCCAACCCCTTGAAAAACTTTTTTGGGGTGGGGGTATTTTGACTATTTTTGGCCATCTGAGGCCATTCCAGCCCTTAAAAGTGGGAATAAGTGCCTCACTTCCCCTTTAAATGCCACGGCGAAATAGCTACCCTTATTACCTTAGGAAAATCCCCAAAAAGCTGACCTGCGTGAAAAAAAAAACAGCAGTGAAAGCAGTGAAGAGTGAGTGACTCAAATGACGAAAAGTGAAATAAAACGACTTACTTGCCGCCAAATGAGCCATTATTTAACACTCGTTACCGTTTTTAAAAATTCGGGAACTCGAGTTAAATAATGACTCATTATTTGTTGGCAATAAATAGCTATTTCTTTTTTGTTATGGCTCATCTAGGAGTTGGTCTATTATCTCCCGCAGGGTTGCTATTTCTTCGTCTTTCTTTTGTATTATTTGTAGAAGGGTTGCCGGGTCGGTTTCAGGGTCTTTTCGGGGTGTTGTGTTTTCGGTTATTCGGTTCAGCAATGTGGAGGTGAGCTGCGCCTGCCGCTCCACCCGGCTGCAGGCTGCTTTGTTGATGAAGCAAATCACTTTTTCGCTGTCTACTTCTTTAGGTATTTTCACCACCTTGCCAGACCCATCGTTTCTTCGGAGTCCTACTTTGCCCCCTTCTACTCTCTCGGCGAACTCAACTTCAAGTTCCTCATCTCCTAGCCATACTCTCCCCTTTTCTAATTTTAGAGTGGCGCTGCTGTCTGCAGCTGTGTAGCAGTTTACTTCCATTCCCCGTAGAGGCTGCCCTCTCGCCTTTGAGCTTTGTTTTTTTTTTTTTGTTGCAGATAAGAAAGAAAGAAAAAAAAAAAAAAAAAAAAAAAAGAGAGAGAAAATAAGTATGAGCTCGTCCGGATTTAAAATGGCAAACACTTTTTTTTTTTGTTTTTGTTTTGATTGTCCCCTCCTGCGGTTCTTTCCCCCGGGAAGCAAAAAAGAACGGAGGTCCGAAAAAATGGGGGGAAATGTTTAAACTGCAATTTTAAAAACCAAAATACAGATTGGTTTTCAAGTGCTTAAAGTTCTTCCGGGGGTTTTCTGCAGAACAGGAGGTTATTTGTTGACATTTCTTTCCGGACGAGCTCATTTAGAAGGGAAAAAAAAAGAGGAGAGAAAAAAAGAAAGAAAAAGGAGCGGAGGTGAAAAAAAAGGAAGCTTGGTTTCTTTTTTTTTTCACTACCCTTACTTTTCCTCTACCCCCCCCCCCCCCCCGGGGAAAAGGAGATATTGCGAGAAGAAGAAAAAAAAATAAACAAAACAAAAAACTATCCTGGATTTCTTTTTTTTGCTGCGCACTACTATTTTTATAAAAAAAAGGTTTAGGCAAACTGCATCCCCCCCTCCACGAATAGTTTTAAATACCGAAGAAACAATAAAAAAAAAAAGAAAAAAAGAAAAAAAAAAAAAAAAAAAAAAAAAAAAACGTGTAAATGGTTTTGTTTACATTGGAGGGTTCATCCTCAGAAAGCCAGAAAAATAAATTAAGGAGAGGAGAAAGAAAAAAAAATGGCATCTTAAGTGTTATCTATAGGTTCGATCCTGGCAAGGAGAAAATTTTCCCAGAGCTCAGTATGGCGCTGGTCACTCGACTCACATATTGCAAGGCCTTCATACGGGGAACAGGGAGGCAGGATGAGCGCAGAATCTAAGTTCAGCGTCACAACATATAGATCCCCGTTCATAGTGTGCCGCACGATGGGGGTAACCTCGAGACAGTCATAGGGAACAGACACATGCCTCGTGTGGATAGGCAGCACACAATGCACATTGAAACACATCATAGATTCGTGAACGTCGCTGAAGCTCAAGACCAGCCCCCACCCCATTCGGTACATCATCAACAGCGCCACGAGGAACATTACAATGAAGGGAGAAATCACCACCATCGACACCTCAAGCTGTGTAAGCATCACTGTACCCAGAAAGAGCGACAAAATCCCGAAGCTTCCTATTATGACTAGTATTGCCTGAGAAGGGGGCTTCTCAACCCGCCACTGTCCTTCCTTTTCCATCACGACTCCATTGGGGAGAGTGACCTTACGGTGAGTAGTACGTGAGTTCTCAGTCTCACTTTCGTCACGGCTGCCAACCATTACGCCTGTCAGCGATGTCAAGGAAGACCTGCAACTGCAACTTGATGCTGTCACATCCACCGAACCACTATACTCCCGCTGGTGTTTTCTTGGAAGGTTCTCTTTCGTCACAACCGGCATCACCGGGCTGTTGATCGACAGTACATCCAAAGCATTTCTTTCTGTTAGTGTTAAGCCCTGCAAATCGTCTGAGAGGCCCCCCATCGAAGGGGACGGCATCGAGTCAAACACCAACGCAGAACCCGCCGTCAGCGAGGTGGTGAACCTACTCGCAACACAACTCGTACCGTGCCATGTCGTCGCTGCTGAGGACGAGCCATCTATCCGAAGAGATGGGACGAGAGACGACTCGACGTGTGACTGCTCCGTCACCACTGTAGCCGCTAGCGAGCGGGCTGACTCAGATGAGTGCTCAGTGTCGATGGCCGGAGACAGTACGGCATCAGTTAGCATATTAGGAGTGTGGAGCTCCAAACACCTTGAGAGGTCGGTCTGGTTTTCTGGAACCGGAGCTGTTTTCTGGGAACTGCGAGGCTGCGGGTCGTTGTTCTGTAGCTGCGTCACTTCCACTGTCGACGGGTTTGCTGTTTTCGCTGAATCCAAGACAGGGGCTAGTGCAACTGGCGTTGAAGTCGAGGTGGTTAATGTAGGGTCTGGGACTGGTACTGTAGGACATGGGGCTGGCACGCTGGGATCTGAGGGAACGGCAGCTGCAGAACTCGAGGCATCTGGTGCTGGTACTGAAGCAGCCAAGGCCACCACTGTCGTCATCACTGACGATTGCACATTGAGTTCTGGCATCGGTGCAGGTAGCGCTGGTTGGCATGCCGGCTCCGGTGAACTGGCCTGGTCTGGAGCCACCTGCGATGCTTGGTAAATGCTTGGTAGATCAAGCGCAGGTTGTAAGTATGGTGCCTTCTGTGGTACTTCTGTAGCCTGTATCCCAGCTCCAGTAGATGAACAGCGTAACGCTTCTTGCACTTCCTGTAGCTCTTCTGTGGACTCACCTGAGATTAGCGTCTGCGACACTACCTGCGATGAAGGCTGTGAAGGCGCTGCTTGCGTTGCTAAGATCTCTGAAGGAGGACCCATAGGTTCTTCCTGTTCTGCCTGTTCGCCCTGTTGGCTGATGCTGTCTGCTTTCGAATCTGTTCTCCCTTTTTCATGCATTTCACACACTGAACTCACAACACTCTCACTACTGTCACACCTTGCGGTTAGTGGTTGTTCCAGCTTGATGAGCGCTTCCTGCACGACAATAGCACTGTCATGTGGGGCTCCTTTGTCCAAGGATCGTGACCTTGATGATATCAAGGCACGGGGGGGTCTGAATAACACACATGTGGACGGGTCCCTGGCCGACAGTACGGGGCTGGTGAAGACACGAGTTGGTCGGAGGCACTCATTCCCGCTACAGTCACGCGCCGTATAGAAGGACTCCACAGGGCTCCACATGGAAATCTCGAGCCCCCTCTCTCTGTTTGTTTTGACAACTAATTCTTGCTCAAGCGCCATCCGGCAGTTGGCAACCTTCATCTTCGCTGACATGACGCGAGCAGCGCGCTGCATTACTTCTGAAGCCAACACGCAAAGATCCTGCATCTGCCCCTCCTTCATAGATGCAAGGCCCGAGAGACACCACAAAAGCAAGGACTTTCGCTCGTGGACAAATTCGTTGAAGAGTTCGAGAACATTAGTGAGAGAGGCACGGGTGTGCCGTTCCAACCCGTCTATATAGTATCTAGAATGTGTTTCTCTCCCCGAGAGTTGAGAGATGGCGGTTTCGAGGTGGAACAGGGGGGGAACGTCGTCCACTGAAAGCGGGCTAGCGACGGGCAGTCTTCTGACTCGTGTTGAGCGGGCCAGCTGTCTGCGGACGATTTCCCTGCATGCAAGCCACCTCCGGGCGACACGCTGCATTGTAAGGCACGCGGTGCCCTCCTTGTTGACAGGGATGAGCGAAGAGACCTGTCGCTGGAGGTAGTTCACTCTCTCCAAGATGAGGTTCTCCCTCTCCGTCACACTTGTTTGGTTCAACCGCAACTCGTTCTTAATCTCTTCAAGGCCTGAGATGAGGTTCCTGTCAAGAGCCAGCGGGGGCGGGGTGGGCATGAAACTAAGTTCGCTCACAGGGGTTCTCAACTGTCTCATGACGTCTCTTCTATTTATGCCGGGTGACCCGAAAGCCCGACTTGAAGGGCGTGTGCGAAGTTCTGGTGAAGTGCCCGGTGTGTAGTACACTGTGCTGCTTGACTGGGGTCGTAGGTCGGGTGTCATGGGTGTTCTTTGCAGTCTTCGGAAGGCATACGCCTCAGGGTCCAGAGGCATTTCATTTATCCAGTCGCTTATGGGGCTGCGGTTCATTTGAACTTAGAATGCGTCGCCGCAGTCACCATTGTAAGCACCCTGTGCTGCGTTTTAGAAAGAAAGTTACCGGGAAAGGGTGGGAAAGAAAAAAAAGAGAAAAAAAAAAGTCCCTTCACCTGACGGTATGCGGAAGCTTCCGTCCCTTGTTCCGAAACATTCTGTCCCTTCCACAAAAGCTGTGGTCGTCGAGGCGGCGAAAATAGCTGCCTGGGCCCTTTTTTTTTTGTTTTGTTTTGTTTGTTTGAAGTGCAATACCAAGCCATTCCAAGAGGTGAACAAGTTCACCATCCCGCAGTGAGTTTCAATTTTCCTGCTTTCCTTCCCGATCTTCCCACCACTTTTCTTGGGAGGTGCCGGCACGTTGTAGTGCCCCGGCCCAGGGGTGTGTAGGTTGCTCTCATAAACATTATTGATGCCGCCAGAGGTTTGTACCAAAGACTGCACGGATGGACTGATCGCGGTCAGCGAGGCGTTGGCCACCCCTGGAGGGGGGATGTAACCACCCAAGGTTTTGGCAAACTTCGGTTTTGCAGTCGCCTTTGTTGCTAGTACAGGTAACCCAATGCCCGACTCTTCCTGCGGTGACACAACTGTCCTTGCAGGCTGCAGAGCACTACCGGTACTGTACAGTCGGAGCTCACGTCCGTGAGGTGACATGTCTGTGTCGGTACACAAGCACGGGAAAAATGTTTCTTTGCCCCCCCCCCCCCCCCCCTCCCCCGAGAGGTTTCTTATTTTTTTAAAAGATTTTTATTTCTCCTTTTGGTGGAATGAGCCAAAAAAAAAAAAAAAATACGAAAGGGAAAAAAAAGGGGGGGGAGGAAAACTCTTCTCACGCTTTTTTTGCGTATTTTCGCTCGAAATCCCTGCCAGCAGAACTGAGCAACCATCGGTTTCTGTGCTTCACGTACGTGCGGTAGAAAAGCCCATAGTTGGACGCATCGGGGAAGAATTGCGAGGTGGAAGAAGTGGCCTTTTTTTTTTTTTTTTTTTTTTTTTTTTTTTTTTTGCCCCACATACATAGTGCAGCCTCAGCGTACAGTACCCATTGCCAGGGGACACACTGAGCACGTAAGTTCGTTCCTCCCACGGGTCGGGTGAGAGGACAAGAGATCGACCGCAGATCTGGTTTGCATCCGCCCCTCCAAGCTGCTTCCTTGCATTGTTGTTCACCAAGCCCTCCCTTCGGTGAGCGAAATACCCCCCAATGGTGTCACCAATGAACTCCCCTTCGGAAGGCGCTGCTACCTTTTCCGTCTCCTTAAAACCCAATATTTTCTTCCACCAAGGGAATTCCCTCTGCTCAGCCGACCCCATTTTGATGTTGTCAAAACCTGAAGGCGGCCGGAACATGCACGATGCGAGATCGGCATCGGAGTATACGTCTAGTGGTTCATCCAGACCCCGTTCCCTTTTCTCGAGGGTTCGTACCCACGAGCCCATCACTGACCGCGCGAACTCCTTTTTTTTTTTTTTTTTTTCTTTTGTCGGCATACTGTCAGGACTTCATCGTCGTCATATTCCTTCCCAGGAGGAATCGCTGCTTGGTACTGAAAGCTTGTCAGAAAACCGGTCCCCTCTTTTTTTAAGAGGTGGAAGTACCAGTCGGTCAACCTGTGGTCCTGTGAAAGGTGCACCGCGTCATGTCTTGAAAATATCCCTCCTTCCATCATCGAGCTGTGGAGGGGGGGGGGGGGGGGAGAAGGGGGTGAAAATTAAGAGGAACTTAAAAAAAAAAAAAAAAAAAAAAAAGCCGTACCTTCTACAGTACCCCGCATACAACACCAGGTATAACGCAGAACCTTGCAGCCCCCTCGCTGCAAGCCACCATCCCCACCCACCGCTTGACTTTCCCAACCTTATCCTCGCCAATGGGTGCAACGGCACTGATCCTGACATTTTTTTTTTCTTTCTCCCGCTCCTCCTTTTTTTTTTTCTTCTTCTTTTTTGACCAAATAACTTTTTTCCACCCAAGTCTGTACCACTTTTTTACGGTAACCCATAACTTTTTTTTAATTGTAAAATTTCCACTTATCTTTATTTTCACTAAACCATGTAAGCAGGAACTTTTTTTTTTCCCACCGTCCACTACGGAGTCCTTGTGCATTTCAAAGAAGCTATCGGTGCGATGGCCTCCTTATGCTCACTTTTGCTCTTTCCTGTAGAAACTAAAAAAAAAAAAGTGGAAGGAGTACTCAGAAGGACAAAGCTCTGCTAAAGTACCTTTCTACATCAAATGTTGTTTGCCCCCTCCTTGCTACATTTCATAAGAGGGTACTGTTGGACGGTGGGATTTCTTTTTTTTTTTTTTTCTTTTTTTTTATTTGGTTACTATTTCTTTATTTTGAAAACTCCGCTCAGGAAAAAAAAAGAAAAAAAAATACAATATCGGAAGGAGAGAGAAACAAAAAAAAAAAAAAAAAAAAAAAAAAAAAAAAAAAAAAAAAAAGGTAGTCACACGAATATGACTCCTATAGATTCTGAAAGGACACCTCTCTCGGGGCACCCAACTGGGTACTCCCACACAGCGCTGTACTTCACTGGCCGAGTGTTCATTTTAGCAGGCCTTGTCGGTGGTTTAAAGGACAAGTCATGAAGTGTGCAGGGATCGTCCTCTTTTAAGATGCTTCTAGTTTTGCGTGTAGGTTGGGTGGAGTGCAATGTAATATCATTCTGGTGAAGGTGTCCTCTCCTCCTTGGTTTGTCCATTGGTGTGTATTTGCTGCCCTCTGCAATTGCTTTCTGCAGCCGGGGTCCTCTTGTGGTTACCAAAGAGTTGTAGTAAGTGCTGTGGCCGTCCCCATATTCACCTTCGCTCTGGCTGTCACAGAGACCACGTGATTTCAGGATACTTTTCAACCCTTCAGTTTTGCGCATCTCTCGTACTTTGAACCTTCGGTTTCCCGAGTAGTGTATCATCTTTTTTTGTTTGTTTTTTTTTCCGCCCTTTTTTTTTTTGTTTCGACATATGGAGAAAAAAAAAAAAGGAAAAAAAGGAACGTGGGTTGGTTAACAATGTGGGTGGGGGGGGAGGGGAATGGAGGGAAAAAAAAAAAAAGAAAAAAAGAAAAATGGTGGAGAAAAAAAGGAAAGGGAGGGACAACAAAAATAAAAATAAAAAGGGAGGAAAAACAGGAGGCGGGGGGATTTAAAAAAAAAAGAAAAAAAAAAGGGGTAAAAATAAAAAATAAATCGCTGTTGCTCTTTTTTTTTTTTTTTCTCTTTTTTTTTTTGTCTCTCCCTCATATCCACAAGTACCATTCCTGGTACATTGAACACGTAGGGGTGTGTGTTGTGGGTGCTGGGTAGCAAGGCGTGCCCTACATTGGATGGCGACTGAATACCCCCTGTCAATAAAAAAAAAAGAAGAAAAAAAAAAGAGAAAGGTTAGAAGGAAGAGAGTCAGAGAGAGAGAGAGAGAAGACAAACAAAAAAAGCGTTTTTTTTTTTTTTTTCTCTTTTTCCCTTTACTTTTTTCTTCTTCTTATAGCACACGACCCACCAAAACAAAACTATCTAACTTTTGGGGAAATGCTTTCTTTTTCATTTTTTTTTTTCCAGTTTTTTTTTTCTTCCTCTTCTTTCCTTTGAGAAGTGGAGCAAAAAAAAAAAAAAAAAAAAAAAAAAAAAAAAAAAAAAAAAAAAAAAGGTGCTCTTGGCGTGTGTGGATTTTTTCTTTCTTCTCTTCTTTTTTTTTTCTTTCCATCATTCATCTTTCTTTCTGTTCTCTCTTCCCTTTTCTCAAAGTAATGCTATCACCCCATCTTCTTCTTATTCAAAATGTTGGT
Source organism: Diplonema japonicum (assembly GCA_964019335.1). Lineage (NCBI taxonomy): Eukaryota > Euglenozoa > Diplonemea > Diplonemida > Diplonemidae > Diplonema > Diplonema japonicum. The sequence continues at coordinate 292,747 of OZ025697.1, forward strand.
CTCCAAGGGAACTCAGCCCGCCGGAGAGAGCAGCACGAAATTCTTTTGTTTTTCAGGTGCATTTTGCCCGGAGATCTAATTGTGAAGGAGGGGGTGGGATGGTGGGGGGGGGGGGGGGGGTGGGATCATCGCACTTACGTCCGTCTCTCAAACGTTTCTAGTTGTGTGTGAAAGAATAAGGGCTTTCTTTTAGGAAAAGAAGGACAGAGCCTTCTCTATGTAAGCGCCGACTCTCCTGCGCTTTGGCATAACAACGGGGATAATGGAAGAGAAGGGACATAAAAAAAAGTAAAAAAAAAAAAAAAAAAGTGTCTGTAGGGAGGTGCTAAAGGAAAAGAGTAACAGGGGGGGGGTAGAAAAAAAAGAGGGGGTAAAAACTCTAATTTCTTTTTTTTTTTTTTTTTCCTGTATCTTTTTTTTTTTTTTTTTTTTTTTTGATCGCTCTTATTTTTGCCCCCTCTTTCCCCCCGTCACTTTTCCCCCATTCATTGAGAGCTCATGCTTCGGGTTTTGGGGAAATAAGAAAAAAAAAAAAAAAAAAAAAGAACAAGCACAATGCTTGGAGCTGTCGAGCTCTATCGCAGATAGGTGGAAAGGGTACAAGAGGAAAGAGAGGGCATAAAAAAGAGTCGAAAAAACCCAAAAAAAATAAAGATAAAAAGGGGAGAAGGAAAAAAAGGGGGGGAGGGGGAGTGAAAGAAGTGTGTTCGGATACTTGAACAAAGGTATGGAAAATGCTATAAGAAAGGGGAGAGGAGAGGGTTTTTTTTTTTTTTTTTTTTTTTGCTGAGCAGGAAAGATTGTTAAAGAAAACTATTTTGTGGAAAAAAAAGGGGGGGTGGTGGGGGGGAAAAGGAGCAAAAAGGAAACAAATAAGGAAATGTGTATAAGACAAGAAGTAAAAAAAAAAAAAAAAAAAAAAATAATTAGAAGCAGTCATGTCAACTTCTTCAGGTTCTTTTTTTTTTCAATGGAAAGGGGAAGGTGCCCCCCTTTTTTTTTTCTTTCCCTCTTTCGTTCTTCTTCTTTCACAGTCTTCTAATCCCAACACAGGGGAACTAAGAGAAAAGCTTTTTTTTTCTTTCACATTTTTTCTTCACTCAGTAATTTCTCCCCCTCCCCCCCATTTTTCCTCGTCACGAGATGCTATAAAAAAAACTTTTTTGGGAATGGAGATTCGTGTAAAAAAAAAAAAAAAAAAAAAAAAAAAAAAAAAAATTGAGGGAAGGGGAGATTGGGATTTGGGAGAAGGAGATAGTCCTTGTATTGGTAGCTATCTCAAGAACTAATGCACAATAAATGAAAAGAAAATAAGAACTATCATATATATAAAAAAAAAAAAAAAAAAAAAAAAAAGGGATCACCATACCTCTATTGATCAGGCAGCATAAAGGAGGTGTTACGAGTTTTAGGTAACTCGAACCCAGCAGGTGCCTCGCTCTGATAATAGGGCCTTTGTTTCCTCCCCCCCCCCCCCTACATTTTCTTCGTTTCTTTCATATTCAAATTTTTATTCTTTTTTTTAAAATGTTTCATTCCTTTAGGATACATTCCCTCCCCCCCCCCCCCCCCCCCCAACTTAGAAAGAAGACGGGGGAAAAAAATGGATTTCATTTTTTTTTAGTGGATTGCAGTAGAGGGGGGGTGGGGGTTTTTTTTTTTTGTATTTACCAAGTTTACTTTTTCTTCTTTCTCTTTATTGCCTCCTTCGGTCAATTTATTTTTTTCGTTTTTTTTTTTATTCACCCCTCTCTTCTTTGTCCTTTTTTTCCCCCTTCTTTTTATCATTCTTTTTTTTTCTTTTCTTTTGTTCAAGCCCACTTTTACAACAAATAAAATAAAACAAAAAAAAAAAAATTGTATCGACAGAATTTACTTCTTTCTTTTTTTTACCCTCGTTTCTATTTTTATATTTGTTTCTTTGTCTTTATATTTCATTGGGCCGAACAAAATGAAGAAGAAAATAAAAAGAAATAAAAAGAAAGGAGAAATAAATAAAAAAAATAACAGAAGAAAAGGTGCAGAAGGGAACAATAAAAAAAAAAATATGGAGGAAGCAATAATCACAGAATAAAAATCACAAGTCGGATATGAAGATTTTTTTTTTTTCTTTCTCATTTTCTTTCCACCACAAAGGGTGTTTATACATTAGTCCGCCTCCCTCTTTTCACGCACAGACAGAAGGCGAAAGCGTTTCTGCAGCGGCATGTTGCTGTGGTTATTATTTTTTTTTTTTTTTTTGTTTTGTTTCAATACCTTCCTCATCTTCCTGTCTTTGTTCATGGCCTTCATGAAGGAAAGGGAGGTCCTCGGGGGAGGGGGGAGGGGCTCTGTTCCAGGCTCGGAACTTGCTTCCTCCGACTCACTGGAGTACTTGGTAAGGGGTCTGCAGGCGTCGGAAAGCCAGGACGAAGAGCAAGAGGAGAGGACCTCAGACGGGACATCAACAGGGAAGTGGACCTCAGAGGGAGAGGTCCTGAGGTTCAGCATCTGGTGGATGGGCATCCCGCCCTTGTCGTCCACACGGCCGGGCAGCATCAGCCCTTGGGAGGCGGGGAGGAATGGCTTTGCACTGGGGTTGCATCCAGGGGTGCTCAAGCATGGCGACCCTTGCACCTGCTTCGGTGTGCTGTGCGTGCTGTCTGACCCGCTCAGCCCGTCAAGGCTCTGCAGCACAGGCGACGGCACATACGGGGCAGCGTCAGGGGAGAAGTTGTACCTGCGTGCGTTCACCATTTTCTTTTTTATTTTTTTCTTCCTTCTTTTTCCCTCTCTTTTTTTTCTTGTTGTTGTTGTGAACGAAGAACAACAACAAAAAAAAAAAAAAAAAAAAAAAAAAAAAAAAAAAAAAAAAAAAAAAAAAAAACATAAAACCGCAAAATCAAGGGAAAGGCACAGCCAGTGGGCAACATCCCTTCCTTCAAGAGGTGAGGGGTGGCAGCATTGATTGCGGTTCTGAATGTTCTTTTTTTTTTTTTTAAAGGGGTGGGGCAAAAAAAAAACATTTTTAGAAAGAAAAAAAAGGGGGTGGGGGGAAAAGTGTAGTAGGGTATATAATTTATAAAAAAAAAAAAAAAAAAAAAAAAGTGCGTGTATAAATAAAGGGGGAGGGAAAAGAAAGAAAAAATAAAGACAAAGCTTTGCACGCTGAACTGGGAGGGCGTTAGGAAAAAAGGGGATAAACACAATTAGCAGCAAAAAATAAAGGGTTTTTTTTTATTTAGTTGTTTTCCCTCTTCCAGCAGAAGGACAGAGGGGCGTACGCAGAGTAAGGGGAAAAAACAAAAAACCTTTTTCATTGAAGCTTGGAGGGGGAAAAAAAAGGGGGGGGGAATCAAAAAAAGGCAGTTGTAACTGGGTACGGGGGGGGGGGGGGGGGGGGCGAGATAACAAGAATTAGAAGGATGCTATTGTTTTTTTTGCTGTTGTTTTTATTTTATTTTATTTATTTTTTTTTAAAGTTTTTCTGTGTTTCTCTTAGTTTCTGTCTACGTCTCGCACACCCCCTTCTTTGACACTTGGAGAAAAAAGGGGGAGGAAAAAAAAATAATAAAAAAAGCAATCCGATCACTGAAAGACCCACACAAACAAAAAGGGTGCATTTTTTTTTTTTTTTGCCTTCCCATGTGCCCTCCCTTCTTTCGAAGAAGATGCTATAGTCAACGAATGGAAAAAAAAAAAAAAAAAAAAAAAAAACAAGTGAATACTGTGCTGAGAAATAAAAGAGGGTAAAAAACAGGTTTTATTTTTACCTCACAATCCTTTTTTTTTCTTTTTTTTTTTTTTTTTTTTTATTTCTCAGGTTTTTCTCAAGCAGGATTCAACTTGGGTCAAAAAAAAAAAAAAAAAAAAAAAAAAAGTGTTCTTTTGCCTCCCCAGGCCAAGGTAAGGGAAAGAACCGGGGGGAAAAAAGGGGGTAAAAAAGAAAGAGGGAGGGTAATTGCACTTGAATCGATCATTGGTGGATTTGTGTAAGTAAGAAAAAAAAAAAAAAAAAAAAAAAAAAAAAAGCAAAGCAAATACCTATGAGAAATAGCACTCTTGTGGTGGCGCAGGACGCATTCAAAGAAGAAAGAAGAAGGGAAAAAAAAAGGGGGGCTGTTGCGGCATAATCCCACTGCTGGACGACCCCCTTTTTTTTTAATTCTTCCTTCACAGCACGCATCGTCCCATATAGGTGGAAAGCCAACATCCTTCCATGAAAGGACATGGTAAAGAAAAAAAAAAAGGGAAAAAAAGAGAAAAAGAAAAAAAAAGGGGGGAGGTGGGAAAGGGAAGGTTTAGTTTTTTTTTCTTCTTCTTTCTCTTATTTTGTGTTTTTCATTGTTCGTTTTGTTTGAAAGAAGACTTAATTTTTCCTCATCTTCCTGTCTTTGTTCATGGCCTTCATGAAGGAAAGGGAGGTCCTCGGGGGAGGGGGGAGGGGCTCTGTTCCAGGCTCGGAACTTGCTTCCTCCGACTCACTGGAGTACTTGGTAAGGGGTCTGCAGGCGTCGGAAAGCCAGGACGAAGAGCAAGAGGAGAGGACCTCAGACGGGACATCAACAGGGAAGTGGACCTCAGAGGGAGAGGTCCTGAGGTTCAGCATCTGGTGGATGGGCATCCCGCCCTTGTCGTCCACACGGCCGGGCAGCATCAGCCCTTGGGAGGCGGGGAGGAATGGCTTTGCACTGGGGTTGCATCCAGGGGTGCTCAAGCATGGCGACCCTTGCACCTGCTTCGGTGTGCTGTGCGTGCTGTCTGACCCGCTCAGCCCGTCAAGGCTCTGCAGCACAGGCGACGGCACATACGGGGCAGCGTCAGGGGAGAAGTTGTACCTGCGTGCGTTCACCATTTTCTTTTTTTTTCAAATTATTATCCGCCCCCGTACAGCTCCCCCCTGTTGTTTTATGTTACATCGCAAGGTGGTTGCAGAAGGTGCTGAAGACACACAGTTCCCGCAAAAAAAATGGTAAAAAAAAAAAAAATAATAATAATAATAACAATAATAATACACAACAAAGGGGGGGACTCTAACCAATAAGATCTACAATAAAAAAAAAAAAAAAAGAAGAAAAAAAAAAAAGTTTCACCCTTTTCCAGCTCCAACACTTCCCAAAATCAGTGCGGCGAACCAGGCCCAGTGCCACAGGAGATGGTACTTTTCATAGGAAAAAGTCCCCGGGTGCCCCGTGGCCTTGTGCAGCCAGATGGAGGACAAAAAAGGAAACAGATAAAGCACCTGAATGAGAAACGGACAGTGCGAGAACAGGTAGAGGAGCAGGGGCAATGACGCTGTACATGGGCAGATGAAGGGTGACTGGAAGAAGGCTTTCGTCTCACCATCAAGGTGGTGAAGTGACGAAGATACAAGGATGGTGAAGAGGTAAGCAGCGGCAAAGGTACGATTTCTGAAATAGAGAAACATACAAGGAAAGAGCGCAAAGTAAAGGCTGAGAAGCATAGGCTCAGACGGCCTTCGTTTCCCCCATCTAACCAGTTTAGGGTGAGCCTTGTGGATAACTGAGAATCTCTCGATGTGACTGTTCAGAAAACGCAGAACGTGCCGTAGAGCTCTGCGTACACCAGAGCCCAGCTGTTTCTCTTCTCCTTTTAGCCAAAACAGAACCGGGCGTTCGAGAATGTAATTTATAAAATCTTTTATAAGTGCGATGAACATTCCCTTTGAGTTTTGAACACCGACACCTCCTATCATCCCGTGGCCCTTTTTCACATTGCTCGGGGTTCCCACCGGGGTCCGTCCGCTTCTCCCCCTCATGATGATCCCAACCACACCAATGTCGTCTCTGAGCTTCCTCCATAGTTCCTTCCCCCTGCCAGAGGTGCCCATGCCTCGTTGGCGTATCAACCTGGCTCCTATTCTGCGAAGGAGGCCCCAGAGTTCTTTCCCCCCACGAAGCTGCCTGACAGTCGCTTCAAGCCCAACAGGTGTGATCGAGATGGTGGGGGGTGCAAGGCGGAACGACATATTTTTTTTTTTTTTTTTTTTTTTTCCACGCCTGGTTTTAATTTTTTTTTTTTTGAAAACCACCTTGTTTGGTGGGGAAAAACAAAAAAAAACAAAAAAAACCGAACTAATGAACACTCTTTCACACTTTTTTTTTTTTTTTTTTTTTCTTTCGTTCTCGCTTCCCTGCTCTGATCTCATTGTTGTCCTTTCTCACTTTCCGCAAGCGCAGCCACACTGAGGATCCTGCTCTCCTCGTCGGCCCCAGGAGTGTACTCCACAGAGGGAAGGTTCTCTGCCACGTCATAGCCGTGCGGCTGGGCGAGGAAAGAGGTTGCGAGACTGTTTTTTTTTTTCTTTTTTTTTCTCTTTTTTTTTTCCCCCTCCACGAAATACCTTTTAACGTCAGTGATTTCAGACTTCGCTGTGTCCTTTAGTTTCTCGGGAGGGTTTTCGCAGTTCGGGTCCCACTCCAGTATTTTAATAACAGCATCCTTGTAAGGGTCTACAAAGCGCACAAAATAAGAATCGATCGCAGTTTGTATTGCGGAGATCACACCGCCTTGCGAGAGCTTCGGAAGCTCACTCCAGTCCCCGGTGCTGAAACTCCGGCCCACCTTGGTCTCGTGCGCCTTTTGGAAACGCTGCAGGATGGACGAAAGGAGGCTTTTCTTCGTGGTGTTCAGAGTCGACCTTTTTATTTTATTTTTATTTTTTTTAATTTTTCTCTCTTGCATACGTTGCGTAGATTTTAATCTCCGCCGCTTCCATTTTCGCTATTTTGGGAACGGCGTATTTCCTGATGGACTTCTCTATGAGCTGTCCCAGGCGGAGAATGTAGCTGTTCTTGATCGCTTCTTCGGTTTGTTCTTTCGTCTGCCGTGTGTTGCTCCTGTGGAGGGAAGATGATAGGGAGAAGAGTTCATACTTGTAGAACGAAGTCGCGAACTCCCGTCCCCTGTTCTCGACCTTGGAGGGGTTCTGGTAGTACCACGTGGGCAGCGCGTCATCGACTGCGTTGCTCGCGTTGTACATCCTGGGGTCGGGTTTCTTCGCCGTCATCGATGCGCTTTGTCGCGACTGTGTATTGAGATTAGGGGGAAAGAGGGGAACCATACCGCAACCTCCTTAGCCAACTCTCTCTGCCTCAATTGTTTGGCTTCGTGCCACCTAAGCTCCGTTTGCCGCTCAAGCTTCACAAGAGACTGCTGATTGGCCGCGGAAGCTTTTGCCGCCCTTTTTTTGTTTTTTTTCTATTTTTTTTTTTTTTTTTTTGTCGGCATACTGGACGTTCATGTACGACTGGCCAATCTTGCTGGTGCTCTCGTCGTTCGGTTTGACGGTCGCGTTGAACAGGTTGCGCTGCATGGTGGGCATCACGTCTGTTTTCGCGTACTTCGCAGCGAGGTTTCGTGAGGAGCCCCTGCTGTGCTGGAGGCCAGGGTCATCGGATTTAACCTGTCTCGCCACTGGCGCACCAGCACCCAGTTTGGCGGCTGCGCCGTTCATTGACAACTCGATGAACCTGTCTGCAGGCGTTGGGATGGGCTTGCGGATCTTCCCGGACTTCAGGTTTTTCTTATAAAACTGAACAACCTGCCGCGAGGCGCGGAGTGCTGACCCTGCAGCCCCGATGATAAGACCGTAGTTTGTAGAGTCGGTGGCGTCACCAGCGAAGAACAAGGGACCCTCACCATTGTTCCCAAGAGGTTTTGCAAGGCTCTCGAAGTGACGCGGGTGTGTGGTGGGTGCGAGGAAAGGACTGCTCCCCCGAGTGAGGGCGTCCTTGCCCCACCGTGACACACGGACATCGATGGGCTCAGGGACCTCGACAGCCGTGAAAATACGTCGGAAGTGCGCCATCGCCTCATCAACAACTGCTTGGGTGCCGCCCTCTTCAGCAAGAGTGGCAGCGTCGCCGGAGAGAGAGATGGTGGCATGGGGATGGGGTAGTCCGTGCAACGACCCTCGTGCACCCACCCCACGCAGTTGTGTGTTGGCATCTTTGTAAAGCACGAAGTCCATGTTCTGGATCCTTGCCGGTTCAGCGCCTTCTTCGGGAACAAATTTCTGCTCGATCCAGAACGGCTTGTCGAAAGCGAGCACGAGGGTGTTCTTCACACCACAGCCAATGTGCTTAAGGGCTTCCAGTTTCTCCTCCCCGAGGCCGGGTGTGAACGTGATGGCGCCATCGTTTCCTTCCTTCCCCGGCTTCGCCTTCAGTACGCCTAGAGGAACCGTCACCACGCAGTAGTCGCATGGGTCTTGTTGCTTCTTTTCCGTGGTAATGGTGACGTTGTCGTTCGTGTAGGCAACGTCCGTGACCGGTTCACCGTACTTGATGGTGAGGCCTTTGGCGAGCTTGTCGCATATCTTGTCCCACGACACGTCCAGCACGTAGGCGTTCCCTACCCTGAACTGCTGCCCGTTCTTCCCGAGGCTGTCGATCTTGGCGTGCGCCTGCTCCTCCCATCCGTTCACGATTGACATGCACTTGTTCCTCAGCGCCTCATCCTCTAGTTTTTGGATGAAGTCCACGACGGGGCCGAGGGTACCGCCTTCCGGGATCTCGTTTTCGATGAATGGGTACAGCACGGCTTCAGCGTCACCGATCTCTTCTTCGGGGTTCAAAATGTGTGTCCCGTTGTGGCCGAACACGAAGAAACTGGCAAGTTTCTTTTCGGGGTCGTCCCAGTCGCTCACGCCCGCTTGTCGGAGGAGATTGTGGACGACAGCACGGGGCGGCTCGACGGGGTCGCGCGCAAGGCCCGCGGCGGCTCGTTCTTGCGAGTCGATCGATGCAATGCTCGCGGACCGTTCACCGATAGTATCAAGCGCTTCATTAATACCAAGGAGCTCCACACCGGACCGCTGCGAACGGGTGTCGTCGTTGTCAGCTTCGTCTTCCCTCTCAGTCATCATCTCAGGGAGGTCGTACCTGCTAGGAGGCCCCACGGGCACAGTGAAGTTCTCCGCTTCATCATCCGACTCCGACTCGTCTTGCTTCTTACTACTCATGGTGATGGATTTGCACCGTCCACCAGGTGCATGGCCACCTTCGAACACTTGAACGTCAAACCCTGCACGGACTAGTTGCTGAGCTGTGAGTAACCCGGAGATCCCTGCACCGATGACGTGGGCAGTTCGGCCATTTTTTATAACAGGGTATTTGTTTTTAGGAACTCCATAGTTGATCAAACCGAGCTCCTCACAGTAGGAAAACACGGAATGTGCTGCTTGGATGTGTGCGGAGTCGATCAGCCGACGGACCTGCGAGAGGTACACACGGTTTTTAGGATTTTTGTCCCATTCTCGAAGGATCATGTTACGGGTATAGAGGTGCTTCTTTTGTTGAACGTCAGTTTTGGTCGTTCGGAAAGTGGCTTGTTCGTCGGGGGTGAAGAATTTACCGGGCATTCCGTTTCGTAAGGAAACGAGAACCAACTCCTTCGCCGGGATTACTTTGATACGGTCGTTGTCTTCGGGGATTTCGATTTTTACGGCGTCGCTTGAGATCTCTGATTTGATTTCGTCGCTGTCGCTGTCGGGGTTTTCGATCTTGACGCCGATTTCTATTTTCACCCCATCTTCTTTTGCGGAGTCGTCGTCTTCTGAGTCGGCTATCGGTGCTTTTCTCTTTTTGGGTTTGGGTTTTGGTTGTTCTTTTCTCTTTTTTTTGTTTTTTTTGTCCTTTTTGTCCCGCTTTCTCTTTTTCGTCACAACGACCTCGTCGTCGTCTTCTTCTTCGACATCTGTCTCTTCTTTCACATCCTCGCCCCCTTCAAAAAACGCTAGATCGGATTCATCGAAGTCCTCCATCCCCTCTTCCTTTTTTTTTTTTTTTTTGCTACGATTTAAAAAAAAGAAAAAAAAAACAATGGAGGAGAAGAAAATCGCGGCAGGGGGGGGGTTTTTTTTCTTCCCCCCTTCCTTTTCCCCGTTTTATATTATCTTTTTTTTCTTTTGAAACGTGAGGGGTGGAAGAGGGTGGGGGGGGTGAGCAACGACTCGCTGAAATAATAGTTAAAAAAACAATTTTGAAATCTCAAAAAGAGAAAAGGGGGGGGAGCGGGCCGTTTATTAATCGTGCCTTTTGGAAAGGGAAATGGAACACAAAGGGGAAAAAAAAAAAAAAAAAAAGAAAAAAAAAAAAAGAGAGAGAGAGAGAAGGGGAAAACAATTTTTTAAAAAAAAAAAAAGAAGGAGAAACCTGCAACGTATCTGTACATTATGCCGAGGCCAGAGTACCCCCAGACTTTGCCAACGTCCCAAAGAAAAAAAAAAGCCATTTATCACACGCACAATAAAAAAAAAAAAAAAAAAAGCTCAGCAACAAGGAAAAAACAAAAAAAAAAGAGCAAAAACCCCTAGCGAGCTATTTAAAAAAAAAAAAAAAATAATAATAATAATAATAATAATATAACGCTTACCCGTCTCCTTATTTTTTCCCCCCCCTTCTTTTTATTTCTAGTGGTAACTGCTCACGCATCCGTGACACAGCCAGTGGAGGCACTGCCTACAAGACGGGAGTACTTAAGGAGGGTTCCTGATGTAGCCTCGAGAGGGGGAGCCGTCCACTTGGCCCTCCTCTTCGCGAGTTCTTCATCAGAAACATTGAAAGAGATTTCACAAGTGACAGAGTTGATGGTGACAATGTCACCATTCTGAACAAGGGCAATGGGTCCGCCCTCCTGCGCCTCCGGGCAGATGTGGCCAATGATGAATCCGTGCGAACCGCCTGAGAACCTACCGTCTGTCAGCATAGCCACAGAGTCCCCTAGCCCAGCACCGATGATCGCTGATGTTGGAGTCAGCATCTCGGGCATCCCTGGCCCACCCTTTGGCCCCTCGTATCTGATGATGATCACTGCACCCTTTGTAATCTCACCCTTTTCCAGCCCATCTAACATCTCCTCCTCGCAGTCGTACACCAGTGCAGGACCTTCAAATTCTAATCCCTCCTTCCCTGTGATTTTCGCAACGGACCCCTCAGGGGCAAGGTTTCCGGATAAAACTCTAATATGCGCGGTTTCTTTGATCGGTTCCGTGACGCTGGTGATGATCTTCTGACCTTCCTTCAGACCCGCTTCTTTAGCCAGGTTCTCCGCCATGGTCTTTCCGGTCACTGTCATACAGCTGCCTTCAATCAGGTTATGTTCCAAGAGCAGCTTCATGACAGCAGGTGTGCCACCGACGACATGCAGGTCCTCCATGACGTACTGCCCTGAGGGCTTGAGGTCTGCGATGTACGGTGTGGTGTCGGACGCCCTCTGCACGTCGTCGAGGGTGAGCGTGATACCGAAGGAGTGCGCCATCGCCAAAAGGTGCAGAACCGCGTTGGTTGACCCGCCCAGCGCCATCACAACGGCAAGCGCGTTGTTAAAGGACGCCTTTGTGACGATATCCCGCGGCTTCAAATCAAGCTCAAGAAGGTTCTTAATGGCCTCGCCAGCTTTTCGACATTCCGCTTCCTTGAGCGGATCGGTGGCAGGGATGCTACTAGAATGAGGGAGAGAAAGCCCCAAGGCCTCAATAGCACTTGCCATGGTGTTCGCAGTGTACATCCCACCGCAAGCTCCTGCTCCCGGACACGCTTTTTCCACAACATTCATTCTTTCGCTTTCCGTAATGGACTTGTTCAGGTAGGCGCCGTATGATTGGAAGGCGGAGATGATGTCAAGTGTCTCGTTTTTAGGACCCCTGCCAGCACGGATGGTGCCACCGTACACCATTATGGAAGGGCGGTTAAGACGGCCCATTGCCATGACGCAGCCGGGCATGTTCTTATCGCAGCCGGGGATGGAGATGTTCGAGTCGTACCACTGAGCTTGCATGACGGTTTCGATAGAGTCGGCAATGAGGTCGCGTGACTGGAGGGAGTAGCACATGCCGGGGGTACCGTTGGAGATACCGTCCGAGACGCCAATGGTGTTGAACCGCATTCCCTTAAGGCCGACTTCCTCGACGCCTGCCTTGACATGTGTGGCAAGATCGCCAAGGTGCATGTTGCATGTGTTACCGTCATACCACATAGATGCGATCCCTACTTGTGGTTTGCCCATTGCTTGGAAGTCCATGCCTGTGCCGTAGAGCATGGCTTGGGAGGCGCCGCAGCTGCGTCTTTGGGTGATCCTCCTGCTGTATTTGTTGAGAGGCTCGCCCTTTATATTGGACGGGGTGTCTTTATTCAAAAGTTCCTTGGTTTGCAAATCCGGCTTCGGTAGTCCTGGATTCACAAACTTCAACGCGATGCTGGTTTTTTTCATTTTTTTTTTTATTTATTAGAACACCCCTCCTTTTTTTTTTTATTTTAAGATTAATGAAAGAAGGGGTAAAAAAAAAAAAAAAAAAAAAAAAAAGAAATATGGAATAACGCAAGGTTGAGAAGGAGATATACAGGCCGAAGAGAGGGGAGGGGGAAACACTGGAAAGGGGGTAAAAAAAAAAATTCAGGGGGTAAAAAAAAAAAAAAAAATGGGGGTAAATGGGGAGGGGAGTAATAAGACCCTAATAAAACACTTCTCCGAAGCCCTCTCCTCCTTTTTTTTTTTTCTTCCTTGTTGGTAACATTTTCTTCAAAAAAGAGAAAGAAAAAAAAACACATTAGAAAAAAAAAGGGGGGTTCTTATCAATGATACAAACGGGAAGGCTACCTCTTTTTTTTTTTTTTTTTTCTTACCCCACATGAAGAGAAAAAAAAATTGACACTCCAAGAAGGAAAAAAAAAAAAAAAAAAAAATAGAAAACGGGTGGAGGGGGAAAATCAAATATGAACAGAAAAAAAATAAAAAAAAAGCGATCTATGCCGCGCATCGTGGTTGTGTTGCTTTAAAAAAAAAAAAAAAGAAAAAAAAAAAAAAAAAAAAAAAAAAAGTCTCCTCACACTATATTTAGAACGCCTGACCTTCCTTTTCTCTCGCAGCAGCCGTCTGGTTTTTTTTTTTTTTTTTTTTTTTTTTTTTTTTTTTTTTTTTTTTTTTTTTTTTTTTTTTAAATCCACACCTGTATGTCAGCCGGTTTCAAACCAAGTTCTTCCCAATCCCACGCATAGGGGTTCAGCTCTTTAGGCCTTGCAGTTTGATCCATTTCCATCTCGCAAAGCATGGATCTGTTGAACATGGGGCGCGGTGTGAGGAACTCGTTGACAAACGCACACGCATCACCAAGCCACATCTGTGCACGTGAGGTACATTGTGATATGTCATATCATACCGGGCAAGGGAAGGGCTTCGGACCCTTCATGTGAGCCGCCCTTTCAGCCGCGAATTGCATATGCGTCATGATCTTGGGCCCACCCAAATCGATGATCTGTATATATATATATATATTTTTTTTTTTTTAAAGCTTTTTTACACCCAAGAACATACCTTCTTCACAATTTCAGGGGTTTGAAGAACTTTGTGCGTCGCGTCAGCAAGGTCATTGACCCAAGTGGGTTGGAGTTTCGTGTCTTTGTGGAAGAATTTAAAAATGCTTATAAAAATATATACCGGGAAACACAGTTGGGTACCACTGTTTGCCGAAATTGCTGTAGCGGTAGCCAGAGCCGTAGAGATGGCCGGGTTTAAGGACCACCGCGAAGAACGACTCGGCGAGTGCCATTTCCTCGGCCTTTGCTCGGAAGTCGGACCGGTCGGAGTCGTTCCCCCAGATGGCGTCGAGACCAGAAATATAGATATACCTCTTGATGCCCCGAAGACGGGCTTGGTACGCGATATTGCTGCTTCCCTTCACATGAACGTCAACATGAAGGTTGTAGAAGTCATCATTTCGCATGTCAATCGCGTTGACGATACTGTCAACTCCTTCGAGGGCTCTGTTTATACTGGGTTTGTCAAGGACGTTGGTGGCTTCGAGGAAGCATTTTTCGGGGTTGATGTTGATGATCTTCTGGAGGTCCTCCGGAATCTGGTCGGGGTACCTCGTGCACAGTCGTACTTCGTCGTATTCCGGTGATTCTACTAATTTCTTTGCGATCCTGCTGCCTTGAAAGCTTGTGCACCCAAACACTGCCACCCGCTTAGCCGGGCTTGGTAAAATTTTTTTTGGTTCGTGCGCCATTCGAACTGCCTTGGTTGTGGTGGTGTACACACTTGCGTATGCGTCAGTGTTCGCGTAGTTCGCTTGCGACATTTTAGGTAACGGACGGTACCCATGCTTCCCGAACATGGGTTCCTCCGAGGCAATATTCACCCCACTCCCCGCCCTTTTCGTCAACGGACCATCTTGTTCATTATGCGGCATCTGCAGCATCCTCCTTTGCACGGCTCTTTTTAGCATTTTTTTTTTTTTTTTGCCCCTCAACTGGTTTTTTTTTTTTTTTGCCATGAGTTTTTTTTTTGGGGGGGGATATATGTATACATTTTGAACTTTTTTTTCTCCTTTTTCTTTTTTTTTTTTCTTTTCCCCGTGGAGGATAAAAATATAGGAAGGGGGGGACGGGGGCAGGAAAGAGAAAAGTGGGTAAAGGTGGAAAGAGAAGGGGACAGTGGATGGAAGAAAAAAAAATTGAACCTTGTACGGGATACGAAGGGATGCCTTCTTTTTTTTTTTTTTTTTTTTTTTGTATGTGCGTGTGAAGAAAAGGGAGAAAGGGTGGGGCTGTGGTGGGAGTAAAAACCTCTCTCTCTCTCTCTCTCTCTCTCTCTTTCTTGTTCTGGGTTTTCATGGCGCGGGGGAAAGGGGCGAAAAAAAAAAAAAACAAAAAAAGTAAAAAGAGGATCTTTTTGTTGGGAAAGAAGATAGAAAACAAAAGAGAAAAAAAAAAAAACACTTTTTTTTTTTTAACCTGATGCACCGCGGCCAAGAACCCCTTCTCAATGCAAAGAAAAGCTCGAGATTCTAGTACTATTGATTTCAGAACGAGTTTGCTGGAACAAAAGGGAATCTGCGACAGGTTTCAAAAACATCCATCACCCCACACTTTCCACTAGAGACCTTCTTTTATTTTAAAAATCCTCCCTTTTTTCAAAGGTCCTGAATAACTCCAAAATCTGGTTTTTAAAAAACGAAAGTTTTTTTTTTTCTTGGATTCCTTTGAAGACTTAGAAGATTTTTTCAAAATACACTTTAATGAGCCTTTGGGTGTGCTACGGGTTCAAAAAAAAAAAAAAAAAAAAAAGAAGGAAAAAAACCCCACTCACCACCGCACACTCCCGTTTTTTTTTTTTTTTTTTTTTTTCTCCTTCCTTTCTCAGCACCAATCATTAAGGTCGTCACCATCCCCTTCGACAACAGGGTCCGCAAGGCCACCGTCGGCAGCGGGCTGGGCAGACTTTTTGGGGCCATCGCCGGTCATGGTTTTCGCAAGCTTTTTTTTTTTTTTTTTTTTTTTTTTTTTTTTTTTTTTTTTTTTTTTTTTCTCTCTCTCCCCTGATGAATACCTTTTTTGTCAGCCTCGCGATATCAGGGTGCAGGAAGGTAAAAATCTGTCTACCGAGCACTTCTGAAAGCATCTCGGAGTCATTGCTCTGCACTGCTGAGACAAGGTCCCGGCACGTGTGGAACTCCTCACCCGTCACTTCAAACAAATCAGAGGTATCTTTAAAATCCCGCTCTGCCATCACAGCGTCCTGCCTGGCAATGTGCAGCACCACCACCTCTACACAACCCTTATCGATGTTATGCTGTTGCTTCAGCTCTTTGAAGTGTTTCATATTAGTTTTGATGGCCTTCACCGCCTCAAGGTAGTTCCCTGCTTTGACGTGGATTGCAACAAGTAGCCTGCCTGGTTCGGGCATGAGGTGGTACTGCTCTTCTTCGGCGAGGGTTGCCATAGCTTCTTCAACAAGTTTCGCTGCTTCGATCGGCTGGGTTTCTCGCAAAATACGAGAAGCCCTCACTAGAGCCTCAGAATATTTGTCAGGTTTCCCGTCAGCAAGATAGCATTTTCCCGCCATTTGCGTATACCTCGCCATGTCGTTCATGTTTTTGTTTTCCTGTGTTTTGTTGTTTGTGGGTAAAAAATCTTGTGTACCTTATGTATTGTTGCGATGGCATCGTAGGCTCTTCCTTTGCAAAAGTCGTTTGCCGCCTTTCCGTGGTTTTCTGCGGCGTTCTCCCAGGCGTCGAAGGCCTCGGTCCACTTTTTTAGGTGTTGATATATTTTCGCCGCCGCCTCGTACTCCAGGGCCGCCACATCGTAGTCCGACTGGCTCACCGACCATTTCGTGAAGCTTTTCTTCAGTTTTTTTTGTGCGGATTTGATGTGCTTCGCCGCCTCCTCCAACCGTATCGCCGCTGACATTTTCGACCCCTCTATTTTCCTTTTTTTTTTTTTTTTTATTCCCCCCCTTTTTTTTTCCTCCAAAAAAAAAAAAAAAAAGAAAAAAAAAAGAAGAAACTACAAAAAAAAAAAAGAATTATATTACAACACGAGCATAGTTGGGGTGTTATACTATTTAAAGTACTCGTATGAATCGCTCGATTTTTTTTTTTTTTTTTTTTTTAAATTTTTTCAAAAGACACGGGCGGGTGAAGGCGATCCGGGGGGTCTATTATGTGTCTTAACAAAGTCGGTCCGCTGCCGCTCAAGGATGTGCTCTTGGGTGTCGAGGTTTCGGTGCATTTGGGACAACCGGGCCTGCCTCTCGATCAATATCTTCTCCTGCTCGTGTTCCACGTATGTGCGCGACTGCGATGCTGCTCGCTGATTGGCCACATAGTCCTCAAGAACAGTAATCTCCTGCTGAGCACGCTGGAGAGCTTGACGTGCTTGATCTTCCTTAGTCCGGTGGTAGTCAAGGAGCTCAGCTACTTCGTTCGACTCCTTACGGCTCTGCATGTCGTTCCAGTAGGATCTGGTTCTGTAGTACAGAGAGCCCATGAGCTTTGGATGCTCCTCGTAAAAAGGTACGAACTCCTCCCACGAGATGACCCCGTCCTTGTCGTGATCCGCACCATGGAACAGATCGTAGATTACAGCAGAACCAAGCCCCATGTCGTTCATGTTGAAGACGCGCAAGAAATCGTCGTGAGTGATAAAGCTCTTCCTGGCAGCGTCGAACTCTTCAAAGATAGTTTTTGCCTTGGCGTCTTCGCCTTTCGACGTCACCCATTTCGGGATAGAAGGCAGGCCTGAAGAGCTCCATGCTGTAGGGTCCTTGGGAAGCCTGCTAGAAAGCTTCACTGCACTCGGAACAGAACTCATATCGGGTGCGCCGTGATCCGCTTCTACATAAAGCTGTGCCCATTCGTAAAGTTGTGTGGGGCTCACAAAGTGTACCCACCTGCCTTTCACCTCGTCGTAGATATTCAGCTTTCTCACTATAAATGGTTCTACTCTGTGCCCTGTCGCTCTCGACATCTTCCGTTCCACCGTGAAGGCGTCGCCTATCTTTTTATGCAGCTCGTCCATTGCTGGTAACATTGTGAAGGCCAGCTCTATGTTCTTCTTTGTGCCGTGTACATCGGCTGCTACTAGGAGCACGTACATTTGAAACACTGTTGAAGTGGTGGTGCGGTGTGTGACAAAAAAAGAGGGGATAAATTCTAACTGAGAAACCCCCCTAAAATCTAGATGTAATATTTTCTACCTGTTGCTGTTCGGAAATGTGTGCTTCCCTGTTTTTTTTTTTTTTTTTTTTTTTCTTTTCAATCCATTACCTGCATTGTTCTTGCCTGTGCTTTTCGGACAATGCGAAGCCTCTCCCGAACCGCCTTCATGAAGGCGAAGAAGTCCCATTTTCGTTCCCCCCATTTTCCCGAGACTGCCTCTTCTTGCATACAAGCTATCGAATCAAGAGCCGCACTGTATTTGTTTTTTTTTTGCCCCCCCTCTTTTCTTTTTGCCGCCGTTATTGATGCATACCCATGCCACACCACGAAGTTCGGTGCGTCCAAAGGGGCCAGCGCCCTGTATTCATCGAGGGTAAGGATTTTACCCTTATCCCTTCGTTTTGTCATATGTTTGTACATTGCTTGTGGGTCCTTTAGATGGGCGAACAGCAGAGCAGGATGCGTGGCGTACGGGCATCCCCCGAGCACAGTGGGTTCTGAACATGTTCCTTCACTTTCAAAGTTACTAGCGTTCTTGGTGAACACGTTTTGCGTGAGGATGCTCGCTCGTTTCAAGAGATCCCATTTCAACCCCACTGCCTCCTGTTCATTGGTAGCCCTCGACACAGGGGGCGACAGGGATCTTGCATGTACTTCCGATCCTCCAAACCGCGAATTCGTTTGCATGTAACTACTCTCCGTTACTTTCGACCGCCCAGACACAGATGACCTCCTGCTGGGTACAAGCCCCTCGGACGCTGCCAGGTTCGCCTTGATATGCCCTCGCAGACTCGTTTTCATGGACAAAGGTCTCTGCGGGAAGGTTGTCATGAACGATGAACTAACCGGCAGGCTCCCTATTTCGTCCTCCGGGAAGGCAGGGACAGGTGTCGACTTCGAACGCTTCTTGAAGTGCGGGATGTCTGGCTTCCTCTCCGTTCTTTCCATCACCGGCTTCCTGATGTGCTGCACCTTTTGCTTCTCGGGAACTGGTTTGCTCGGTTTCGGAGGAGCGCTTCGTGTCCGCACACGTTGGCTAACTTGTTGTGGCTCCCTGTGTACTTGTTTCGGTTCCCGTTCAACTTGTTTCTCTCGTGACACATTTACCTTTCGCTCCTCTGACTTTCCCCCGTCAAGTCGTGTTGAGGAGTTCCATCCCTGTGAGGCAGGCGACGTGCTGGAGGATCTTGCAGGGGACACACTGTGTGCGCTCAGTTTGCTCACGTCACCACTTCTCAGCTGCGGTGAGGTGCTGCGGCGTGCAATCCTTGTCGAACCCGTTTCTTCACCACCTGTCTCACTTTTCCTCCCACCCACCCTGCGTGGAAGCGTTGTGCCACGGTCCCGCGCCCTCTCGGGCCACACATTCAACGGGCTGTATGACGGCTTCCTCCTCTCCTTCTCCCTCTCCTTTTCCTTCTCCTTCTCTCTTGCTTTCTCCCTTTCTCTTGCCTTCTCCTTCTCTCTTGCCTTCTCCCTCTCTCTCGCCTTCTCCTTCTCCCTCTCCTTCTCTCTCTCTCTTTCTTTTTCTTTTTCCTTCGCTTTCTTCTGACTAATCGAATTACCGCGTGCACCATCCCTGGTACTGTATATCGGCGACACGCTAGGCTCCCTTACAAAAGCGCGGCTGCCTTTCAGAGTTGCTTGCGACGATGTGCTGTGTTTCCTCTCGGCAGGGTTCGCTCTGTTGGGGGAGATTGACGTGCCGGTACTTCGAGTGAGCCGCTCCGGCGATGGCTTGGACTCTTTCGTGGGCGAGGTGAAGTGCCGTCTTGGGGGCGAACTGCGGGCAGGCTCCGCACGCGCTGGGAACAAAGCACAGCTTTCGATCGAAGTGCCACGTGTATGTGTAGAGCGCACAGGACGCACGGGGGTGGTATCGCAGCGGGGTGTCGTCACAGGGGACGGGGAGGGAGGTGGGGTCCTTCTAGGGGTGGATACTGGGGAATCGGAATGCTCTATTGCTGGGTACCCCCGCATATCCCTAAGAGGAGAGGTAGACACATCATGCTGCACCGGCTGCGGGGACGTGGCAACGGTACGCTGCACGGGCAGAGGAATCGGGGCTGGAGCAGGAGCAGGTGCCGGCGCAACAAGCGGAGAAACAGAAGGCGAGTCTATAGGCGTCGTGATAGGCGACGTGCTCTGCGCTCTCGACAGCGCAAGTATCGGGGAGGTGCCCACATCGTTATGGCTAACATCTGCCCCACTCGCTACACTTGTCACCCCTCTTGGTGACGCGCTTTCGACTGTGTACGTTGTGATGACAGACGCCCTGCGCGACTGTTTCACTATCTGCTCTGCTATCCTGTCTTCAAGAGAGCTTGCTTTGCTCATCTTATCCATGTCAATAGATTCCTTCAAAGACGGCTTAGTGGGCACAGCAACCCTTGTCTGGGATGATTGAACGCTCGTCTCGTAACTGCTCATCGGCACTGCTGGGATTTCGACTGTAGACGTGACACGCTTCTCCGTCTGGCTGAGGAGAGAGAGGAGGTGGTCCCTGTGGTGGGTGTCATGCTGTCTTTGTCTTATTGGGGAGATGTCTCTAAAGGGAGAGATCCTCCCGCAGGGTAGAGGTGGAGAGACAGCGGCTTTAATCGGGCTGAAGTTAGGTGCCGTGAAGACGAAGACAGGTGAGGTAGGAGAAGGGCGAGCGTTGAGGGGCGGGGGAGGCGACCAGTCACGTGAGTGCACTCGTGTTGTGGTCCTCGGTGGTGGAAAAGACACGGGAGTGGGTGAGGGCACATGCACATGCACAGGCGAAACATCCCTCGAGCACCCCACGTCTTGCTTCACAGCCAGCACCTTCACTAAGTCGGCAATCTCTTTTTTCAGCTCACCCAACGAGGTCACAACCTTTCTGTTGTACACGGGTTCCACAGAGGGCTGCTTCTCTCTTTTGCCGCTACATCCTTTGAGGTACTTATCCAAGATGTCCATTGACACCCCTCCCAACCTGTCAATACGGTACAACGGGAGGGGGGGGGGGGGGGAGGGTGCAATACAAACAAAAGGACAAACTAAAGGATACAAACAGGTACAAAAAAAAAAAAAAACTATTCCATGTACTCAACGTGTCGGGGATGTGGTACGGTAAGGGGAGTGTGACCGCCTGGTCTTGGTAGGCGTCCATGGGCGGGATGGGGCTTCGCCGAGCATGAGGGGCAACGTGACGAGGGAACCATGTCGCTCGACGACAAGTGTAATGATGGCGTGCGGTTCGTAGCCAGCGAGAAGCCCACGGAGGTCAGCACGGCAGGTGACAGGGTGCCCGTCGATCATGATGATGAGGTCGTTGGGGAAGACCCCTGCCACCTCACACGGCCCGTTGAGATTGATGGTAAGGATCTTGACACCCTTTCTGTGGTCTTCAGCAACCTCTGCGCCTATGATGCAAGGGACCCTCACCCTCTGGGGGGACGGGACCCTAACAGGTGTAACAACCTCCATAGGGAGGACAGGTGGAATCACAGGGACAGGGATAGGTATCGTCTTCTCGTTCAACACCGCCATCTCCTTTAACAATGAGGCGAACGCAGGTAGCCCGTGGAGGCATCGCATCTTCGCTAGTGGGTCGCTGCTGGTGTTCGCAACCTGCATTTCATAACCTGATAGCTGCAGGAGATCCATCAAGCCCCTTACTGTTTCCTCTAGTTGCTTGGTTCTCTCGTTCCCTTCCCGTACTTCTCTCCTCAGCTCTTCCATCTCCCCCTCCATAGGCCCCGATGTGGCCTGGTACTGTGGGGCAACATGCACCTCCCTTTCCCTCCTTGGGCTCACAGGCAGCATACCCGCAATTTCCTCCAATCTGCTGACCTGATCCTCCGCCCGCTTTATACTCTCCGCCATTTTATTTTCTTTGTGGATGGACCTGTATTGGTTAACTGAGAAGAGAATAAGAAGGGGAAGAAGAAGAAGAAAAAAAAAAAGAAAAAAAAAAAACAGGGAGAGAGAGAGGGCAGGGAAAACTTGGGTTAGATATTGCCCTGAGCCCTCATCCACCCCTTTTAATAAGAGAGGGAAATTAACTGGGAGGGAAATAGGAGAAGAAATAATAATCGGAGGGTGAGGGGAGGGGGGTAAGAAAAAGCTAAACCAGCTTCCCCTCCACCCTGGCTTCTCGTATGTGTCCTACCATTTTGCGGAAAGCTCCCCATTCGGTGTTGAGGTTGAAGGTCATCTTCCCTGTGGCATCGATTCTAATATTTTCGGGAACAGGCACGAGACGGTAGGGATCGGCCGCGTTTATCTTATATGGTTTAACAGATGTGGGTGGTTTAATATACACGGCGGGTGCCTCGTCAGAAGGGTTGAGCTTTGAACGAAGCAAGCGATGACGCCGGTCAGGATCGTCATGGACCCGATTGTGTTTTGTTGAACCACACCGGCATCTACTTCGCTTCAGTGTGCAATCGCTACAAGAGCAAGCGCAGCGTCTGTCGGACAACCGGCATTGAGGGCAAAACCCAACACGAGATGGCACGGAGTGTGTGATTTTCCTTTTTTTCTCATGAAAAAAATAACTGTCTTCGATTTCATAACTGTGACACAGACCGTGACCATCATCATCATCATCATCTTGATCGTGTGGCTCGGTGCCGCGTGGAACCACGGGAAGAGGTGTATTATGTTTATAGAACATTTCCGTCCTCTCCTTGACAGTGTCGCACCCGGAGAGTAGGATCTTCCACCAGTCCTTTAGGCCGTCGTACCACACACCGAGGGCTTGTCGTCTAACCGCGACTTTCCTTTGCCAGTACCCTTGTTTATCACCGTACTGAATCCCTGCCCAGCAGGTTTCACAGAAATTTACGAAATCTGTTCGATCTAAATACAGTAGGAGGGCTGCTACGATATCGTGGGGAAGCTCTACGTTGTTTAGATGCAGGCCCTTGATCTCAAATTCGGACCGGGTTTCCTCTTTTTTCTCTGGGTAGAAATCGGCTGTGTACTTTGTGCGGGTACTATACCTGCACATTCCCCCCCCCTTTTTTTTATAATTCCTTTTTTTTTTTTTTTTTTTTTTGCTTTTTTTTTTTTGCTTTTTTTGAAAAGGGAGAATCGGAGTAGAATAAATGAAATTTGGCGGAAAATAATATAAAAAAAGGGGGAGTCCGGAGAGGGAAAGAGAGGAAAGGGGAGGGAGAAAGAGAGGAGGGAGAGAACCCACCCTCTTTTTTTTTTTTTAAAAGTGTTTTTTTTTTCCTCCCCCCCCTCTCCCCCATTGGTTTTTTTTTTCTTTTTTATAAAAAAAGATTTTTGTGTTTTTATACACCCCGAAGGGAAAAAAAAAAGAGAAAAAAAAAAAGGGTGTGGAGGTACACCCATACCATTATTTGGTTGGTTTTTTTTTTTTTTCTCCCGTCTGCCCCAGAAAAAAAAGATAAAAAAAGAAGTTTTGAATCCGTGAGCCACCCCTTACTCCACTTATTTTTATTTATTCCTTCTTTCTTTTTTTCTTTTTTTCATTCTTGCTGCACCTGTGCGTCTACACTGTGTAGGAATATATAAAAGGGGAGGGGGGAATCTCCTCAAAAAAAAAACTATCGGTATTCTGGCCCCTCACCCCCCTCCTTTTTTTTAAAGCCTTTCATAAAAGGTTATGCAAAAAAAAAAAAAAAAAAAAAAAAAAGAGAGCCGCGCCGCCAAAAAACGATATTCAGTTCTCAGAAGTACTTCTATTGACAATCTTTGTTTCAATGCGCCTTTTTTTTTTTTTTTTTTTTTTTTAAAGGCTATCCCCGTTTTTTTTTTAGACCTCTCTGTAGTCAGAAGATACAGGTCAAGTAGATAGCAGAGTTCTTCTCGGTTTTGTTTTTTTTTTTTTTTCTTCTTTTTTTTTTCTCGTTCCCAGAAAAAAGGAAAAAAAAAAAAGAAAAAAACTGGACATAGGCGGGGAGAGAGACGGAAATACCTGCTTTCCTATTGTCCTTTTTTTCCCCCTCTCTATCTTCTCCCCCTTTTTTTTTCTTTTTTTTTTCTTCATGTTGTCAATTGTGCAATAGGGAGGAATAATGGGAAAGATTAAATACGGAAAAAAAAAAAAAAAAAAAAAAAAAAAAAGGGAAAAAAAAAGGAGGGAGGCTCGCAGTGTTTATTAAACAAAAAAAATTTCTTTTTTCTTTTTTTCTTTTGTTTTTTGCATCGTCTTCCCTGTCCAGGCAAGACCGTTTTTCTTTATTCATTTTGCGCTTTTTTTTCTTCTTCTTCTTTTTTAAAAGTGTGTGTCAAGGATTTTTTTTTCTTTGTTTTTTTTTTTTTTTTTTTTTTTTTTTTCCCTCTCTCTTTTGTTTGATATCGGATAAACACTTTTTTTTTTCCCTTTTTTTTTTTTTTTTTTTTTTTTTCCCGTTCAATTTCTTTATTCATCCAGCCCAAGGCTTTTTTCATATCTTAGCAAAAGCTCCATGAATCCCTTATTTGGGTTAATCATGGGTCGTCTAGATCTGGTTTTTTTTTTTTTTTTTTTTTTTTTTTTTTTTTTTTTTTTTTTTATTTTTTTCTTCCCAACATACTTCACAAGCTCAATTGCAGCATCTCGTTTCAATTTCTTCATTTTCATAAGGTAAGAGATGACCATTGTTGCCGACCTCGATTGTCCTTTAAAACAGTGTACCAAGCACCCCGCCTTCTTCTTCAGGGCTTCATCGATAAAGTTGTGGACCTGCTCGAATATCTTCCCAAGATCCGTGTCCACCAGATCATCAACATTGCACTGCATGTGAACCATGTCTGGCGACGTAACGACACTCAACTCCCTCCCGATGCTTGCCAAGTAGGTAATGTTCAAAGCTGAATAAATGCGAACTTCTTGTGCGCTGCGCAGGCTGCCCAGGTAGAGATCGGGGATAATCTTGTCAGGGAATATCTGGTTGAGCTGTACCGAGATGTTTTTGTTCGTCTCCAAGAGTGAGTCTCGCTGCTCCAAGAGGCTTGGAGAATTGTCCAAATAAACCACCAGTTTCTTACATTTCCAAATATTCGGATCTGTTGGGAGAGCCAGGTCGGGGTTTTCCACAATGTACAAAGTCTGTTTTTTTTTTTTTTTTTTTTTTTTTTTTTTTTTTTTTTAATTTATTTCAAACCTCTAGGTTCTCCAGTTCACAGAGAGGTGTGGGGAACCCCACCACTTCGTTCCAGTCCAACCCCACTTTTTGCAGTTTTTTCAATTTTCGCATCCCGTGCGGGACTTCTCTGAGCTGGTTCTGGTCCAGCAGAAGCTCTGTCAATTCTCTACAATTCTCGATCTCGTCGGGCAGACGGGTTAGCGAGTTGCTCTTTGCCATGAAACTCTTGAGGTTCACAAGAGCCCCGATCCCATCGCCGAGGTCCGAGATGTCATTGTTGCTTATGTCCAAGCTTGTGATGTGCACACAGGTGGTGAACACCTCGATGGGCAACGCTGCAAGTTCAAGCTGTTAATAATAATAAAAAAAAAAATAATAATAATAATTACCTCAAAAAGATCGAGAACAGCGGCTTCATCCTCCACACATTCCTGTATCACCGTCATGGGGTCGGGGTTGTCATCTTGGGCGAGGGGAAACCCGGTCTTGGGAACACGGGCTTGGATAGAACTGTCGTCGCCGCTGAACGAACTCTGCTATTTTTTTTTTTTTTTTTTCTCTTTTTTTAAATTATTTTTCAAACCTCATCAGAATCGCAATAAGTTGGCGACGTGATACCCCGCGCCTCCTCCGAGGCGAAATCTGAAGGGATCATGCTTCCAAAAGTCGAGCTGAGATGCCGTTGGGGGGGTCGTTGTAGCTGCTGCCCCAAATCATTTCCGGAGGCCAGTGACGCTGAGTGCGACACATTCTGGGGAGGTGTTGAGCTGCCATCCCGACTGTCGATCACCACCACACTCACGCCTGCTCCCTTCGGTGCCCCGTTCAGGATACACGTTTCCCTTGAAAAGAGAACATTCGACCGTTTTCGCTGTGTTGACCCCGGTGAGCCCATCAACCCCAACGGCGGTGAGAGGGGATCATCCATGGGCTGGTGATGGTAGAACCGGCTAGAATCGAACCCACATCGGGAAGACCGTTTTTTCGGTTTTCGGACAAGGCACGTCTGCGCCCTCGGCCGTAACGGAACACCAAGATCGCATGAATCTTTAGAAATTTCAAAATGTCTTTCGTCGTTGGAAGTCATCTCACTTCCGCAGGGTATATCCATTACCATCAAGCCTGACCCAACGGTCACTTCTCCGAGTGTGTCCAGAGACGCCATTGGTGCAGGAGGTGGGGTAAAACATGTTTCCAGCCCTCTTCTTGCGCTGAAGAGTTTCGTTTCAGCTTCTTCATTCCTCGGGCTTAAAGGAAGCGGCCTCGACATTTTTCGCTTGCCTTTTTCCTTCTCCCCTCCTTCATCTTCTGGCATGGCTTTTTTTTTCTTTTTTTTTTTTCTTCTTTTTTTTTACCGTCCCCCCACCCCCGCCCCGCCTCCTTGTTTTAAGAAAATTACGAGTTGTAAGGGAAAAAAAAAATTTTTTTTTCAATGGGAAAAAGAAGAAAAAAAAAAAATGTTGGGGGAGAAATTGGATCATTTAGCATCTTTTGTAAGAAGGATATAAAAATATTTTTGATTCTACATGAAATGAGGGGGGGGTGGAATAATCGCTATCGATTGAAAAAAGAAAGTAAAGGGGGATGGAGGGATAAAGGGAGGGAGAGTGGGCCATGTGGCCTTTTTTTTTATATACTTTTTTATGACAGAAAAAAAAATGAGGGTTGCCTCAAGTTATAAAAAAGAAAATATTTTTATCGAGGTAGGCCACGAACTTTTTTTTTTCTTGTTCCTTTTTTTCCCCCCTCGTCATTTGAAGACTATCACGGGTTGCCTTTAAGAAAAAAAAATTGAAAATTCACAAAACATATGGGTGGGGGAAGAAAGAGGAAAAAAAAAAGAAGAAAAAAAAAAACCAGACAGAAAAAAAAAAAAAAAAAAAAAAAAAAAAAAAAAAAAAAAAAAAGAGGGGCGAGGAAAAAAAAAAAAAAAAAAATCGATAAATGTTTTTTTTTTCGGATCCCTCATTATCATATAAAAAAAAAAAAAAAAAAAAAAAAAAAAAAATTCGTTTGGGAAATGCAAGAATGCAATCCTTCTTTTGGGAGTGGGAGATAACTAAGAACTTTCCTTCTTCAGTTCAAAGCACTGTAATCGGTCGGATCGAGACCCGCTTGTGAAGGGTAGCTGCAGGACTCAACAGAAAAGTAGGTCACCGTGAACCGGTGGATACCGTTATTCTGCTTCTTAATGTCAGGCGACCAGATCTGGAAATCCACCACCACTGTAGAATGCGGCCACTTCACCAAAACATCCATCTCCTCAAAACTGTCCCCTCTCCCTTCACCAATACTGTTCACACCCGTAAGGTAAGGGACATGTTTGACAAAAACAACGCGCTCCGCTTGGCGGGGGGGATCGGTAGAGGATTCAGGCGGTTTGTTAGAAGCAATCTTCACTTCAATACCAGTGTCTTGATGTTCAGAATTGTCGGCGATAAAAAACCCCGCTTTTATTCGAATATGCGAACCCCCTGAAAGCGAGAGAATAGGGCTCATTAACGCGGTTCCAAAGTGTCGGTACACCACAACTCTTGACGACAGGAATTTGTAGTTTTTAATATCCCATCTTACTAGAAGTTCGTCTGTCGCAAAGTCCAAGAGATCTTCGAAGTGAGAAATCCTGCAGAGCTTCGTCGTACTGTCTTCCTCAATATGTTTTTCGTCGCAAGTTTCACCGCGCCACCCATAAGCGCAAGTTCCACAGTCGTGGCCTGACCAATGCCCTGCACACTGGCACCCGGACACCCCACACTTTCCGTTACCATTACATACCACTGTTTTTAGGACGCCGCGTGGGGTTGTCTTTTGAACTGCTCCCGGACAGGTACCAGCGTCGTGAAGGTTTTTCACGGCGAACCCTACCAAACCCACGGTGTCTACCTGAACCCGGCCTTCGCTTGCTGATGCGTTGACAACGAGTCTTATCACTTTAGACCTGTGTAGCACTGTGTGCTTGCCGATGCTGCTTGGGTTCAAAGACACCTTCGACATCAGGTGTTTGACCGAGCCCCCCTTCAAGGTGTATATTCTGGACAATCCGCTTTTAAAGAAGACCGGGTTCTGACGTTCCCATATCAGCTCGAAGTCGTTTCGGTTGACGTTGATCTGCGGGAGGGGGGGAAACAACAATTTTTTTTTTTTTTTTAAAAACACTAAAGTTTTGTTTACCGATGAAGACCCCACAGAGGGCGACGTTGAGGCAATCACATCATTATAAGGTGTGCTGTTGCCACGGTTCCCGATGGTGTCCGTTGCTTGTGCGGTGAGCTGAGGGGGGGTTTTTTTTTTCTTTTTTTCTTTTTATACCTTTGCGGCTCTTCTTTGCACGGTCAGAACCCCTTTTGTCCCGTTTGAGAATATGACGGGTTTTCCTGCGGAACCTCCTATCCCGGCGTCGGCACCCCCCGCAGCGGGTTGCGCCCATATCTGCACCACAGACCCCGGGAAGTGGTTCTCAAACACCCACACATCAGTGATGAATACGGGGTCTGCATACTCCAACTCGATGTATCTTATTAATTTTTTTTTTACCCCCTTTTTTTTTTCCAACACGCATACTGCAACGACTCGTTCCACACTGTGTTGACGCACGTCTTGACGGATGACTTTACATCGCACGCAACCTGAAGCGGCTCCCATGCTCGGTTCCTGTTGCTGGCATGTTTCCTGTGTTCGATTTCTTTCAAGCGAAGCAGCATACCCGAAGTATGTGTCGACGGCATCGGGCAACCCCAGCACAGTGTGCACATTGCCTGGCTCTGTCTGGGTGGAGTAGTCGTTGACCTTGATAGGGTATTGGATGGGTCGGGTCTCTGTGGAAAACTGTCGGTTGTTTTCAGGGACGGGGTCGCCTTCTTCTCTTGCCTCTGGAGGGCGGAGTGGGGTGTCGCTGCCCTTACACTCTGGACCCGACCACCCTGAAGCGCATCGCCCACAGCTGTTGCCGCTCCAGAATCCACTTTCGCTGCTGTAGTCACACAAGCATTCACCGTTTTCGCATGTTCCATGTGCTCCGCAGTCGCCTTTTCTGTCGGTTCCCACTTGCACATTGCCGCATGTCCTCGGGACTGTGCTGCCTTCAACACATGTCTGGCATGCAGGACACGACTGCAGTTCATCTGTGTTCACATCCACCCAGTCGCACACACCCATGTTAGTGCATGACCTGCATGACTCTGTGCACCTGTTGTGGTGTTGGTGGCTACTCTTTTTTTTATCGTTTTTATCGTCTCACATACGCGGTGTTGCAGCACAGCCCTCCCACGCAGTGTCCAGAGGCGCATAGTTTATCACTGTCACAAGCAGCACCAAGTGCCCTTCGTGGTTCACACCTGTGTCGCATGCAGTGGTACCCCTCTACACAATCAGAAGCCACCTGGCACACCACACTGCAGGTCTTCTTGGTACATCGGTACGGGCTGTATTGATTGGCAAACAAAGAAGAAAGCATACCGGCAGGTCTCGTCGATGCTGCACGCCACCCCATTAATCGGGGCTGAGCTGGGGGGTGCCCACCAAGGCATGAGCCTAGCGATTTTGAAGCCGCCATTAACAGGGATGGAGACCTTCAAACACTTCGCAGGCACGTCACCGATGTAGCATCTCCTGTCAATGCTGTCTGGGTCCTGGTACCCTTGTAGGAGGATATCTCCCTGCACGCACTTGGCACTGGCACAGTAGTGCAGTGGGGCGCAATGCACGTCAAGGTAGCAGGATGTCCTGCACACAGCATTATCGAGGGGTGCGATGCTCAAGGCGACACCGCATGCATACGGCGTGCAGAAGTCAGCGTCGGCCAATGCACAGCTACCACTGCTTGTGGACGAGCCAAGGAGGCACTCACCATTGACACAGTGGTGCGTTCTCGCGCAGTGCGTGTCCACAGAACACGATGTTCTGCACGCAGATCCCGAGAAGTGCTGCTGGGTATTGTTCTTCCCGCAGCAGTATCCATTGCAGCTGTCGTGTGAGAAACAAAGGTTAGGATCGGCAGACACCACGCATGTACCGGAACCCGTTGCACTGTTTTCCGTGAAGTCGCCTGTTGCTGTCGAGCATTGTGATGCGGGCATCGGAAGGTCAGCAGCGCC
Source organism: Diplonema japonicum (assembly GCA_964019335.1). Lineage (NCBI taxonomy): Eukaryota > Euglenozoa > Diplonemea > Diplonemida > Diplonemidae > Diplonema > Diplonema japonicum. The sequence goes on from OZ025697.1 coordinate 322,353, forward strand.
CGCCAGTCGCAAGTAAGCAGGGATCACATCTTCGGGTGCCTTTGTCCGGAACACGCACACAGCGTCGCCATTGCAATGGGCATCCGACCAGCACTCCGTGTAACACGTGTTTAGAGAAGTATCGCAGCCGTATGAACCGCATATCGAAGGATCGGCCCTGCAGCTGCCTGCGATAGGCACAGTTGCGCCGGCAGGCTCACACGCGCTCTCCACGCACGCATAACCATCGATGCAGTGCGCGTCGAGAGTACATGTGATTTTGCACAAGTCGCCTGCTACAGGTGATGTGTACCTGCCACTGCCGCATACATACGGGTCACAGTACCTTGGTCGTCCGTAGCAGCTCGGGTCAGTTTCGGCAGTACATCTGTACTGCTTGAGAGGAGCACACTCACAGTCGTCAACATCAGCCGTGAGGAGGGGGCTGCCACCACAAGACACTTCAACAAAGACGGGCGAAGGACAAGGTGCCGAGAAGTACGCCCCACCCGGCCCTTTGGGTGTGCCTGCAGGGCAGAAGGTGACCGGGCACTGCGTACCAGGTAAGCATGTCGTAGAAATGCGGACGTCAGCAGGACACTTGCAGGCGCGTGTGGCACTGATCCTGTCTTTTCCAGGCACCCATGTCCCCTCAGAGGGTAAGGGTCTGCCTCTGCAGTCTATTTCAACATCAGAAAACGTCACCTCCGGTGCACACAGCTTGGGCTCCGTTCCCGGCTCGCAAACAGGTGCTGGAGGTGGTGGACACCCACAGGGATGCTCGACTACTCTGTTCAGGACAGGTGGGAAAGTGTTCTTGCAGTCTATAGTCAGCTGATCATGCCACTTGGGGCAAGCGTCCGCCGCACAAAACCCTTCTGACCCTTCTTTGCAGGTGAATACAGGAAGAGGGCACCCGCACGGATCCTTTCCTGTGGTGGAACAGGGGAGTTGTTCAAGCTCAGGTGCAGGCCAGCCTCCGCAGTCGACAACTAAGTTAGACCCGAGTATAGCGTTCCAGTCGGGGCAGATGGGGGTCCCGTCCAGCTCTGTAAGGCATTTGATCCTTTCAGTACCATCGACCTTTTTCGGGCTGCCGTCTGCTTTAGTTGTGTTGATGACAGTGTCGGGCTTGCACATCGGGATGGGGGGCGAGTTGCATCCGCAAAAGTCTTCCTTTGTCTTCAGCCTGTAGGCGTGGATGTCGTGAACCTTCTGCAGGCAATTAATTTCCAGGGGCTGGGCGATCTCTGTGGGGCACTCAAAACACTTGCTAGAGCGAGTGTCTTCAGGTATGTCACAGACGTCAGCGGGACACGACAAGAACAGGTTATACATATGCTTCGTAACGTTGATGTGTGCACCCTGGAATGTGATGTTCGCCGCTAAGGCCTCCGACTCGCTGAGCCTTTCTCCCTTAGGGCACAGGGTTGACGCCATATTCAGGCACCACTTAGGCACAACCGCCTTCCCAGCTGTCCCTGCAACACAGGAAATAAGCGTGGGGTCTGCACCACAAACGTCAGGGTCGGGGCAGCTTATGTACTGTGACGGGTACCCTTGGCAGTCGTATTGCACAACGGTCTCCACCTTGCCTTCTACAACACAGCATTCTGTGCTGTTCCCTTCGTCCTTGCAGACAGGGGCTTTCGAAAGCGGGCACCTGTTATGTTTCAATCAATTCATCCTGCAGCTTCAAACATACCCACAGATGTCCTTTGCAATGGAAGGAAGGTCAGGTGCACACATGAAAGTGCAGTCGACTTCCGGGGCGGGGTCCTGCGTGGGTTGTGCTTGGTAGGACAAGACATACTTCCGAGTTAAAATACTCATCGATCACCCACCTGCCGCCAGCAGCACATGTTTTGGGACACGCCAAGTTGGATGTACAGTCCAGTGCTGTAAAGGTAGTGGTGGAATTCGATGACAGTACTGACTGATACGTGATGTAGTGGGGGTAGAATGGAGGCGGCGCACACTGCATGCAAGTCTGGCCTGTGTAACCCGGAGCGCAGACGCACTGTTTGTACATGGGGGACAGGGGGTTCAGCTCGCAGTATCCAGAAGACACACCACGGTAGCATGGCAGCAACGAGTGACACCTTGCACCGTCGCACGTCTTGTCGCTGAGGCAAGCAGCGACAGAACAACTCCCCGAGGTCCACCCATCAGCGCATTTATCACACACATCACCAACCCAGTTCCCTCGATCAGCAGGAAGCACCACAGGACCTACAAGCCCTGCCGTCGTAATGACAGTACTCACAAAGTTGTTTGCAGTGTAGATGCGACTGCTCTCGTACGCCTCCCACCCCAAGGGCAGCGATGCGGTCGCTTCAGTCCTCACCTTCCATCCCATGGCGGTCTGCAACCTGGCGTTCCCCCAGTTGTTCACACCGGAGATGTCCGTCGTCCCTGGCTGTGTCGTCATCTGCAGTGATAGAATAACGTTGCCTGACTCCTTGATCTTCAAGTCCCTCATGAAGCCCTCGTATAGCATCGAAGGGGTGCCCGATGAGATGTCAGCGCCGATGGTAAGACCCTCCCTCATGAACAGTAAGGATCGCATTTTTGGCTTGCCGTGCATGCCTGCAGGTGAAGAGGAAGCCCTGGGGGTGAAGATGTCCTTCCCGCCGATCGTCTCTACAGTGCCGATCTTCACGTCACCGTTTGCAGCGTCTAGCTCTACTCCGAGCATCAGCCACCTACCTGTTAAGAAGTCACCAAATCCTGGCGCCACAGCCCTCAGCACAGCACCAGTCCCATCTTGGACAGTCACTGTAACAGTGCCGCTCTTTAGCTCCCCGTCGCCTTCCGAGTTCATGTCTACGTGAATATGCGAACCGTCTGTGTGCGCAGCCCTAAGGACCGTCATGGGTCTGTACAGGGCGGTGCTCTTCAACAACACATTGAACGAGAGCGTTGATAGGGGCGGCACAGGGCGGTAGTGCACCAACAGGAACATCCCGTGCACCTGAGAAGTGATTGTTTTAGTCTTTTACATTATCGACAATACCTTTATGTCAGCTGTTGCAGGGGCGCCCGATGTCGGGGATAGATCAACAATAACCTTCATGTTCTTGATCTGTTGTGTTTGTGTCATGTGTTTCGAATGTGATACCTTGGCGGTGCTCTCCTCTTCCACAGCGAAGAAAGTGGCGTCGATCACCGGGGCGAGACTGCCAGGAGTCAAGGTAGTGGACGTCACTGTGCTTTCGGCCAATGCGGTACCCGCTTTGCGGATGGTTCTGCTGCCGTCGGGGAACTCCAGCATGACCTTCATGTCCATGTTCTGGAAGACGTCTGCGACGATCAAAACCTGCAGACCGATGACTTCGCCTGTCAAGGTTGGGAAGTGGTAATCGTTCCCGAAGGACATTGACAGCGTGATCCCATCGCCGTAAGTAGGCTGAGACGTGCTGCCACCCTTAGAAGAGCGCCACAGGTGAGGGGTGTAGTCTTTCCATGCCGACATTCCTGTGCAGCAGTCAGAGATCCTGTACGAGAGGACATCGGGCGGAGTCATGAAGGTGTTTGTCGTCCTTGGGATTTCTGTAGCGCTGGACCACTCGGCGAACGCACCCACCTTGTCCACCACTGGGATGTTTGTCACAAATAGCCTGACAGAATCTGCCACACGGGCGGTCAACGCGCCATTCTCGCCCCATGTCCCTTCTCCGAACCACAACGGCCACGTTGCCCCCGAAGGATCCGACTCCGGACATGCACTGAACAGACCTATGAACTCGTTCAGCAGCGGGTCGTTCTTCGAATACACACAAACACGGTCGGACTGGTGCTTGTCAGTGCGTCCCATTACTGTCTTGATACTGACAGGAGTCTCTGGTTTTGCGAGTGCTTCTTTGATAGCCACCTGAAGCTCTACATGTAACACGGCGACCCATTGTGTGCCATCACCTGAAGAGATGATCACAATCGTGTCGCCGGTGGTGTCCAGTACAGGTGGTGGCTTCCAGAAACCTCCTCCGAAAGTGTTGCCGTCTGCCTCAGTAAGGTAGCACCAGCTAGGCCCTGTTGTGGGTGAGGGGTTTGCGGATGTTGTGGCGGCGAAGACGTCGACACCGGTAGCGAACATATGCATAGGGCGGAATGGCTCTACTTTGCCAGCAAGCTCATTGGCCTTCATGACAGCTTCACCAATATGGCCATCGCCAGCCCATGCGCCGCCGACCACGGCAGCACCCACCGTCCTCCCAGTAGCACTGTCGACAAAGAACCTACAGTACCTCACAACGGTTGCTTGGCCGAATGTCGAACACGTGCAGTGCCCTTTGGAGCACGTAAAACCCGGACATTCAGGCTGCAGGTAATACAACCCGTCGTGCGGCCTGCCTAAGTTAAGAAGCGTACCGTCTGGGTTCAATTTGTAGCTCTCGACCACATGGTGGCATGATTTGTAAATGGAAGCTTGGTCGGGAGCACCTGGGAACCTGTTTGTAGTTCCGTCAGGCATCTTGCTTGAGATGGGATACCTCATAAAGTATGAGGTGTCGAAGCGCATTGCCGTTCGGATTCTTATAGACTGCACGCCTTGGTCTTGCCCGAAGCAGATGCATTTCCCGTCGCCTCTACAAATACCATGCCCAGAACACTCCTTTCCGTTAGGTCCGATGGCACATTTGCTGGTGGTGCACCTGGTGCCTTCGTAGCCTTCAGCACAGCGTTCGCAGTTGGGTCCAGACCAGTAGCCGTTGATGGCGTCTGTGTAGCATTCGCAAGGGGACGGGAGTTGTTGGCAGAAAGTGTCGCCGCAGAGAGAGATAAAGGTGGGGGAAGCTGTGTCGGAGACCTTCCCGCCGCAGCACGACGTGAGCGCGTGCTGCAGACAGTAGCGGTCGTACTCTTTCGTGCTCTCAATGTCGTTCGCGTCGTTGGTGCAGATCCCGTTGTAGTTGCAAGTGGATGCATCACACTTCGGGGCCTCTATGCACATTGGGATGCCAGTAGCACATGGCGATTCGCATGTATCGCACGGAAGCACCCCATCCGGGCACACAGGGTCACCGTGCAGACAGGTGAGCGGTGGGCTCTTTACGCGGGTAGGCCCGCACACCACATCAGAAATAGGGGACCCGTCTTTTTTCAGCGCCGTTGTCGAGTACCTTGTGTGCACGTCATAATCTTCAGAAGGCTCCAATGATATCGAATCAAAGGCCACTAGACAGTCCGTGCCGCTAGTGACAGCTGCCGTCGTCACTGCGTCGTACTTGATACACCGCAGCTTAATGACCGCATACAGGGTACCCAAGGGTGCCACGTGGGTCAGAACCATCTTCCCCCATGACGGGTACTGCTGTCTGTTTGTAGGTGAACCTGACACTGTCACCAAGTCCCTTCCGAACTCGTCACGGAAGGACAGCTCGATGACACCAACATCTTCAGTGGGGACGCTGTGTGCCTGACTCATGTGCGTGATCTGTGCAATGAGGGTGTGTTCCTTGAGAGGGATTAGCGTGGATGCTGTCTTAGACGTCACGTACATCATCTCGGCGGAGTGCCGACCGGAGCTCTGCCCTGTCGCGGTCACCTGTGAGTAGAAATACACATCTCCAGCAGCAGGGGCAATAGGACTCCCCTTGAAAGAGAGCCCACCGTAACGCGAAGCTGCTATCCAGTTCCCTGTGTATGCAGGTTGCGAGTTCCTTCCATTGTCAGTTGCATCCCACCCCATTGCCCCGGGCACGCTCATGTCAACACCAAACGTGATCAACGGGACTGTCGGGTTAGATGCCGACAGTTGGCTTGCCACCTCCTCACCGCCCCCGTTCAGCAAGCCTACAAAAGGCGCTTCATTGTACACAACACTGAAGCGTGCTAAGCTCAGAGGATTATTGGTATCTTTTTCGTCGACGTTCCCAAATGGGAAAGAGCTCGTCGGTGTGAAGTGATTGTGTTGCGAGCCGTTGACGCTCATGGTGGCGTAGTAGTTCCTGCAATTCCACACCTGCTGCAAGGTGGTCCCCACTTTTGCCACTTGAATAGGGAAGACGTCTGTGACCTGCGTGAATGCAGCGTCGCAGTCGACCAAGTTGAGCATCTCGTCCACCAAACCGACAGAGACCTCCCACGCGTTGCCTTTGATGGCGCTCTTTGCTTGTTCTGCGCACACGAGGGATGCAGGCCACCCAGGCCGCACGGGGATCTTCGCAGTAGAGCTACCCTTGAGACCAGGCACAGCACAGCCCACGGTGATCACATCAGGTGCCGTGGGGTACCAGATACTGTTTATCACCACTGAATAGTCCAGCCCTGTGAAGCCACACCCGTTAGCGGCATGTGCTGTCTGGTTGCATGACGAGGGCACTGCATATGTCGTCTTAAGAGCACCGAAGAAAGTTGCTTCTGGAGTGTCTTGGCTGACTTCAACCCCAGTGGAAGGCTCCAACGTGGACCCCACTGGCTGCACATCAAGGTCGCTGATAGTGTTGGTGAGAATCCCTTTCGGTTTGATCCTCACCTGCAAGAAAGTCGACTCCACGCCGCTCACGGCACCTGGCGGGTGCTGGCTCAGCTGCTCTGTCGGAAGCCTTGCACCAAATACTCTGATGTCGTAGACCAGTGCGCTGTCCACGCGCATCTCCAAGAACGGTGGCACGATAGGAGGACCTGTGAGGTCAGTCCACTCGGTCACAGTGTACGTGCTTTTTGATACACCGTCCACGAAGATCTCCGCCACACCTACCTGGGAACCAGAGATGGGTTTGTTTGAGATGCCTTCAAATGTAGCAGCGTATGAATGCCACCCGTCCATCCAAGAGGGGTCCATCTCAACAGAAGCCACAGTGTGACCAGGCGGAACATCCAACTTCAAGAAGTGTGTTTGGAGAGGTTCTTTGCTGAATTCAACGTACCAAGAAAACTGCGAGTTGTGTAGAAGGATAGACCTTGTCTCTGCGTCAGGTCGCAGCGACAGGAACTTCGCCCACAGCTCTAAGGTGAAGGCGTTCTGGGAGACTCTTGGAAGTGACGCACCGGGAGCCAATCCCGTAAGGCACATACTTGCAGGCGGCGTGATAGTACTGGTACTACACCCATAAAGCGAACCACCTAGGATGGAGGCCGCTTTTACATCCCTGTTGGCAGAGCTGCTGGCAGCTTTATTGAGCTGTCCCTTCCCGTGTGTGAGGTGGAGGGAAACAGATATCCCTTCGGTCCATGTGTGCACACCATGCCCATACTTGTCTTTGATCTGGACACGGTAGGTTTCGAGGTTGGATGGCCCGGCAACGTGTTCCCCCGGGAAGCCAAGGAATTCACAGTGGTCGGCCTCCGCTGGTGTGAACAGGACAGCACTGGAGGTGATCGTAATGTCAGTACGACACTCCGCAGTGTCGCACTTGTCAATGTAGGAAACAACGGTAAACCTGAACTGCAGCAGCACTGGGTGGTTTACGTGCAGTCCCGTGAAGTGCGCTACACCATCCGATGAGATGGCTACAATGGTGCCGTCGATAGACCCGCTCAGCAGAGGGCTGTGAAGCTTCGTCCCCAAAACAGGCACAAGGTTGCTTTTGGTAGTTGCCAGCAACACAGCCCCGCTCCCGACCCCGACACCCGTCACTAGGGGGTCAATACGTACACCCACGCCATTGTGTCCCGTGTTTGCGTTCCCGTCTACGATCTTGATCTCCGCGAAGAAATGTTCGTTCACACGCATCTCGCTCAGTACAGGCGAGTCGATCACCAGTGACTGGGGACACCCCGGGCTCACCATAATAGGTGTGATCGGAGCAAGTCCTGCAACGAAGGTGTATGGGGTAGCCTCCTGTTTGAACACAATGCTCTTGACGGTAGTCGTCGTGAGCGGGAAGGACACATCGCAAAACGTGTCATCGTTACCTTGCGAAGAAGCACGCGTCCTGTCGATAGCATACTGGCACGAAACAGGCGTCCCACCATCCACGACCGAGACTACAGACACACCGTTCGCCTCTGAAGCTTCCAGCTTGCGGAAGCTTGCACTCAGGAGCCTCACGCGGAAAGAAAGAGTTGAATTTACTCTTATCGGGCATGTGATGCTAGGGTTTGTGAGCACTGTAATGCGCTTTGCCTCGATCACCACCACATCGACGGAGGTGCTTGTCATGCTCGGTGCCTGCGGGTCGTCTTCGCCGGCAGTGCTCAAGCGGCGGCACGTTACAGTCAACGTATGGGTTGCTACGTTCATGAAGGCGAAGTTGTGCCTGAACCAAACAGTGGAGGGCTCAGTGAGCACTTCATTGCCGTCATCATCGTTGCCATAGTGCATGTGCAGCCTGGGAACAAGTCCCGCGTTGTCGTCGAGTCTTATGAGTTGCGGCGACTCGAGAGTACACAGCTGTGCGTACCTCAGAGTATCGATGGCAGGGTTGCCATACTTGTCGACCGATCGCACTTTTAGACCGACGTCCAAGGCTTGCCCTTGAAGAGCAGTCTCATCGTAGTGCACTGCGGTCAACGACGTAGGTTCATTGTGGATCACTTCCACTGTCTTACTGACGACCTGCACCTCCATGGTGCAGGCTGTTCTCGCTGTGATCGTGTGGGAGGGCACCACCCTTAAGGAAGGCGCCGCCTTCGTGGATGTCACAGTGAAAACGAAGGTGCTGGCGTCGTTCGAAACAAGCGATGAAACGTAATCCGCGCTATCGATCGTGACCGCGTAAGCCTCCAAGTTGTGCACAAAGTTAATCTTGTTGCGGTAACGGTCGAGCACCGTGACCGTGACGGTGAATGGCTTTCCAGCAATAACATTTATGGGGAGGTCGGAGACCTCGATGTATGCAGGTAAGCACGATAAAATGATGACGTCCAACTTCGGCGGGTAAGGGTCCATAGGGACAGCGATAAGCCAGTGAGGTGCGATAGCCTCGAGAGAAATTGTTTCGGCACTGGTAAAACTCAGTCCTGAAAATGTTCTTCTTCCGGATTGAAGTACGCCAGTCAGCTGCTGTGTTTGAATGGATCCAAGCGTTCCTTGACGCGATCTAATGCTCACCTCACCGACGAGCTCATCAGCGTTCCAGTCGATCGACGGATGCGACCACGAGACAAGGTTGTTAAACTCGTCAAACGCGCTTACCTGCACCGAGAACTGCTGCAGCGCACCGCAATCCAGACACAGTGCATTTCCTTGCAGTGTTTCGTGCACAACGGGTTGCTTCTGCCAAGCTTCGATTTGCAGCCTGCTAGGCTTGCTCGGTGGGAATACGCGCGTAAACACACCTGTGCAAAGCTCCGAATGGTCAGTCAGATGCACCCTATATGTGAATAGCACTGATCTAGAATCCTTCACGTACTTCAAGCTGATAAAGGACAGCGAGCTGTGAAGGGCATTGACTTTCGTGGCACCGACAAGAGACGCCATGTCATTTGTCTCCACAGTTGCCGTCACACCTGTCACATAAGCGGCATCAGACTTGCAAGGCAAGTGAGAGGAGCAGAGGAAAGGTATTTTAACGCACTCTGAAACAACATCCCATTTTGGCACTTGGTGTCCATTGGTCACTACCCTTCGCAGAACCACGCACTTGCTTCCAGCCTCGATGGCTGCAATGTCAGCTTGCGACGGTTTTGTGATCCACGCGGAGTAGCTAGGTCTAGGCTCATCGATAGGGAGGTTGTCGGCATTGATCAGAACTTTGGTGCCATATACGGAGCGCACCCCCACATGCAGCCTGATCATGTCCAGGTTCACTTTCTCCAGAACGATTTCCTCCTCCTCGCTGTTTCTTGTTGTTGCAGTTTCGTGGCACGTCATCGCTGCACTCAAACACCTCGGCCCTTCACCCACAGGGTTCCCCATCAGGTCGAGTGTTGTGACCGAGAATGTGAACGACTCTCCTGTGGGGTATGCAGGCTGGGTAGGTTCAGTGATTTTGCAAGCAGAAAGCTTGCCAGGGTACACCTTGACTTCCAGTGTGCATTGCGCTGCATCGGTTGCTTGGATGTAGAACGTCCGTGTGACATACAGCGCGCCGTCTGGGATCTTGGTGTGGTAGGTCAGACCTTCGAATACGGCTGAGCCGTCGGCTTTGCTTGCAAGGTCGGTCGGCGTGTTGCCGGCTATGTTGCGGAGCTCGCCGCGGGTGCTGGTCGTGTAGTCAAAGGTGGGATCGACCATCGAAAAGGTTGTTTCGTGCGCCACAGGAACTCCGTTAGTAGAGTAGAGTTGCGCGTTGATGTCGAAAGCCTCGCCTGCACGCACTTCGTGGACACCACCGCAGCGTATCGCCAAGTGTCCCACGTGCGCCGTACAGCTAGAGCTTCGCAAGTTAGACTTAATACGGAAAGCAAGTGTCGGGGTGCATTTCGGGTCGAAGTTCGGGTCTGCCATACACTCATTGTAGATCTCCTCTTCAGGAACCCACACAGCGTTGTCGAACACAGCCACGCCCTGCTCGGACACCACTGGTGTACCTTTCACAACCCTCCCGACATCAGGCTCCAGCTCCACCCTGTATCCAGCTTCGATCGCAAATATCTGATCCCCGTTTGCCCCGCCGCAATACTCATCGCCTCCAACCGACCCCAAGCATCGCATGGCGCACTCCCTCTCAGGTTGCTCCACTCCGCCGGACAACGGCATCCTGCCACATAGACACACCTTTCCACCGCGGAGTCCTATCAGGTCGTACCCCTCGGCAACACATGCATCTGCGCACTTTTGTGGTGTCAATTCACCCACAGGAATCTCTTGCGATAGTGTGGCACCAGAGAAACAGCCTACAGGGACAAGCTCGTTCGCTTCCGACGTGATGATGTTTCCATCCGTGTCTATGATGTTGACGGTGATCGTGGGTAGGGGGCTGCCGATGCCGATGCGCGGCGGGGGGAGGTCAGCAAGGGAGCAGACTTCAGGCGAGATGATCTTCGTGCAGCAGGGTACGCCGTGCGTGACTAAGATGTCGTCGGTCAGGGCAGAGATTACGTCGCAGCCCTCCGAGCGGATAGTAAGGAAGATGCTGCCCGCCTTGGACCATTTCGTGGACACTGTCGCACGCCCGTCTACCAATGCAGCGTCGCCGATGACAACACTGCCTTCGATACCTGACTGGCTCACGGAGACTTCAAGTTGCGAGTCCAAACAGCCTGCATGGCCATATATCCCGCTCGTTGCTTTTGTCAACACGTTTCCGCACCTGTCCTGGAGTGCCACCTCTAGGTCGAATGGGTGTGAGCTTTTCACCACGCCTGGTGGCTGCTCGACGATGACTAGCTTGAAGGCAGGACCAGTTTGGAACTCAATGACATCTGTGTGAATAGTAGGCCTTGGGTGGGGAACCGTGATGCAGCTGTGGTCGGAGCACTGCTTTCTACAAGAAGGCATGTCAGGCACAATGTCGTTCTTGGGAATGCTCGACGAGCAGCCAATGCCGTACTTCGAGCACGTCTCGTACACAAGATCGGTATCCAACGCAGACAGGGTGATGGGTTCTGCTTTATTGTACCCGATGCTGAAGCTGACAAGCCCCTTTTCTGATATCTTAGTAGTCTCACCGGTTAGTTCACCAGTCCCCCCTGCGAGGCTGAGGGTGATCTTGTGTGATGTATCAAGCTGACGGTTGTCCCAGAAGTCCACAACTTCAAAATTCACGCTTAGCCTGCCTACGAAAGCGCAGTCAGGTGCAGGTACTCCACTCGGCACAGAGAGCGCCCTGAGGTGGTGTGGTTCACCCGCAGTGATGGTGATAGGCAGCGTGTACTGTATTCCGCACGAGGGCCTCGTCGAGTGGAAAATTTCCAGCTCGATAGTCTCAGCGTAGTTGTGCCACAGGCCGGAGAACTCTATCCTGTGCGAATCGATAGCGTGCGAGATTTTTTCATGGAGGCGGAAGATAGCGACGTTCGTCCCCTTCTGGTTGATGTTGGCTCCTTGGCACGTAGCTGACGACACAGCTGTGTGGCTATTGAACTCCTCCAAGCACCCGTAGATGTCATCACCGTACTTATCTTGCGCTACAATGATAAGAGGGTGCCCTGCATCACGGCAGCAAGACTTACAAGATTCGATATCAGGGAAGAGATCTAAAGTGTCGATGAGTGTGTCGCTTACAGCAAAACACCCTTCGGGAATGAGACCCGAGCCAGAGTAAGTGGTTCCCTTCGGGGCACCCTTCGTGGTGGCAAGGCCGGAAGCTATTGGTGCGATTCCTAGGTTGGCGCCTGAACAGGGAATCAACCCCACGATGCCAGTCGTACTGCCGACCTCATTGACGGTTTCAGTGTTGCCAGAGCTATCGTATATCTCGCAGAACATGTGGCGGAAGTTCCACATCATGCACCTGTGGTCCACATCACACTGTTTCTTGCACGACTCCCACGAAGTGGCCCCGTTCAGCGCCACCATTTGTGTCTCAGGTGTCACCTTTCTGTACATGTTCCTCTGCACACCGCAGTACGCGATGTTGTTGTGCTCGTCGTAAAGATCAACGCTCGTCCCGAACACCTCACCCGCGTTCAAAGTTGAAGGCTGCTCGGAGGCTATCCACTTGCACGGTCTGTTGGGCACAATGTTGATAGCAATTTCTTTTGAATCACTGCATGCCACGACAGTACCGATAGCTGTGTGGACCACCTTTATCCACACAGTGGAAGGGGCAACCGTGACGTTGAAAGCCCCCTGCGACATGTCGAAAGTAGCCCCAAGCGTAGTGCTGCCGTCGGGCAACGTCACATCCTTCACGTCGACCGTGATTGTCATGGCGCCAACAATGCCTGGGACCTGCCTTGAAACCACAAGCTGTACTTGATAATTACGAAGTGCTGCAATCTGATCAGCATTCAAAGCCTCGCCGTGCTTTGTGAGCGCGACCTTGATGTCGCCCACAGAGTGGATCGACGGGTATGCGTGTGTGTGTCCGGAGCCAGGGAAGTTTTCCCCAACAAGAACAGCACGATTCTTGGGGACTTCGATGTCGATCTGGCACAGCATGCAGTTGATGGGCGTTAGCTGTGTTGCGATCTCTGGCTTGGACTTGCAGCTCATCACGGTCTCAAGTGTCACCTGCAGAGTCCTCACATCCAAGCCGCCGTACAGCGTGAACTGATCGAACTCCACACGGCCGTTCAGAAGCGGCATGTTCAAGGAGCCTTCGATCGCAATGCCGTACGGGTCAAGCTGTTTGCCTGAAAGTGTACTACCCGCGACATCTGCTGAAATGAGTCTCTCAGTGGGGTCCGGAAGAGCAATGGTAAAGACATTCCTCGACACAGTGTTGTCACTGCCCGCCCAACGATTCACGACCATCTCCTCGTCCCCGCTCCATCCCCCGAAGAAGTACGCAGTGTTGGCCACCACAACATGCGGAGTCGTTGCCATGAATGACCTGCCGCCTGGTGCAAGGCTGTACGAAGTGGTGGACGGGATAAGAGTGCCGGACAGGTGCTTGTCGTGAACGACCCATTTCTTTGCGGGGATGTCGTAGATCCCCACAGAGGAGCTCAGCTTGGCTGGGTCATAGCCATCTTTAGTGGACCCGCCGAATGTTACAATGCGCCCAAAGTGGTCGTCATAAGCCATACCGGAAGCTCCGGGTAGCGGGCTTGCCATGCTGCTCCAAGAATCCGGCTCCGACAGTGAAATCGAATATATCATCTCTTGGGGCTCGCCATCTGCCTTTAAGCCGCCCAGAACGTACATTGTGGCATCCCTCACAAGGGAAGTTGCTGCATGCAGTGGAGGTGGTTGGTTCTTCGGGTCCAATTTTTTCCACTCTGGAAGCACCGACGTATCGTTGCGGATGATGCCGTCGATATCCAGTACCCACAGGTCGTTCTGTGGTCCCTTTTCGTTAGCCCCGCCGAAGACAAACAACTTGTTTTCGTGCACTTGAGCGGTTGCGAAGACGAGCTTGGGTGCATTCTTCGTAGGAAACATCCTGTGGTGATTCCAAGGTTCCACATTGAACGAGTATCCCGCATCCCACTTCATCAGCACTCTGTCAACCATAGCCACAATGTACAGGTCGCCGAGGAAGCCGACCCTTGACATTCCTCCAAAGATTAGCATTTTGTCATCGACAGTGGTTGCGGCATGCCCATACCTTGGGCTGATGCACCCGTCGCACGGTTGGCTATAGTGGTGCGCCGCATTGCATTGTGGGCAGGCGCTATTAGAGTCAGGGCCCTGCAGCACCTCACGCCATATTTGATAATGTGTGCTGTACCACCACAGCTTGTCCGACGCCCCAAGAGGTGCCCTGTCATGGGGTGCCTCACCTGGACCAGGACCTGTCGACGTACCACCAAACACCAAGAAGCTCGTCTTCCTCAGGGCATGGATATCCACTACCTGCTCTGCATCTCCGCGTAGCACCGTTGCTCTGGAGGGTTCGGCTTCATACCGTTTGAACACGACTTTTTCTGCCGCCGTAGGTGTCAAGTACTCGAGGACCTCCTCCGCTACGAAACTGCCCCCTTCACGTATAACGGAGTAGCCGTATAAAGGACCGGGGTTTGTTCTCCTCTCATCGGACGTGCAAATGCCAGTCAGAGCGGTTACCGTCCACTTGCAACGCGCCTTCGTGCAAAGGGCTTCGTTCGTAATGGCGCCACATGTCTGCTCTGTCCATGCCAATGACACACTTGACGTGCTGCTTGCTATTCTAAGGCTGAAAGTGCAGTCAGGTGCTGACGTTAGCTTGTTCCCAGCTTTGTCAGACACGCTGACAAAGACGCTCTGTGCTTCGGTGTGGTTCACGATGCACGTTGCAGGTTGACCCGTTACTGTCATGACCGCAGGCTCGTCGGGCTTAACACATAACACCTCGCTACGGTCACTGGCTTCCTTTCCGTCGCTCAAAGCATCAGCGCGAAGGCGTATCTGCTCAGCTTTGTCATAATAGATTTTGCTGAATGTTGCAACGCCATTCACGGTGATAGCCTTTGTGGTACCGTGGAGAGACCCCGTTGCTCGCGGGTCGAAAGCAGCTGGAAGGATATTCACCACGATGTCATCCCTCTCTACCAGTGCATTGCCATACTCGTCCAAAGCAGCGACAACTACCGGAACAAGGAAGTACTTATTGACCTCTTCTTCAGTAGGACATTTGGGTTGTTTGACAAATCGCAGACTGCTGAAGGTACCCGACGAGATGATGATCGGTTCGCAGATGGCGCTAACCCCGTGCAGAGCAGGCAGCCCAGACACAGAGGCACCTAAGACGATGGTCTGCGCGACAATGTAATCAAGTGTATCGAAACGTGCCGTGCCCTCCACGACAGGTGCGTTTGCTGACAACGTGCCGCCGCCTGACTCAAGTGTAACGGTCGCAATGGACTCCGCAGTCCTGTATGCAATGTTCCCAAGAATGTCGGTGACCGCGACGGTCAAGCCGAATGGGCTGCCTGCCTTTGCAGATGTGGTGTCCAGCTCGCAAGTCAGTTTATCAGCATCGAGAGCATGAACAGATACATGACACGAACCCTTCAGCATCTTGTCATGCAGCAAGGTTTGGCATTTGATAATGTACTCGCCCGTCTTTTCCAATATTAGGGCATCGTGTGTCGGTAGCACGGCAGAGCCCTCTTCCCACGACTCGCGAATGATCTGACCTTCGACCTCGCAGATTATGCCACCCTCCGAGGCAGTGGCATGGTTCCCGTACTGATCAAGGAGGCTGGCCGCGAAGGAAATACTAGACCCGGCAGGCGCTGCTTTCGGAGGACACATCAGCTCCATGCTGACAGCAGGAGCAGACACGACATGTATGCCGGGACAATCAATGGGCACAGGGTCGTTGTTTGTAGCTCTTGCAAGCCAAGCCTCCGACGTCAGCGATGGGTCACGTGTTGTGACTTGCAACGTCACGAAGCCGCTACGTGTGAACTTTGCTTTGAATGTGAGGTACCCATTCTGATCAGTCACAGCTGCATATGACGATGTGAAAGTGTTTGCCTCAGTAACCCATGCATCGTCGATCTTTGGGAGGGGCGTACCATAGGCTATACGCAGATACGCTTTGAACTGACCACAGCTCGCGTGTCCTGGGCACGCGGGCTTATAGGCACCATTCTCCCACATTTCAATAGCAGCGGAAATTGTGAATTCTGAACCTGCCGTCACCTCGGTAGGGGCTACTAGACATGTCATGGCAAGCGAGCCGCTGACGACAATGCCCTGCTCGCCTTGGCATTCCGCAGTGATACCAGAGCTACCCTCAAGGATCACCCTCAGTGCATTGGAGGCAGGCCTTTCAGCATCATAACTGACCTCTGCAAAGGAAACGATACCGTTCCTGTCGGGCTTGAGACCTGCCGCTGCGTCGTTCAAGTGGCCTTGACCACCAATGTAGCCTCCTGTGTTGGAGGCTTCTTTAATGGCAACACGGCAATCATCACAATCCGTAATGGGGTTCCCAAACCTGTCGAACAGCTGTCCGTGGAAAGCTCCCATTGAGCGCTTAAGGGTGGCCCTTGTGGTTTCTGTCTTGCATTCGATACGCGACCAGCTGCTGTGGTCGACGCAGATAGTCGGTGATACCGCTTGCGTCAGACCCTGGCCCACTGCTACGATGTCAAAACACTCAGCTTTCTCGTGCGAGAGGCCGCAGAAGGTCGCTGCGCCCTCCGTCGTAAACAGCTCAGTCGTACCTTGCAAGTCTGTGCAGTTCTTGTCGCATTCTCGAGACTTCCAGTTGATCCCCAACGCTAAATGGAACCCCTTCGTTGTCAGCGTCCGTCTAGGACGGGTGCCCGCAACTGTGGAATGGTGTGTACCCTCGTGCTTTTCGTCGACACCGGACTCAATCCTTGCGTTCCTTGAGAGGACACCGGTAATAAATTTCGAAGTTCTCTCGTCGCCGTTGTACTGTCCCATCAAGGCCCCTGTGACAGAGGCGGGGTAGGGTTCTGCAAGTGGCCGCAACTCGTTGAAGATGGATCCCGACTGCTGGGTCTGATACCCGTCGCCGGAGCCCCACAACGCAGCTGCCTTAGGGTTGGATGGGTCTACTTTGTTCCCTTCACTGTCACGTACCTCAACAGAAACACAGAACTCATCGCCCACCTTTAGTGGCGAGCCTTTTTCATCTGGAGAGTTTCCAACTGGCACTGAAGGTGTCGTGATTGCCAGACAGCAAGCATCACCAGGGAGGACCTCCACCTCCGGTGCTGACGAGGCTGGGATATCAAGACCTTTCACAGCTACCGTGACAACGATGAAATCAGGAGCAAGGCCGTAGGATAAGGAGTCGAAGGAAGCAAGGCCACCAGAAATGACAGATGTCGTGTCTCCCCTGAGTTTGCTTTTGCCCTTGGTCAAGGTGAGCATCACCGTGTAGCCGTCTGATGACATGCTGATGAGGTTTCCGTACCGATCCAAGACAGCAGCGACCACTCTGAAGGGGAGTCCGGCCTTTATCACTCGCTGCCCGTGAACTCTTCCCGTGACCTCGGGGCGGATGCTCGCTGGCGTACCTGACACGACAAATATAGGACCGCACAGCGCTTGTGCAAGCGGCTTCAGCCCAGTTGCGATCGGGTAGTCAGACGGGAGCTCCTCACCCAGCTCCTTGACCTTCTTGTTGCTCGTAACAGTCACAGTTGTGTCCTCAATGATATTCGGCACCGGGAACACGATGCTATCAGATACAAGGCCTTTCGATCTTGCTACCAATATGTACCCATGCTCCTCCGCCTTTGTGATGACAAGTCCTTCAAAACGGACAGACGTCTCACCAGGGCTGGGCACAGCAGCGGGTGGGGATGACTCCCATGCGGCAATGCAAGGGAGCCCTTTCGTTTTGGGGCATGCATGAAGCGTTATGGGGTTGGTCCATCCTGAGGCGGAATAGCCGTTTTTGTCCTGCACCTCGACAACCTTGGAGAACTCAACGCCGACACCGATGACGAAGGGGATTGTCTTGCAGTCCTTGTCAACAAAGGAAAGGGCTGCGGGGGGGCCGCTCATGATGTTCAGCTCAACGATCTCGCTGGACACATTCATGGCACCGGTGTCGTCGACGGAGAAGCGGAACCTATACTGCCCTGGGGCTACCAGCCGCACATTAAACGTTACGTTTCCCCTCACTTCATCGTAGTTCATAGTGGTGACGCCCTCCTGTGGGGGGACCACCTGCTGCATCACAACACGTGAAGTAGAGTTGAAAGGGCAGCCACCATTCCTGCACCACACACCGCGTTCCTGAATGCCCACTGTGAACGACACACTGCCGCCAGACGCAGCAATGAGCGGATACCCTGCGACACCCACATTATACTTTCGGATGTAGACCGTGGTGCTGTGCTTCACGATAGGGTCGTACTGCAGGCTATGGAGGTCGAGGGCTTGCGTGAGTCGTTCTGAGTGTGACGCAGGGCACCCAAGGATGGAGTCCCAGCTGCGTTGCAGCGAGACGCGAAGGTAGGTTGCAGTGTCGTTAACGGGGTTGATCTCTGTTGGTGTGTACACAAGGTTAGACTCTACGTACTCCCCATGAACAAAGGCACGGTGCCCAGATTGCGAGACAGTTCCCTCAGTGCTACACTCATCGTTCGCGCATAAGGTAATATCCACTTTCTCGTCTGACCATTTCGCAAGGTTCCCATACACATCCAGAGCTTGCACTGTCACAGGTGGGAACGGCTTCCCGATACCAACGTTTGTGGGCGTGTGCACCATCAGTCTGCTGACTGGACCTGCATGGAAGCACACTAGGTTGGTTGTGGAAGAGGAGAGGAGACCGGTTGCTACTGCAATTAGTGACAAGCACTCAGCCTTCCGGTACGCGAACGAGTACTCCAGAATAGCCTCGTCCTTGAAATGTGGTAAAATGCCTATTTCACTGATAGAAGCCGACGAGCCTTTTACCACCTTGATGTCCATCACGCTGGAGCCCTGGCTGCGAGCGTTCTTCGTACAATCCACCTCGACTTCTGCGAAGTCACATGTGTACACGTTGTTCTTCTCACCGCAAACCTGCTCTTTCCGTAGCTGGGGCACGCACTCCATGTTCCTCTCAGGTGTCCCTGCGGCCTTCTCGGAGTGGAGCTGCTTGACATCAGCAGTGTTCCCACCCTTGTCCAGCACACCTATGATCAGGGTCATTTTTTGACCCACAGCTGCCTCTCTGCAAATACTTTGCTCGTTGTTTGATAAACCGCTACAGGCAGACACGTACTCAGGTGCCATGTGCGCCATGCACGGCTGCTTGTTGATCACCAGCTTGTAAGGCGCCCCAGCATAGATGGTGAACGGCGTGCACGATACAGGAAGAGGGTCGACGGGTACAGATGACACTTGGTACACAGATAGCCACCTCTGGCCGTTGTTCTGTTTTCCGCACATTGTGTGCTCCGTTCCGGAGCAACGTGAACACGCCTTTGAATTCGCGTTGTAGTAGTAGCCCGCTTTGCACATACAGAAACCTGCTTCTCCACACTCCATATTGTGGGTGCAGCCTTTCTTGCAAGGTACATTTGTCATCTTCTCACCGCACGACGTTTTGGAGCAAGGATTCTCACAGAACAGCTCCTTTACTGGCCCGTACCTAGGTTTGAAAGGTGTATCGCTGCACCAGCACGTAGTAGTTTGTGCACCCGACACTGTGGATCCAAGTGCAAAAATGGGCTTCCCATGGCTGATGCATTTTTGAAGGCACCAATCGGGTGTCAAGTCAGCGCTGTCTACACCAACTGTTTCGCTGTGAAGGTCGAAGGTCGCTTTGTGTGCATCGGAGCAACCTTCACACACAGGGACATCCAGGTAGCAGCCCAACTTCTTGTAGTGAGTTGATACTTTGGCACTGCTAATCTGGACTTCAAGGTTTCCAGCCTTTGTGTGCACGAGACCCTTCCATGACGCCACACCCCCTTCACCGATGGTCGCCGTGAGGGCACCAACAAGAGCACCACTGTGAGACTTCATGCTGATCTCAAGGGGAAACCCAGTCGCTGGAACCTTGTTGCCATACTCGTCGTGGATCCATGCAGACACGAGGAGCTTCTCCATCGCGATGGCTGAGTTCAGCGCGTGATTGCATGTGATGCCAGAAGCGATGCTGGGTACCACTTTGGTGGATGCTATAGTGACTCCCGGTGTGGTGCAGAGAGGACATGTGGGACATGACACACAAGTATCACACGTAACGGTTATCCTCGTCTGCCCGGCCTTCAGCAGCTTCGCCTTCAGCGTTGCGAGGCCGTTGCTTGTAGTGGCTGAGATGACGGGCGTTGTAGAGAAGGTTGAGTCCACCCAAGGATCGATCTTGGCATGGCGTATCTGAACCGTTGCCTTACAGTGTGCAGGGAACCTATTCGTAGGAGCGCTGCTTGCCATGGTCACGACATAAAGGGCGATCTCTTCGCCTGCTTGAGTGACAGGCGGCAGAGGACTGGGGATTGCAATGCTTGACGGAAGGGATGTAATTACCCGTACCAACCTAGTCGTGCTGGCGATAGGGGAAGTTCCTGTAGCTGAAACTACGAAAAGCAGCGATAGGCAAGCTCCATTGTAGCCAGTGGGCCAGTCGAGCGACACTGCAAGAGGGCTGCCAGTGAGAGTAACTGCAGGGAACACTTCCACTCCAGAGACGCTGCTGCTTCCCCATACAGCGACAAGCTTCGGTTCTGAGCGACACATTTCATAGACTTCAACACGTGCTGCGATGGACGTAGGGAGGCTCGAGGACACTTCCACTGTAGATGCAGAGATCGTGATTTCATTGAACGTGCTTATAATAGGACTGCCGTGAAGGATGCTGTTTTCCAACAGTTCTGCGCTGCCATCGTCTTGTATCGATTTGAATATTGCCAAAGACAGCTTCTGGCACGTCGTCCTGATTTTGCAAGACCCTGTGAGGCCAGCACTCTTAGCCACCAGCGCGATCTCCTGAGAATCGCACTCACCGGGGTACCCAATCCCACTATGTTGGAAGGTGATTCCAGAGAAAGCTGAAACACCGCAACTCGACTGTTCCGAGACCTCGGATGAACTTTTGCATGAAAAGGAACCTGTACCGCTCTGCTTGAGGGCAAACACGACACCGCTCTTTTCCCATTCAGAGCTCGTCCCCAAGCCAGTTACCCTAATCACATAGGTGGCACCCTTCGTAACAGCGAGCGATACTTTTGCTGTCTTGCCATGGGAGCACCCGATGATCTTGCCTGAAGGGGCAGGGGTGAGGAAGTCTTTTAAGGAGACACCATCTAGGCCTGAAAAGGGGCCCATCATGTGAAGAGCGAACTCCGGCGCGACAAATCTTGGATCAGAGCCCACTTCCACCACAACGTTTCCGCTGGTCATGGCAACAACGGTGAAGTAGTTGTCCATGTCGAAGGTGCTGAACTGACCGTCGCCCTTGTAGCACACGCTGCCAGGGTTCTCTGTCTTCATTTTGCTCGTAAAAAGTACGGAGTTACCGCCACTCAAGCAGATGGGACGCAGGTCGGAGCCTTCCAACTGCGAGAAGGACAACGCATTATTCGCAGGAAACATGCTGGGTGCATTCATTGACGCACAGCAACACCCTGGCTTGTTCTCTTCGTACCTCACATCGCAAGCGCATGTACCAATAGAGCGTGCCAGTGGCGTGGAAAACAGACAGCCCGCCTTCTCGCAGTCTGCTTGACTTGCACTGTAACTCTTGCACACGGTGTCGTCCGATGACCGAGACGACACGAGCGCAACACCTTGTGCTGTGATGCCGAGGCTCACCACCTGGTCATCAGCACACACGTTGTTCCCGAAGTTGTCAACGACGCTGAACAGCACCTCCATGTTCTGCGAGTACATGGTGCTGGGTGGGCACGTTCCTACCAAGGCGGTAGGCTTCCCTGCTTTGATATTCAGTTTCATGACGCCAGCGGTCAAGGGCGAAGACAACGCCCTCAACTGGGCAGTGCCTGTGTGAGTAGGGAGGGTCACTGTCATGGTGCACTGGTTGATTTTGTATGATCTGCATGTGCCCACGATCATGGGCGGCGCACCCTCACTGTCAAGAATGACGTCGATCTGCTCCGACCATATCGAGAAGGCACCGCCGTCGTCCACTGCGTTGACGGTGAATGTGATAGTTTCGCCTGCTTCGAAGCTTCCACCGACGGTGCTGCCCACGCACAGAACGAGTTTCTTGGGTGGAAGGGTTTCGAAGTCCAGTGTCAAGGGAGCTGTACCAGTCCCTGAGCTTGTCACTGCCGCGTACACCTCTACCTTCGACCTGAGGTAGGAGCCGCATACGTTGTTCGTGTTGTATGTTAGCACTACCTGCGTGAAGGACGCGATGCCGTCAGCACCCACTGAGGCAGGAAGCGCGCTCAGTGTAGCATCCCCTGAAGCAGTCAGTACAGCCTCGCTCTCCGCAGCGTACCCACACCAAAAGGGGAGGAACGTGTCGCACGCCATTGCTTGGTACGGGTATGACGCGCTGGCATTGAAAGCAATACACTTTCCATCATTGGAAGGGCCGTGGTCTTTCAAACCTGCGCAGCATGGCATTTTGCTGTTCCATTTCGCATTGAAGTGCACAGGCGAGACCCCGCTGTCCCACTCCACAACCGGCTGGTCCGGCCTGAAATCAGTCACTTGAAGGCCCACCCAGGCTACTCCTCCTGAGCGCTGAATGAGGTCCTCCATAGCGTCGTCTTCAACAGACATCAGACTACCTCCCCTGGCCCTGCAGATCGCTGAGGCAGTATCGCGGTTTTCTAAAGCAGGTACGTGTTCTGTGCATATGCCATGCACGACGCTCCTACTGCTGCTGTCAAGCAACCATGGGCATGATGTTAGGTATTTCTCCTCAAGGCGTGCAGCGTTCAGCCAGTCGTCCATTACCTGTGCTGTCAGACTGAACGGCTTCCCGTTCGTAACCGTCTGCTGTTCAGGCTTTTCTACAAAGCTAAACCTCGTTGGTTCACCCACGCTGACGGTGATGCTCTGCTTCAGTACGTTGGAGCCCTTCGCCGACCAGATGAGCACCGTAAGTGCAGGCGACTCAGCGCGTGTGTGCTTAATGATGAATGCAGCATAGCCATCAACAGTGTGCACGGCATAGGTCTGCTTGCAAGTACCAGAGTCCAGAGCTTCGTCGTTGCCTTCCTCAGCGTAACCGCTAGGGGGCGGTGCGTAGTGGGTGTGTTTGGTGAAAACGTCGCAAAAGGAAGGCTTGACACTGAGACATGAAGTCATGGCGTTGTAGCGACAAGCAGTAGCATCTGTGCAGATTCCTGTGCAGTCTCCTGAGCAAGCAGTGCAGGAGGCGTTGTTGGAGCAGTGCGTAAAACAGCTGTCAAGAGTGTTGAAGGTTGCTTGGATCTCGCCTGTGCATGTGCTGCCCTCCCGTCTTCTGTAGATGCCACTTGAGGCTTCGAATGCTGAGACATCACCAGAAGTGACGCACATCATGACAGGGACGCGCCCTGCGTAGAGGTCCCCATCGTCGGTTGTCACCTTTACGAAGAGATTTGTCTTCTGACCAGCATCCACTCTGAGAGGCTCCTTTTGTGTGCCATGCGGGGATGCCCAGTGCAGGACAGGTGATTTCATTACTACTTTATCAGCGCAGGTAGTCAGTGGGTCAGGGCACTGCACGTTGCCCTGCAGTGTCCCCCCTCCTGTGAAGTAGCCCCAAGGCACTGGGATGGGCGTATCACCAGGGCCTATCAGCTTCCCCACATCGTCAACACTACAAGTCCGCACCCTGTTCCCAATGGTGATCTGGACGTCCCAAGAGAGTCCGGTAAAATCCTCGACGCACTGGTAAGGCAAGCAGTGCCCGGACTGTGTGGTCTTTGACCCTTTCATGTGTAGGTCACCAACGAAACAAGCGGAAGCCTCTGAGGCAATTGAGAACGGGTCACATTGGGCAGCATCACAGTTTTGTTTTAATGGGTTGAGACCGCCGTCCATCTTGCACGACTCTTGCGCATCCGCTGCACTCCACACCATGCAGTAGTCCATCACAGGGTCTGCACCGTAAGTCATCTGCGCCTCAGATTCGGACTGGAATAAAGGCCTCGTGCTGTCATAGGCGGACTTGAGGAGGTACTGAGGGGGGATAGAAGTCTCGAAAGTGTTGGCGTTACAAGAAGCTATGTAGCTGCGGTCAGGAGAGCAACGTTTACAGCCCGAGCCTCGGAGACATCCAAAGAGGTACTCCTCGTAGCACCCGTAAGTTCCGGAACCTGGCGACTGATGCCACTCCATGCATGACTTCTGGACGAAATCGCACCCAGCATGCCGCCCATAAGACAAGTACTCTGCGTGGTCGTAGTTTGCAAGGTAGTAACCAGTGTCCATGAGGGCTGCAAGGGTGAAGGCGCTGAGCCTTGCGTTCTTCTCGACAACGCTGTTCATTATCTCGCCTTTGAGAATCCTCTTCTCCCAGTGGATGCTAATCGTTGTGCTTTTCGAACGGCCGAATGTCCAATCTTCGAGTTCCACGCCAGGTAGCTCCCAAGCCCCGAAAAGAGGGCAGCTGAAGTGCTGCCTTGCGACATTCATGACGTGAGGGGTGGTTTGCATGGTGAGGCTGTTCTTGATGGTGTTGTTGACCTCAGGGAAGAAGGACGGAGAGGAGGATTGAGTGGGACGCTCGAAGGATTGGAAGACGCGTTCTACAGAGCGAGGCGTGAAAGAGGTGTAGTCGGCCGTCCATTGTTTGTAGAACGTGGTCGAGCCTGATGGCCGTGCGAGCGACGGGGTGATCCCGATGGCGTGTATGAGTTCGTGAAGGATGACCGTTGCTGTGTAAGGAACAGACACCACGTCTTCCAGCACCATAGAGGGGTTGATGTTGACGTGACCGATCACAGGACGGTGCGTGTTCGGAGCGAAGTTGCAAGGGTACCCAAAGCCGAGTTCCTCGGAGTCTGCTTGCATCGGCGTTGCAGTCACGAACAGTACAAAGTCTGTCACGATCCCGATAGTGTTGAGCTTGGTGTCCGTTAATGTGTAAGGACTCTTACACCCAACCTTTACAGGAGAGAGGACAGAGATAGTGTCTTCTTGTGATGTCACTTGAAGCACCGTCAGCATGGGTGTGATTCGCCTCACGGCACGCGACACTGCTTCTTGAAGCCGCAGCTTTTTTGTGTGAGTCAGAACGTCCTCATCCGTACACCGTTGGTTCCCTCCGTTCAAGGTGCTGACCTCTGCTCCTTGTGCGTTGCATGTGTATGCTGCGTCTTCTATTTTGTAGATCACGTGGATCCTCATAGGGGTTTGTATGCTCGTGTCGGGTGGTACAATGCTGCCGTGTGTGCCCAGTACCCTTGCCTCCACCTCCTCCGCGGTCCACCATAACCCGCTCTCCACGCCGTGCGTGCTTTGATGCAGAACATCAGAGCTCACGCTTCCCGCAGCCGCAACGAGGGCCAGCCACAGTACGGCCCTCATATGGCCGCGTGTCCCGTAATTTTCTTTTCTTGTAACCACTTTTTCTTTTACCCCTGTTTTTATATGATCTCTCTTTTTTCTTACCCTTTTGTGGGCTTTCGAATTAACAAGAAAAAACAAAAAAAATAAATATTGCGACCGTGTCAGGAACAAAGCAGAAGGAGGGGGATAGTGGTAAGTAATGTGATGATATGAGTTAAAGGGAGGTCTTTGTGAGACACCCTCCCGTTCTAACAAGAAAAAAAGAGAGAAAAATGCTGTAAAGCAAATCGAAAGCAGGTCCTAGTTTCAGGTTTCATTTATAGGGAGCTGAGAAAGTTTGTGATGCGAGCCTCTAATCAACGGGGCGAGGCTGCGGGAGATGGTCAGTGCGCGTTTAGTTGTGGATAGAAGCGATCCCTTACGTCTGGAGCGGGTTGATTTGAAACAGGTTTTGAAAACGTTGAAGATTCTGCAGAGCAGTCCCGCGAACGACCGGTGCAGCACACCGTACTGTCCATTGTTGATCGCTCGGTCTTCTTCCTGTTCTGACTCCACAGCAACATTCATCATGCCGGAAAAAGCGTTGCGGAAATTGTTCTTCCACTTCTTGTGAAAGGCTCGACTGTCATTCTCTTGCAGCGTGACGGCCGTTTTCACCCAATGAAGCAGGAACTCCTCCTCCGTCATCCTCTCGTGGTCCACATCCCCTTGAATCCAGTTTGCATACTGCTTTAAGTACCCTAGAAACCCTCTTGCCATCTTATGCAGCGTAATCAAATGCTTTTTGAATCTCTCATCTCTGTCATCACTGTCGGTGTCCTGCGGAAAAAGCATGCCCATCCTGGACTCCCTATTGGGAGAAAGCGGTCCTTTTCTGTGGTCGTCGAGCTTTTGAGCGTGGAAGCTTTTTCTTTGTGTGGGTTTCCTTCCGGGCTGTCGGTTTGCAGAGTTTTTGAATTTCGAGATCGCCTTCTTGACTTCAAGCAGTTTGCTGATCACCGCCATGCTAATCTGTTTTCCACCGTCCGCCGGGCCGTCGGATAGCTTTGCCACTGTCTCGTTCAGATACTCTATAGCACTGTCTGCGCTTTGCATCAGGCTGCTGCTGTTTGTTGACGAATCAACGTGCTCGTTGGTACCGCCATCTTCCAGCTCCTCCATCACCGATGCTTGCACTTCCTCGCTCACTGCCTCTTGGACTAGCTCACTGCGTAAGAGGTCGACATCTTGCGCCTCCTCCTCCTCTTCAGGACATGGGAACTGCCTCGCGCTCAGCACGCTCGGTACCATGCTGTTCACCTGCACCAACAATTTGCTGCCTTTGATGTATCTCTGACTTGTGCTGCACACTTTCACAATGTCTGCCAAACCCGCCTTCAGCTGCTCGAACTCTGCCACTACCATGCTGATCTGCCCGCCGCAACTGACATCTGCTATCTGCATTGCCTTGCTCACCACCGGTCCGAAATACTCTGTTCGCTTGCTGGAATGGTTGACTTCTGTGTAAACCGGACCGTGTACAATTCCCATCTTCACGCGCAGCCCGCTCCAGATCACCTTTCCATTAGCTTTCACCTCTGAGGTGTCTGCCATGCGCTGCAGTTTTGCGGGCCACGGTGCTTCGAGGAGAGAGCACTGCACGTCCGCACACCACGACAGGGCCTTCTCCAAAACAGAGAACACTACTAAGTAAGTATTGCCGTTTGCCGCCTCGTAACCTTGGTACTTCTCGGCAGCAGCGCGCATCACCTCTGTCTTGACAGACAGTGCGGAGCACACAGCAAGCGCGTCGCTCTCCCACAATGAGGAGAAATCCTGCACAGAGGTGGAAACAAGCCATACGTCGCCCGATGGCGGTGTGACGTCGCTGTCCTCCAGCACAGGTGTCTCGTTCTCCATCATGGCACTTATCGTCTTCAAGTTGCTCAGTTCGTCGTTCACCGATAGAAGCACATCGTTCAGACTGTCGCACAGCGGGATGAAGCCTGTCGTGGGGCTAGAGAGCATCGTCGAGCAGTCGCTTCTGTTGGGCTGGTCCATGTGGCGTGCTGTGTGGAGCTTCATCTGCTCGCCTCGGAACTGTATGGGCTGTGCCTTCTCAACACGTATCTGCTGCAGCTTCGCGGCAGGAATCATACTGTATGCACGATGAGAGAGCAGCGTGTCGCCTGGTAGACACTGCTTAAGGATAGCATCCAAAGCATCCATCGCGTCACCGCTAAAGTCGGTTGTGTTGGTTTTTGGGCAGAACTTCATCTGAGGTCCGCCGTAGTGGACAGCGCAAGACGCCTGGAGGTCCCTCACATCTGTGGAAGCACGTCCGGAGACGTCCAAAGCCGGGGAACGTGTCCACAACATGTTCAAGTTCTGCAGCTCAGAGTGGGCGTGGCACGCAAAGAGCAAGGCCTTATCCGCTGTCGTGAAGATAACAATATAATCGTCGCTGTTGCACATCATTATATACCCATTGTACCGCCCAGCAGCTTCTAGCATAGTTGCGTGGCATTTGCACAGCACGTCGACCATCTTTTCGGAGTCGGTTTCCCATAAAGTAGTGCAGTCATGAAGGCGAAGACGTGCCACGGCAACATCCCCATCGGGGCCGTGGCCGTGGCTTCGCATCTCTTTTAAAGAGTCCACTCTTGCGACGCAGTCGATTTTGGCTTGAAGTTTGTGTCGCTTCTCTTCGATCCATAGTTGGATGGTTTCACTGTCTTCTGGTTGTGTCTCCTCGTACTCTCTATGTAGCCCAGCAGGCGTGCAGGTGTAGCATTTGTCCTCGGAAGCCCCTGGCAGGCTCACTGTCGAGTCGGTGATGATAGCCATATCGTTAGTGATGTCCGCAAGTGAGTCGAAAGAGAACCCAACGAGAGTCTCACCGCCTCGGCAACTCTTTGCCAACGCGGAGCATTTTGCCATCAAGGAGCCTTTGATATCTACTGCTTGGCTGGCTCCATCCATCATGCTTGAACGCACTCTTAACCCCTTCCAAACTATTTTCCCGTGGTGTTTGATCTCGCAGCTCTCAGGCTGGTGGAGAATAGTTTGCGGCCATTCCTCGTGCAGAAGGTCTTCTTGGATGTTCATTGCCCACATGACCGCGTCACGGGGCGAGCGAAAGATCGCTGTGTAGGTGTCCCCATCGCAGCTGATCTCAATACCGTTGTGTATCTCCGCAAGACGTTTGCAATTCTTGACGAAAATAAGACAAGCGCTCTTCATGGCGATGGGTTGGCGGACCCAAAGGGTACGGCATTCGACGGTAGAGTGGAGAAGGACCAGCCTTTCGGGAGGGGGTTGGACGGGAGATGAAAGCGGGAGCGCAGAAGGGGATTTAGAAGCAAGGAGATGCGAGCTTGCCGGGGAACCGATCGGGGTGGCGATGCCTTCCATGCGGTGTTTCAAGATGGCAATCTCTTCGCGGAGCTGTGTGTTTAACCCCTTCTCGGATTGATACAAGGCGTCGAGGTCAAGTATGCCGTTTCTGATGTCATCGAAAATGTAGTTGAGAGAGGCTCCGAGCCGTGAGGCCATGACCTTTGTCGCGATGGTGTGTAGCTGCTTAACAAGTTCGTTGGATGTTACATCATCGGTGATTGCAAAGGGCTTCGAGTTGCGCGCGTTCATTTCTGGGGGTTCGACTTCGGTGATGTCAGCTTCGTGCAAGCTAAAAGCTTCGTAACTTCCAGCCTTGTTGCTCTCGTAGTCATCCAGCAGGGCATCTACCTTCTCACCTATCTGTGAAAGCATCACCTGCGTTCCCTTCCGCTGTCGTTCTGCGTTTGGGTAGTCGGGTATGTCCGCTACCTCCATGCAACCCTCAGCCTCGGGTTGGTAAATGTTGGTTTTCTTCGTTTTCTTCGCCGTGCCCGACGTCTTGCTCGCAAACACCGGTCGTTTCCATCTGAGGTGCGGTGCCTTTGGAACGGGCTCCAACCCATTACGCGGCTTCTCGAAACCCCATTTCTCAACGTCCAACTTCGGCTTGAAAGCTTCAAAGCTGGTGAACATCACATATGAACCTCCTCTAAACAACATTGAAACAACATGTTATAAAACAACAACAAAAAAAAAAAAAAAAAAAAAAAGCAAAAAAGAAACAATGTGTACAATACAAAGGAATTCTGAATTATTTCTTCTATTCTTTTTTTTTTTTTTTTTTTTTTTTTTTCAATAAACGGTATAAGGTCTGGGGGGTGTGGGCCACGCTGTGAACTTTGCCGCGTCGGGCAGCGTCTGCGTGAGGTACCGGAGGTGGTCTTGTTGAACAAGATGCTCTCGTAGACCGGACTGGTAAAATGGCAGCTCGTGGCGAAGCGCAGGGTCGGTCGTGGTCCTAGGAGGGAAGGACGCAGGCCGTGCAACAATACGCTTCACCCGACTTCGCTCGAACGCCTCGATCTGCGCGAGGTCTCGCCATGCAGTGTTCTCTGATCGGATGACGACGCCCCGCTGCACACGCTGCTCTGTCGACAGCGATAAGAACATGCTCTCTGCAGCTGCTTGGTTCGCGTGTTGCAACTTATGCCTTTTCAGGTGCTCTCGTGCTGTGGCTCTAACTTGCTTTTCGATTGAAGCCTTGCCAGCGTCCATCGACTGCAGAATGCCACTGAGTTCGGTGTTTTGAGCGGTTTTTATCATGGCTGCTTCGTTGTGCTCTGCCTGCTCCAATGCGAAGATGGCAGTTCCTGTCAGCTTTCCCGGGCAGCCCAGAGTCAGGGCCGACGCGAGGTCTCGCATCTCGTTGTTCCGAATACTTTCAAAATATCGTCTCCACTGTTGTTCCAGGCCCAGCAGGATGGTGACGTGGAGGTTGATTTTTGTTGACCAGAGCTCGCGGATTTTGGAGGTTCTGTCGTGGGCGATGATGTCTCTGAAGAATGTTTCGTTTTTCTCGATCGCCGACAGGGTCGCGGCTGTGGAGCCGCAGCTCTGCTCCGATCTCAGCACCTCTCTACACGCCCTTTCTTCCGACATAATGGATTTCCGTACACAATACTCGTTTTCTTCAAATTTTCTCGCCGATAAATTTTCGGTTTGTTGTGTAAACCGTTTCCGTAAGCTGTTCCTGTCTGTTGTTTCGTAGGTGTGAGTGGAGCTTCGGGCATCTTTCTCTTGTGTTTGAAGGGTGTTTAGAAGTGTCTGGGTGTGCTCTGTGTGCGTTTTGGTTCTTATGATGTGTTCCTCAGCCGCGATGCTGGCCCGTTTTTCCAGTTCGACGCGCAGAGCGTGGGCCTGCCCCCTGAGCGCAACGGGTTTGCTCTGCGTGTGGGCCATTAGCATTCTGTCCCTCAGCTGTGTTTCAAAGAGCAAAAGCTCGCCCCTTGCCCGGGACTCCTTGTGCTCTGCGGACCGCATAGACACCCATATAACCTTTTGCACGTACCCAATAGTCAGTGTGTTGAAAACACCCTGCCATTCTTGCTCCAAACCCATCCTCATGAAATACTCTGCATCCAGTAAAACTGTTTTTTTTTCGTGCTGCTGCATTTTTTTTTTTTTTTTTTTTTTTTTTTTTACCTGTTGTCCGGGAAAAACATTTTTTTTCCCCCTCCCCGTTGTGCGAAAAAAAGAAGAAGAAAAAAAATAGAATGGGGGTGCAAAAAGAAAAATGAAGGGGGTGAGAAAAACGTGTGAAACAAGAAAAAGATTTTTTTTTTTTTTTTTTTGCAGGGCCATTCCGGTTCAAAAACGAGAATTTCTTGGGGGAGGGTTTCTTAAGCCTAAATTTTGGACTAAAAATAAAGAAAATATGAGATGATCGTTAACTAGCGGGCCTCTCGGGGAAACTGTTAAGTAGCAATGTTACAAAGCTAGCTTTTTTTTTTTTCTTTTTTTTTTCCTACAGAAAACTGGAATCGAAATTTTTTCGTTCCTTGCTTCAGTCTTGCCGAATTTAAAAGAAATCAAAAGATGGCTTAAAAATAATTACCCACCCCGGTCTAAAATACACCTAACCGGAGGCTCTGATTTTTTTTTTTTTTTTTTTTTTTTTTGGCAAGTTAAAAAAAAAAAAAAAATGACCCTTCCTTTTTTTTTTTCCGGGAAGAAAAGAATTGACAGACCAGACCGTATCAAAAAAAAAGAAAAAAAAAAGGGAAACAGAGGGGGGGTCGGTTGGTTATTTATACAGGCTTTACAGAGGGGGGGAAAGGGGGGAGAACAGATGGGAAAAAAAAAAAAAAAAAAAAGCTTGAAACCCAACGTTTTGCAGTAATCAACCTATTGTCATACTCTCCTCCGTCCCCTCCCCCGCCTTTTTTTACCAGTTAAATTAAAGCGTTCCGCCACCTCCTGCGTGTTCCCTTTCTTAGGAAGAAAAAAAAAGGCAAGGCAAAGAAGTAAACTGGCGCGAAATATTTACTTCCGTGTAGCCACCTCCAAAAGAATAATAATTCACGTGGTGGCGGAGAGAAACCAAACACAAGAATCATAGCTTCTCGTGCTTCTTCCCACTCCCCCCCCCCCCCCCCCCCCACAACGAGGAGCCAGTTCCTTTCGAGAAAAAAAAAAGGGGGGGAAGGAGAAAAAAAAAACAATTCATGACTTACATCTTTGTTGTTTCGCACGAGTAAAGGGGGTGGGGGGGGTACTTTTTTTTTGCTCGGCACAAGTTGGCATAAAGGTAGGGTAAAAAAAAACCCACTGCAGTGGCGTCCTGGGGGGGGGGGGGGCAATAATAATCTAAGACGAGGATTAAAAAAAAAATAAAAATAAAACACTAGGAAAAAAAAATGAACGAAATAAAAGGGGGGGGGGGAACGAGAAATTCTTCACCAATCGTTGTTGAACTGCGAAAAAAAAAATTTTTTTTTAAAAAAAAAAATTCCCCCTTTCCACATACCCCTTTTGAAAACTGCTTCATCCTCACCATGGTTCGGCTCCCTCTTCCAGGTTTTTTCGGTGTTGTAGCGGGCTTCGTCGCCGGTTCTTCTTCCTTCTTGGGAACATCAGAACTACTTTGGTTTTCTTTCTGCCCGTTAACATGACCGTCCTGCTGAATACTATTTATATCTTCCACGACAGGAGCAGGGGGTAGTTCCGGGAGATCTTGCAGAGGAAGAGGCACAGGGACACCCTGGGGAGAAGGCGGGGGTTGCGTGGATCCCAGCGTCCATGTTGATAGCGATCGGAGAAAATTAGCACGAAGATGCGGCAAATCGTGATCAAGAGCAGCATCAATACACATTAAACTTAAATCCAAAATAATCGGGTCGATGAAGAGGGAGGAGCAGGACTGGAGTTCGAACCCGGTGTCGTATCCGAAAGGCATCAATACACACCCAGGCCCATATTTTTTCTCCAAAGCGGCAACACGTTTTGAAGCGTATTTTTCAATCTCGGAACCTTTCAATCCGTAGAACGCAATTACCTCGAACCAATTCACAGTTTTCCCGTCGACCCTGCAGGGGGACGTGAACATCGACGGCTTGGGAACACCCTTAACAGGCATGTTGTTTCGCGTTAGTACTTTCAACCCTTTCAGTTTCAAAAATTTTTCGATCGCCTTTTCCACCATCACCAGCCTTTCATTTCTCTCCCACTGGTGTACCTCCGACGTGATCGTGTCTACAGAAATCGCTGTTTTCGCACTGGTCAGGTCCCGTTGGTCTGTTATGAATCTTTCAGGGTTCGCCCATAGTTTTTTACACACTACATTGTCCTTTGATTCCAAAATGTATCGAACCACAGTACGGGGGGGGAGGTCTAGTTTTAATGAGACATCGATGATGGACATGCCCTCCCGATCGTATAAATTTAGGACTGCGAGGACAGTTTCAGGAGGTGGGGAATACAGTGATTTTGAGACAAGGTGCGAGAGGATTTGTGCGGAGAGCTTTCTGGTGTCGTTTTGCGAAAACGCGGTGTTTTGAAAGGTCTTGATGAGGCTGGAGTAGTCACAGTGCCATTTCCGCTTCCCGTCTTCCAATTGAAGCAACTCCGTACACGTGTTTCCTGTTATGAGGCTTTGGTTCATGGAAACCAGGTTTTCTGCGACTGTTACGATTCTGCTTTCCAGCCGGACCTCATCTGCTTTGAGCCGTGTCCTTAATTCTTCTACCGACCCCTGGATGCTCCCCTCTGGGTTCACCCCCAGCTCCGGGCATATGAGGACTTCCCACTCCCTTAACACATCCCCTCCAAATACTTTGCGAACCTCCTCTCTGTTATCTTCTTCTATTCTTCGCTTCTTGGGGGAATTTGCGGGCGAGGCCTCTTCAAGAGGCCGTTTTTTGCCTTCATCAGGCATTTTTTTTTTTCTCTCTCTTTTTTCTTCTTCTTTTTTTTTTTTAAACAGAAATGTTTAAAACCAGCTCCTTTTGTGTGTGTTTTGTGACGTGTTAGAGAATGGAGGAGGGGAAGTAGCGGGGGGGGGGAAGAAGAAAAAAATACTTTTTTTTCGATTCAATTTGTAACCCAATCAATCAATCAAAAAAAAAAAATTAAGCGGGGGGGACAGGGGGGATTTCTGTTGATTTTTTTTAATTTAATTCTACTTATTCTTGAGACGCTTTGCACTCGGCATCGGGGTCCTCGCCCCTGTCGATGGCGTCCTGCCGCCGCTTCTCATCCTCGGCGACCTTTCTTTTGTGCTCCGCGATTTTTTCCGGGTCGGTCTCCCATTCAATCCGACCGGGCAGCTCGTTGGTTTCACCAATGTGAAGCACGGTAAGCTCCAACAGGAGTTGCGACTGTTTTTTTTTTTTTTTTTTTTTTTTTTTTTTTTTTTTCTTTTTCCATCCATACCGATTCATGAAGCTCGATCACACCAAACTTCCATCCTGATCTCCATTCAGGCGGCAGGACGAGCATTCTTTTCATTCCGACAGACATACCCACGATGCCACGCTCTATCCCGGACATGGTTTGGTTTTCTTGTGTTACAAACTCGATCTCACGGTTTAGAACAACGGTTTTCGTGTGGGAACTCTTGCCCACCACGACCGCCTTCACATACTTCTTCTTGTCGTCGGTGACTTTCTCCGCGTCGGTGTGGTTCTGCGGGACGAACAAATCGTCCGCAAAGTACGAAACCATGTTGTCGTACCGGTGGCCCGCACGCTTTGTCTTTTCCCCGTGGATCCATAGAAGCGCCGATCGGACAGTTTTCTTAAAATCTCCCTGCAACGGGATGTCGAAAACCGCCTTTGCTGGGGGCTGAACTGATGTATCGTAAGATGTTAAACTGGGTTGTTTTAAATCTCTGTCGCCGTAGGTCACCAACCCGAAGACGCTGTTGAATCTCTCTTTCTCCGCAACACGGTTTGACAGGGTTGTGGCGAGCTTTCTCGGTTTTTCACCGTGCGAGGGGTCGGGGAGATTGATTGTGAACCCAACACCGTCTCCAAACTCAGTTGTGTCTTCGAGAAATTTATCGAATTCTTGTTGATCGTTGATGGTTCTGTACGTAGGTCCGCGCATCCTTTTCACAAAGGGAGGCAGATCGATACCTATTCTTGAGTTCACCACGAATTGAATCGGTTTCTTCCGGTACCTCACAGATTCCTCTGATTTGAAAACGAGCAAGGCGGGGATGTCCTCTTCAACCCCGTGCCAGTCTGCAAATAAATCGCCTTCGTCGTGGATGTCAATTTGCCCCACTTCAACTCCGTCCAGCTTGTGCACTTGTTCTGTCGCGTTGTAGAAATGCTCTGCGTAAAAATCACAGTCCGGGCAATGGCCCTCCCGTAGATACATCACCAGCACATCAGCCTTTTTGAGTGTCATGTAGAAGTCATCGTCCGTGTAGTGCTGTATGTAGCTCGGGATTTTGATGTCTTTGTTTGGAGGAAGGTCCATATCAGGAGCACCATCGACTGCGATGCGTGGCCGCATGGCCAAGATGGGTATGGAAAGCAGGGTTAATAGGTGCATTATTTTTTTTTTTATTTTTTTTTTAATAAAGATGTGTAGCCTTTTTTTTTTTTTTTTTTTTTTTTTTTTTTTTTGGCGATTTGAAAGAGGGAGGGGGGGAAATGAACCACACTTTGTCCCACCTATTTTTTTTTTTTTTCTTTTTTTTTTTTCTCAGCTTAATCTTCGCCGTATATCGGCTCGACGATTTCTGCCTCGACCGCTTGATCACCTTTGAGTTTCATGTTTCTCTCCACTGCAACATCCCACTGGCACTGTCTCTCGAATGTGTCACGAGGACGCCCAATCTCTTCAGGTATGACCTATGAAGAAAAAAAAATGAAAAAAGAAATTGTTTCCTTCCATCTACACACCACTCCTTGTTCTCTAAGCTCTTCGACGTACTGTGTTCTACGCTTGTTCATTCGGTTCACTTCGTCAGGGGGGAGGCTGTAGGTGAAGGACCCAAAGCGTCTTCTCGAGTTGTTGCTGGAGAAGGTGTGGTAGTACCCGATCCACCGGTCTGTTTTCGGGTTCTGATCTGGTTGGTCGGGATATTCGTTTGCGTACTGCGGCATCAGCATAGGGGGGGCGGGGAGGCCCTTCTTTTTCCGCCGTTGGTGGAGCATCATTTCCTGCTTGATGATGTTGTACCTTACGCTGGACATGATTTCCTTTCTGTTGGCAACCTTGTCGTGGTAGGGCTGCACGGGGTCCTGTCGGATAACTTCTTCGATCTGCTCCGCGAGCTCTTCGTCAATATCCCGTCCATTTGCCTTGGCGTCTTCCCGAAGCTGATCTTGCGTCCAAGACAGGATCTCTCGTTGGTTGGGGTGGATGAATAGAAGACCATCTCCACTTGTTTCCAATGGGATAAATTTCGATGATAAAACCTGGGTTTTTTTTTGGGGGGGGAAAGAAGAAAAAAAAAAAAAAAAGCACCTTTTCCCCCACCACGGCAGCAGGGTTAGACGGTGCCTGCCCCGGGACCTGTGCGTTGAAGCCTATCGTCGGGTGGGCGTTGATCTTCAACGCGTGAGCCGCCCGTACCCTCGCTTCAGCAAAGTTCTTCATTCGATGGGGCGGGCCCATGTTTCCCGATCTCACAAATGGCCTGTCCGGGTCCCAAGAGTGCATTCCCGTCAGTGCCCGGTATGTGTCTTTGTGCTGCATAAACGGTCTTTCGTTCAGCGCAGCGACTTCTGGAATACCCGCCAGCTTGTCTCTGTTCTTATCCATATACGATTGCCCCTGAGTAGAAAGTGGTTTTTTTTTTTTTTTTTTTTTTTTTTTTTTTTTTTAAAACAAACCTGCATAAAATTCGGTGACCTCCCAACAGGGGGCTTGAACTGTGTTGGCATACCGTAGCGCGTGGCTACTGTACCAGAGGCTCGTGTTGCCATTTTTTTATTTTATTTTATTTTTTGTACACCCTCTCTCTCTCTCGCTCTCTCTCTCTCTTTCTGTTTCCCCTTCCTGAGATTTTTTTTTTCTTCCCCTCCCAAAAAAAAAAAAAGAAAAATAAAAATAAAAATAAAAACGGAACAAAGAAAGATTCTCTTCTTTGTCACTCGTGGATTACGCAACTTGTTCACTATTCAATTGTCCCATCTTGGGCGGACGTGATAATGGAGCAGTACGGATGCGGCATTCGAAGGGGGGAGGATGTGAAGTCTTGCGGAGTCATCGTAATAACAGTCTTCAGTCCCGTCGGGGAGGGTGGGGGTTGTTTGAGAGGGCAGTGGCGTGGACATGACGGGGCCGTAGAAGCAGTCCTCGCACACGCGGGACGGCTTGTCGGCAGCGCGAGTGTCAGATCCACAGCAGCTTATGTTGTCTAAGCATTTGGGAGGATCGTTGGGAATACCAGAAACAATTGCAAGATTTCCAGAGCAAGCATAACACACCAGCCGACCACACGACCTGCAGTGATGTTTCCTAATATACATGTTGAAGCTTCGACAGCACACAGCACACCCTGATCGCTTCTCGCTCGGTTCCCAGTTCCATGCCTCTGCCTCGTCCAAAACCAGAATTCTCAGTAGTCCTTTCCCAGAGATTGTCACCTCTATGTCGCCACTCTTTGCGCAGTAAATGAATCGAATCTTCGTCACCGAGATCCTCCAATCGCGTGTTTTTCCTTTTTCGTCCAGACTCCTCTTGTCCAGCACCTCGCAGATGTCCCCCTCCGTCCCGTCCCGCTTTTCATAAGAACAAGTCATCCCGTATTTCGAACCGACGTCTAAGCACCTTGGCCCTCCGTCGACCAGCACCCTTATCCTCACCCCGGTGGGGTCCTTGCCCCATTTCTCCTGTGATGCAGCAATCGTCAGTAGTCTGCTTCCCGATAGGCGTCTTGGATTAGGCCTGCTAGGCGTGGTGCCCATGTTTTTATATTTTCTTGTTCTTCCCCCCCTCCCGCGGTGTCCATGCTTTTTTTTTTTTTTTTTTTTCTTTCTTGAAAAAAAAAGGGAAGAACAACAAAAAAGGAAAAAGTTACGAGGGGGGGGGGGGGGGGGAATCAACATTTTTTTTGGGGAGAGGGTAGAAAGTTTCATTGACAGGGGATAAAGGGGGGGGGAAGAAAAAAAAGAGGTACAAAGGTACACAACAACAACAAAAAAACCTTCCCCCTCATAACCGCTTGACTCTAAAGGGTTTTGTGTGAGAATGCAGCCTGATTAGCACCTGGTTCCCCTCCATATTGTTCAGAAAGAGTTTTTGCGCCGTTTCCTCTACCCCTATCGAGGTGAGGATGGAGGACACAAGCTCGGGGAAGGCGTTCGGGCCGATTTTAGTTTGGAGTTTAGTGAAGGTGCTTCCCGCGAGCGAAAGCATGTCGATGGGCTTGAATATGGCCAATTTAAGGAGAATGGACACGAGAGAAGGGTGGATCGCAGAAAATACATCTGCAGGCGACTCCACAAGGTATTCGATGATATTGATGAGGCAGCGTATCGAGTTCATAGCACGGAGGTCACTGTGCACAATTTCTTCACAGATTTTAACGTAGTTCTGGACCAAGCTGGTTTTTAAAATTTCAGGTCGGAGAAGCGATCGTTGTACCAAACCGTTCTTGACGTTGTTGACAAGTATGGTGTACTTCATAAGGTTCAGGAACGGGAAGACCATGTCAAGCTGAGAGAAAGGAGGGGTCTGCCCACGCAACGCTGTCCCGTACGCCTCGAAGTACGTCGATGTGACCTCAACAAGCTTCGGCACCACCTCTTTGTCACACGCGAAGAGCAGCATCACATCAGTCAACACCCCCATGACATTGGGGTGCTTCTTCACAGAAGACCACTCCCCCAACGTTGCCATAATTTCTGGTATCGATTCCCTGGTGTGATTACCTGTAACACTCAGCATGCTCCTTAGTGCGTTGTACACCTCCGCCATGAATGCATCATTGAAATTTGTTTTCACTGCCAGATGCTTCAATTCTCCCCATAGATGGCTTTGTATACCGCACCATGCTGCGACTACAGGGTGCGATGCGACCCCGCAATGGTGAACTGCTTGTAGAGACGCGTTCTTCAGCTGTTGAGCCACCGCTGCTACACAGCAAGTTGCTTTGAGTGTCAGTCCTTGCTCCGCGTATTGTCTTGCGGCCGTGATGACCAGTTTGTAGGTGTATTCGATGTACTCCTTTGTCTCTGATGGGATGCCATGGACGACCTCTGCCACTGCGTAGCTTATGTGCACGCAGGACTCCAGCGGGAGGTCGTTCCTTGCGGTGATGTGTTCCAGCATCGTCACTGTTTCCTTCGGGAAGTTCGTACCAAGCTTCCTGCTGCCCACCATGCACAACCGCCGGAAATCAGACGTGGCTTCTCTCTGTAGTTTTGGGTTGCCTTGCATTTCGTGCAGACCGCTCATCACGAATCTGAGGGCCTGTCCGATCTCGTCGGTTGTCCCCGACTGTCGCAGCCATGTGCAGAACCCCGAGGTAGTGAGGATGGAACTTATTGCTTTGACCAATTTGAAATGCGGTTTGACGACCCCCATCAGACCGATCACAGCGCTTCCTCGCGACCCCATACTCGCCATCACTGTGCTTGCTTGCCCCAAACAGGTCACCGTCACAGGTATCGCAGACAGCATGAACAAAGCTGCCTCTTGTTCCCTCCACGAACGCCCCATAGCCCCCTGCACCAAACCCCACGCGGATTCCAAGGCCGCGGGGAGGTTCGTTCTGGAAGCGTTCTTCACCGTATCGTGGTAGTGCTGGATCCTCAGCACGTCGAGGGTTTGCTCGTCAGAAGAACCCCAGTAGCCTTGTGCATCGGCTTCAACGGGGTACTCGCACGCCTTGCAAGCCACCCTGATCAAATGAGAGATGTGCATGTCGAGGTCCGGAACGCTCTTCAACGATCTATCTATTGAGACACCGACGGTGCCCCACACTTGGATCGCGGCCAGGGAGAGAGATCGTTCGTCGGACCCGACCAGCTGCGCGAGGAGGTTGAAGACAGTCTGCGAGTTGGGTGAGCTGATGGTGGCGAGGAGCTGAAGGACGTTGGCTTCGGCGACGGCACATATAGCCCTCGCGACTTGGTGGCCGACCTCAGTGGCCTGAACCGCATGCTCGACGGACTGCTGGTGAACGACGGTGGAGAGAAGCGTTTGGGCAAGTGTGGTTTGTTGCATCCCGCAGGACTCCGCTAATGCGCAGATCACATCGCAGGATGACGCACTGAACTCAGGCCGGACAATACCCTCCGAAGCAGCGTTGAGGAGTATCGTGACACTGTTGGCGGTGGTGAAGGGAACCCATGCCGCGTAGCACTTAAGCACTTTGTTTCGGTTTTCCGGTATCAGATGCGTCTCGGAGAATTTCACAAGATTGTTGATGACAAACTCTGAACAAGCCCGTACCGACGCGATGTACTCGTGTGAGTCCCCTCCTGCGTCCTCTTCGTCCACAGGCGTCACGAAACCTTGCTTCACCGTCGCTTCGGTGACCTTGTTTCTCGTTCGTTCCATTTTAATGTCGCACCGCAGCAGGTCGGCTTCCTCCGCCATGTACGTCAGCGTGTCAAGAGTATAGCAAGTCGAATCCGATCCGAGGAGCCCTGCGATAACGGGAATGGAGTCCGTATGGATGGGTGCGATGATGGCGATTGTTAGACAGATTTGAGTCGAGACCGAAGCAGGAAGCTGTTTCAAATATGGGAGAAGCGACAGCAACCGTCTGAGGAAGTCAGCCTGCACGGGTGGCGAAAGGGTATGCAGGTCCTTCCTCGCCTTCGTTTTAATTGCATTCGCTGCAAAGAACACGACGACCTCTTCACCATCAGGCACAATCATATCGAAAAGGCTCCATCCACTGTCGCTTTTAATCAAAGCTTGAAGCCACTCATCTGCTTTCCTGCACCCTGAGTTCCCGGGGTCGTGCACGACAAGGAGGGCTTCTCGAACCCCTTCAGCCAACCCTGACATTTTTTTTTTTTTTTTTTTTTTTTTCTCCTGAAGAATGTCGAAGGAAAGGGGAGGGAAAGAGAGAGAGAGAAAAAAAGACTTTCTAATCCATGTGCGTTTTCAGACTGAGGGAAGTTGGCATCAAGGAGAATCCCCTGAACAACCCTTCCGCAACAGAGGACTTGTTTTCTAATTTTTCATGGCTTGGTAGGTTATATTTCTTAGGGTTCTTCTTTCGAAGGCATCTCTCGTAGCACGCCGACGTGTCCTTCACCTCATCCTTGTCGCATGACGACAGGCACTTCACCAACGACATCGAAAGGTGGCTATTAGTTTTCGTAAGGTAGTCCCCTCCCCGGTTTTTAATGTGTAAATAATTAGCTGAAGAGAACAAACTATCTTTTTTTTTTTTCGGCTATGAGAAAAAAAAAATAAATAAAACGAGAAAACTGTTTTTTTTTTTTTTTTTTTTTTAAAGGGGGAGAGTGAAAAATAAAACGAGGAAACTATTTCTTTTTTTTTTTCTTTATGTTTCTTGGAAAGGAGAATAGGCTACTACTAAACTTAAAAAAAAAAGAGAAAGGAAAAAAAAAATCTCTTTTTTTCAAAGTATGGAACAGAAAGACCCAGTTTTCTTAACCCACCTTGACCGGGTATTCTGGGGTTGAAACTCGGGTCGTGGGGCCTTAGGCACGGAGTCGCTGCTTGGTTCCTTTCCGAATGTGTGGTTTGTAGTTGAGTTGGCTGACCGAATAGCATCGAAGGCTCGGATACAGTTCCCGTAGATAGTTTCATTCACAGCAACAAGGTCAAGGGATCGGAACGAACCCCCAAGGGAGAACCACAAGGTGAAACAGAGGGATGTGGGGTGAACAGCGTGAGAGGTGTTCATGGAAACACCATTGACGAACCCATGGGATTTAAAATAAGGCCGGAAGGTTGGGTTCCCCGCTCCTCGTTGAACACCAAGAAGCGCTGTGAGCGGGAACCGTTCCTTTACCTCTTCTGCGTCAGGGCTGGCCATTTTAACGAGACAATGTTCCCGACCGAAGGCCCCCATGGCTCCATTGTGGTTAGGATAGGATGCAATTTTGAACCATCTTTCTTTCGGACCGTCTTTCTCATACGATGTTAAATACACCCCACGATGCATTATTTGGACTGCGTCAAGAGCATCTTGTTGCAGGTATGAAGGCGAGGTGTTTGCTTCAATTGCCCGTCCGTTTGATGACAGAATATCAAGAATGACAGGACCGCCAGGATGCCTGCTTGGGTCCACCTGCGGTTGCTGTGGTGCAGGGTTCCGGTTCAACAACGGTTCCCTCAGACAACTCTTGTAACCCGGAACCGTTCCCGTGCCCTCTCTCAGCCCGTCGAATGTGTACCGTTGCTCTGCTTGCAACAATGGTGCTTCCACACAGATTTCCTCCTTTGGTATCGTAGGTGACGGGCTCCTTGCGAAGGCTTCCGGGGGTGTCTGCGACCGCTCGTTGTTGTATATCACATCCCTTTGAGGCTGTGCAGAGACAGTCTCGTCTGCGAACACCGGTGCGTCCGACGCATACACCGAGTGCTTTGTCGTCATGTGGGATCGCGTCTCTCTTTTAATACAATATTTTTTTTCTCGCCCCCCCACGTTAAAAACAACATTGTGAAGGAAAACTACAAGAGTGATGGAGGGCTAGTGGTGAGAAGAACATTTTGGAAAAAAAAAAAAAAAAAAAAAAAAAAAAAAAACGGGAGGATGGGAGGGGGGGGGGAACGTGTCTCACCTCTCAATCCTCTTGTTTCAATCCTGAAAACGTATTTTTCGTAACGTGATAATCGGATAGTTTTTGTTTTTGCAGCTTCCCGCCGGTTGGGCCGGTGGTTTTGCTGTTCCATTCGTTCAGCGACATCACCTTGCTGGACCCCCCTGGGCCTGTTACCTCCTCCACATCTTCATCCTCTTCGTCGGAGTACTCATCGAGCTTGCTGTCCTCCGCTGCATCGATCTTCGCATAGTTCTCATAGAATGTCCACTCGTAGTTGTACTTCCCTTTAAAGGCTTCCTGCTGTAGGTTACTGAGGGCGGTCTCCACTGTGTTTTGTTTTATTGGATTACCCCGTTTTTCTGAACATACAAGCTTTCTGCGTGAAGAAGACCGCAATGACCGCTCGGACAGGCCCGTCGCCTGAATGCCGCCTTTTTCTGCGCAAGATCAGCCATTTCCCAGCAGCGTTTGCAAACATCGTGTTGAACACAGCACAGCCGACGCTGACAGGAATGTTGGGGAAGACAATGGCGCTCGAAGGGGTCGAGGACAGCTTGTTCTGCGCTGTAGTGTCAGGGTCAGGGGCTGTGCGGGACCATGCGCTGAGGAGTTGAGGTGGCGCGTGCGTTGACGAGGTGCGTTTAATGTAGCAGGACCTGTTCGGCTCCTTGTCGAGGGACACCACGCTTATGTTGTAGTAAAGGCCAAGCTCGTGAATCAGCTCCCGTTTCTCCCTGTTCATAGGGGGTAGCATCTTGTAAGAAGTGGAGTTGGTCACCAGCCCATTGAACACTCT
This sequence comes from Diplonema japonicum, assembly GCA_964019335.1. Lineage (NCBI taxonomy): Eukaryota > Euglenozoa > Diplonemea > Diplonemida > Diplonemidae > Diplonema > Diplonema japonicum. The sequence continues at coordinate 365,473 of OZ025697.1, forward strand.
TTCAACGTATTGTACATGGGACAAATTCTTCTTGGCTTGAACCCATAAGTGCTTGCTGTACCAAAAGTACGCAACTGGAGGAGGGAGCTGTTTCTTCTGGCTGGAACGAACCGTGCTCGGAGGTGCTTTCCAAGCGGCAGCGACGATTTGTCTGGGGGGCGCGACCCGTTGCGGTGTGGGAACTACTGGTTGCTGGTGTTGGTATTCCTGCCTGACAGGCTGCTTGTGCACCACCTTCAGGTCGTGGCTCACACCACTGTTTCCCGTATTTTTCTTCGCCCCACCCAACACGGGGAATTCATCCAAGTCGTCTAGCTTCACACGCTCTTCCTCTACATAGTGCGTGTGGTTGTTTTGGTACCCTTTGTATCCCTTGCCTCCTGCTCCTTTACCCATCCCTTTGCCAACTACTGGGCAAGGAGGCGGAGGCGGTGGTGGTGGTGGAGGCTCCTGTGGAGGATGCGGTGCCTCATATCCCATGCCCATTGCTTGCATGTTCTGTCCTCCCATCCCGTATTGCTGAGGATATCCCATGTACCCCACACCAGGTTGGTACCCACGTCCACCGTACCCACCATATCCAGAAGGGACCCCTGGCTGTCCTCCCATGCCCATTGTTTGCATGTTCTGTCCTCCCATCCCCATGCCCGTTTGTTGCATGTTCCAGTTCACCGAGTTCATCGCCATGAACTGCTGAAACTGCTGAAGCTGCAAGAACTGGTCTTGGTCCATTTTACCTCCCTCTACCTTCTCCCCCTCTCCTTTGTGTTTTGTTACCACCTTTTTTTTTTTTTTTTGTTTCCCCCCACCCGTTTCCCAGTAGGAAATATATGGGATAAAAAAAGGTAATGGAGCAGGTCGGGGGGGAGGGGACAAAAGACAAAATCCAAGGGGGGGGAAGAGAGTTTCCCCCCCCTTTTCTTTCCTTTCTTTCTTCAGAGCAGTTCTATCGGGTCACGAGAAAGCTGCCGGGACAACACAGGTACAGGAAGGTTGAGCAGCGGCTGTGTTTGGGAGAGGGACGGAGGGGGTTCAAATACAGGGTTTAAAAACGGGTGGGAAACGAGATGACCCGCGAGAGAGCGTCGCGAAGGGTCGATGGCGAAGCAAGCCTCGAGGAAAGAAAGACAATGGGTCGGGGGGTTGTGCGGGAGCTTGGGAGGAAGAGGCTCAGTCCAGTTCCCGATGGTGAACATGGCTTGAAAATTGTTATCGAACGTTCCCCACGGAGGGCGGGTGGTGAGCATTTCGACAAGGCAGCAACCAACCGACCAAACATCACTGGGCTTGGAAGGATCTCCTTTAACAGCTTCAGGCGCCATCCATGGGGGTGTACCTATGAGCACATTACATCCATGCGTTTCAACCTCTTTCAAGTCACCATAATCGCTCAGCTTGGCAACACCATCTGAGGTTAGCAGGACGTTGGCGCATTTCAAATCCCGGTGTAACACGTTTTTCCCATGCAAGAAGGTCAGGCCTTCCAAAATGTCAATTGTATACTTCCGAGCATGTTCGAGGGGGAGCGGCTCAGATTTTAAAAAATCCGACAGCGGCCCAGCATGGGACAGCTCCATGGTGATGTGTAGTGTGTTGCAAGTGATGTTATTCTGACGTGATGCCACGTGGGTACACCCGTGGATTGAAATGACGTTTTCATGTCGCAGTTTTGTCATCTCACGGACCTTCTCGACCAGTGCGGAGATCTGTTGCTCAGACATGTTTTTTTTGAGTTTGACGGCTTTCTCTGCGCAGAGTGTTCCGTTTTTCTTTTTCTTCTGGAACACCTGGCCTGACGACCCGCCGCCGATCAGGACCCCGTCCTCGCTTTGCGCCTTCTCGAGCTCTTTTAGCGCAGCTTTTTGCTTGTCCATTTTTCTTTTTTTAACCCACAGAAGCAGCCCGACGAGGATTAATATTTGTGACGCGCCTATAGCCAATATTGCTGCGCCAATGGCGTCTGTCAGTTCGTAACCGGCTGACCCGTCCTCACCTGGAGTGGCCTTCTCTGGTACAGGATCCGCCATTTTGTGTAATGTTGCATGCTTTTCTTTTTTTTTTTTTTTTTTTTTGATGGAATCAATTGACGGAAGAAAAAAAAAAATTGTTGGATATGAAACAGAACGGGAAGGGGGAAACGAGGGAAAAAAAAAAAAGGATGTGATGGGAGAGAGTATTTTTTTTATTATTTTTGGTTCCATTTTTTTTTTTTTTTTTTTTTTTTTCCTTCAGAAATACACACATTTGATCCCCCTTTTTTCTCTCGCCTCAACAAAAAAAATAAAAATGAAAAAAAAATAGGGGTTTCAAGTATTTTCGGTTAACACTTTTCAGGAGTCATCCATTTGGGTGTTCTCAGAATGCGAAAAATATGATTCCCCCCTCCCCCCTCCCTCGCTGGCACATTTTGTGTGGTTCTGAGTCTTATTCCTCGTTCACCCCACACACCCTTCCGTTCCCTCCCCGCGTTCCGGTCATCCTAAAGGTTTTTTCAAAACGCACTGTTCCGTATTCTTTTTTTCGTTATTTCACCCCCCCCCCCCCCAAAATAAAAGGAGTCGGCTGATTGTTTGTGCAAGCCGCTTTCACCCCACAGTACTCTCTTTTTATTTATCTTTTTTTTAATTTTAACCCATACCACTCCAGGGCCTATCTACATAGGGGTCCCTTTTTTGCTCCTTTTCATAATTTGAGGGGGAAAATGGCAGCATTTAACCCCCGTTTGCAGGTAAAACGGGTTTTTTGGACCAGGAAAATTAAAAAAAAGTTCAAAAATTTATAAAAATACAAAGGGGATGAAGAGTTGAATGGCCGTAGGGTGATCAAAAACGACTATGTCAAAATGGGTTGTGCATGGGGGGGTGTAAATTGAGCATCTTGGGACAAAAAAGGCAGCATCAGGACCCCTCAGATGTCTCAGACCGAGAGAAGTGCCTATTTGCGGGTGGAATATCGGCCTCGAAATCGTCAAGAGGCCTTTTTGGGGTTATGGAAGAGTGGTACGAAAAAAGCACTTATTTGGACAGAGGTATTGGTTACAGGTGTAGCATTTGTAGATTGTGCGTAAAGGACAGTAGACCCCAAGCCCCCAATTGCCCCGTGAAGGTACGAGTGTCTCGTCAATGCTTAAATATTTTCCTGGCACTGCTGCTTTTGCCCACTTGCCACCAATTCTGTCCAGAAACCCTCGTATCTTCACAACACATCACCGTTTGACTCTTCTGTGTGAGTGAAGTGGAGGCTACTTTTGATTTCCCGGTAGCGTCTCCTGGGCATCGTGTTACTGAAAAGGGGGATTTTCATGGGTCCTGTGGACCAATACGACTGCTGATTCTAGGCACGCCGCAAACCCATCGCAATGCTCAATCCGAGTGAGCGGTGGAATCCTGGGTCGAAATTTTATCAATCTCAGCGTTCTTTTGCTTGTTTGTCTCTTCTTGGATGACGTCTGTGAGCTTCTTATAAAAAAACCGAAGGAATAACCATTTTGCGTCGTCAGGTTTCTGCGTACCACGGGACAGCTTTTTTTCTCCCCACTGGTCTATTTTATGGTCTCTATGGGTACCAACTCCCTTACCCTTGAAGGTTGGACCTCGAGCTGTAGCTGTTTTGGCTTTACCTTTGCGTTTTTTGGGAACAATTTGGGCACAGTATGCACACCCGTTATTTTGCGTTTTTAGCCTATCTACTTGGATTTGGGACCCACTTGGTGGGATAACAAGGTAAAGTGATGCAGCGCAGCATGAAATGCAGTTGAAAATAACTCCTCACTATAGTCGTTCTTGGAGATCCAGGGGTCGTGGGGACGAAAAAGTACTTAGAGAAAAAAACAATTTTCAAAACGACAAATATTTGCGCCTTTGGAGTGTAATGGGTTAAAAAAAACTTTTTGCAATAACAATTCTTTCAAGGTTCGTACACCTGTTCCAGCAGAAAAAAGAAAAGAAATGCGCGTGCATTTTTCTAGCTGTAAAGAAAAAGTAGATCTGCTAGTGCACAAAAGCATTTTGTGGGGGTTTTTGTTTTTTCAATTAAGAAGCAGTGGGGAGAGGAGGGGGGGAAAAAAGCGAAGGAAGTCCAAAAGGGGGAAGAGAACCGACCACCGCGACTGGGAAACTTAGCTACTTGAGTTAAACGTTTGGTCACAACCCCGAAAAAGGTGACAATGAGTAGACTAGTATGTTCTGGTTGGTTTGCCTTACGCTCTGGCCGGTTGCATGTGGGCGGAAGCCTACTTAGTGGCCCTCACAAAGCAGGCCACTTTACATTACGAACATCGAGTCAAATAAAAGAAAAGGGAAAGGGTCGCGGGGCAGGTTCGGGTTTGATTTTCTTCTCCTTTTTTTTTTCTTTCTCTTCTTCCCATGAACAAAGAGCGAAGAAAAAAAAAGAAACGAGAAGAAAAAGAACGAGAAAAAAAGGGCAATTGGATAGTTAAATCCACAACGGGGAAAGAGTGTGGAGCGGGAAAGAAAAAAAAAAATACTGCACTCATCAGAATAGGGAGAGGAGAGCCTTTTCCAGCTACCCCACAACAAAGAAAAAGAAGAAAAAACCTACGACCCTGAATAAAAAGAAAGAAGTATAGAATAGAATTAAGTATGGAAAAAAAGGGGGGAAATAAGGGGGAAAAAGAAGAAAAAAGCTGTTCCATGTCGAAAAGCTGCTTTTTCTGTTATCTAATTACCCCTCCTCCCCACCACCCCCGCCTCCCTCCCTTTTTTTTCCACGCTGTCAAACGAAAAAGAACAAAAAAACCAGAAAACATACAAGGAAAAATAAATTAAAAGAGAGGTTCCCTTCTCAAAGAAAAAAATAAACGGGGAAAAGGCCGTACATTGCCAACGTCATCAAATCTGTAGGTGTTAAAAATACCCATCCCCTTAACATACCAATGTGTGTCCTCTACCAGCTGTGCGGTTGATGCTGTACTGTTCTGACAGAGAGGTAAGAGGAAGGTGGTTATGCTGCGAACGAGGATGAGTAGAATATGTCGACCTGCGCGAATGCGGGAAGTAATAGCTGTCTTCCCTTTGCGGCGCGGAAAAGTTGCCGTGCCTGGAACGGTGCTCCGGGGGAGGGGGCAGCGTACCGCTGTACTTATCACTGAGCCGGGTGTCTCTTTGCAACATCGCCTCGCCTTCAAAGTCCAATGGCACCACTTGCCTATCAATCCTGGTGTCGATTCTTGAAAGAACATCATTCTCGATATTTCTCCAATGCTCGCCCTGCGCGTCGTACGACGCAACAAAATTCCTCCAGAAGTCGGACTTCTTCCGACTCCTTCTCGGACGGTAACTGGGCAACGACGGTTCTCTCTCTGTTGACTGATACCCTTCTTCTGGCTCTTCGTATTCCTCATACAATTCACTCACAGGTTCGACCACCTCTTCATCATTATCATCGTCGTTGAAATCTTGGTATATAACTGGTTCCTCAACAGGGTCAATTTCGGAAACAGGGTCGTCGGCTGGTTCTGACGTTGGGGTCGGTTGTAGTTCCACACCGGCTTCAAATTTAACCTTGATGTCTTCACGTCGATCATGGCTTCTTTCTAATATGGCTAGAAGACCCTCCGCGTTCATTACAGGCTCGTTGTTGACGTGCGTTATGATCTGGTTTTCGGGTTTGACCCCAGCACGTGCGGCAGATCCTGAGGGTGTGACGCCTTTTAGTCTGATAGGCCGTCCTATGACGCTCCTCTCTGTCACGTCCATTCCATACCCTTCAGGTGCGAATTGGATGAGAACTGAACCGTCGTCGGGAGGCGGTGTACGTCTTGGTATTTCCAATCTTTTAGACCGTATCATTTCAAGGGTCTCCTTAGGCGTTCTGCCCCCGCTTTGCATCGTCAGTCTCGGTTGTAGTAGGATCCTGTCGGATATCTGCAGTTCTTTATTAGCAACGTATGGCTTTCTCAGCTCGTTAATTAATTCCAACGCGTTCCCTGGTGTGTGGGTGTTTTTATTGTCAGTTTTCCATCTGAACGCCCAGTCTCTCTCTTTACTTTGGTCGGTCGCCCTGATCAGTACTCTGCCCCCGTCCGTTTGGACTTCTTGGATTTGGTGTAAAAGGAGGACCCTCTTCACACCCTTTGACACTGCGTCCACCATCAACAGATATGGCGAGCTAATGATCATAATCCTGTTGAGCTTCTTTGCGTCGTTCGAAGACTGTTTCTCGATCGCCATGCACCCGTGTGCGCTGCTAATTTCTCGCAGGTTCCATGACGGATTGAGTCGTTCCATTCGGGGAGCCATTGCACCCAACCTGTATGAAGTTTGGTGAGAAATATTGACTTTCTACAAGTAAAAAAGGTGGACATTGAGGGGTTCGAACCCTCGACCTCCCGTATGCGGAACGGGCGCTCTTCCACTGAGCTAAACGCCCCATGTTTCTTTTTCGCGATAAAAAACTGGGTGAAACTGGGGTGGGTGCACTCGACAAAGAAAACCACCAGAAGACTGAGAACTGATGAACTAGATTGTATCCCATCAACCTGACAAACTGCCTCGGAAAGCCATGGAAAAGATGGTTCGACGACGGTTGCCCAAGCCGGGTTCAGGAAAAAGGCGACAAATGTGAATGGGGCAAGTGTGCTCTTGCATTTTTTAAAGTGTAACAGAAAAAAAAAAAAACAGACATAGGAAAAGAAGCATTGACAAGTAAACACACAACACAGCATTGAGGGAAAGGGTTCATAAAAAAATTATGTAACTGCATTGGTTGTTCTACTTTGTTTCTTAGCTAGCTTTTGATTGAGGTGAGGGGTAAAACAGAAATAGAAACACACACACAAGAAGAGGGCTGTACTTAGCATCGACTGTGCGGCATGCTACTACTTTTTTTTCTTTTTCTTTCTTTTTTTTTGCATTCCAAAAGAAAATTGAGTAGTACTAATAAATACAAAAGAAGGAGGTGAAATGTTCAATAATAGTCCCCCCCCCCCTCTTTTTATTTTCTTCGTTCTCTATTTTTTTATTTTTCAACAGCCTAGGCAGAAGGGGAAAGGAGGGAAGGACAAAGAGAAAATAAAGGATATGGGTTCCCAGGGGAAACCACTCGCAGGGGGAGTGGCGATAACTAGGGGGAGGGGGAGGCCAGAGCGATTTCTTCAGTTTTGTGGTCATAATATTAGTTTTGGCCTACTTTTGTGAGTTCAAATAATAATAAAAAAAAAAACTAGAAAAAGAAAGAACGAAATGAAAAAGAAACAAAAATTAAGCATTCTTTCAGATGGGGTGTTACAACAGGGGGAAGAAGGGTAAAGAAAAAAAAAAAGAGGAAAGGAAAGGACGATCGGAAAAAAGAAAATTTAATTATTTTTGTGTCAGGGAGGGGCGTCACGATGCGTGTGAATTTGGAGTGATCCAAGTGATAGGTGGTGATGGAGAGTGAGAAGAGTCCAAAGCGTCTTTTAGTATATCGACGAAAGGCTGCACGGAAGAGGAAAGGGTAACGGTTGTGCTTAAAATGTGCCGGACTTTAGGAACGTCGTGCTGGAGGAAGGCAATACCCGCATCGTTGAAAATCTCCCATTTCTGCCCAGGGGCAGCCTCGAGTTCGTACATCCATTCTTCTTCGGAGTTCAGCTCCCTGTCGGTCACAGGTGAGGTGCACGACATCTTCACATGAGCGTCCCAAAGAATTTCGTAATGGAAAAGGGCCTCGTCTTCGAAAATGAAAGGGACCAGGATGGATTCCAGGATCAAGCGTTTTTCATACGCGTTTCCCACGTCCAATGCGGTCGATCTGTCGCACACCACGTCTAGTTGTTTTCTCCGCCCGTATCTTTCGACCTCAGTGAGGTACGTTGTGAGCTTGCCCAAGACGCAAAACCTTCGCAGGGCCTTGCACCCTAGGTAGCCACACTGCGCCGTTCCAACAACAATCCCAGCATTGCATGCTTTTGACTTTTTTGTGATGTGCGAGAACAAGCTTACCACAGACTTGACTGCGGACATAGCATGAAGGCTGCAGGTGTGGGATGCGTTGAACGATGTATAGATTTTGTCGCCGATAAAGTTGTCGATGACCCCTTTCGCGTTTGAGAAGGCGGCGGTCGCGGACTCAAGGATGAACTCGTGCGTGCTGAGAAAACCCTCCTTGTCGGTTTCGATTAGGTTCAAGCTGTTTTTTATGTTCACGGCAACCAACGACAGCCGTTTCTTTATCAACGACGGCCTGTCCAGCGTCGATTTCGAGATCGTCGAAGTCTGGTCGTCCATACCGTTGTAAGCTGTTTGCAAACAAGACTGGTCCAGATACGGACGAAAATCCTTCAAACTCATCAGAATTTTTTGATACGCGTTGAGTAACGGTGTCGGAAGATCTGGTGACGCTGTGTCCAGAGCTGTTGAAGCGTCGTCTAGGTTGTACTCTGCAAGTGCATATGCGATGGTTTCAGCAGCCTCGATGGAGCTTTCCATTCGTTTCCGTTCGACAGCCGCGACTGTTGCGAACCAACGCGTGCACCAAAAATCCAACAAAAAGATCAAAAGCTGTGGGAGCAGAACCATGGCTGTTCCTTCCATCCCGATGGGACAAGGTGGGTTTTCACAGTCGCAGATTTCCAACCGCTTCCCGCTGTCAATGCTTTGAAGGTCGTACAACCCGAAACGGAACCCGCTTTCAAACGCTGTCACAACAAGCCAACACACCCCACACGCTAGAACCGTTCGAGGGATCCTGAAGTTCGTCTCGCACGCCAGCACGATATCAATAATGATTAAGAACGACGGCCACAACCTCAAGCCCGAATTTGCGGCCCCTTCCCAATCCATCAATATTAGCGTTACCGTGAACATATAGGACAGGACTTCAAACAGGGTGTCAGGAGCTGCTTTGAATACCACCATGAAGGCTATGCCTCCTATTGCAACGGAGAGATTCATGAACCCTGCTGCCGTACCTACCTTGGTCTTGGGGAACAGGGCGATCATCGCGCCGAGGATGATGGCCCCTGCAAGACCGACCAGCAGGAACAACTTCCTCCGCTTATCAACTTGAGTGTCCTCACTACTCAATACATATTGCAGGGGCTTGCGGTGCCAAAATACCATTTATAAAAAAATGCCTGTATTCCTTTTGGAATAATAATAATAAAAAAAAAACTGCCGGAGAAAGAAAAAAAAAAAAAAAAAAAAAAAAAACAATCAACTTCCAACAAGATCTAGAAAATTAAGACAGGGGCTGCCTCTGCGTGGCGGGCTGTGTAAAGGACGCGGCGGGGGCACTTGAAAGTCCCACACAGGCGCATCGATCGCAGGGGCGTCTGCGTCATGGATGGGGACAGGAGCGACAGGAACGGTTCCACCGCACGACGACATTCTATTGAAGAGGGATTCACGTGTCTTGGATTGAATGCGAAGAACCTCATCTTCATGCATACTAGGTTGCTCCATGGAGAAGTTCGAAACGTAAAAAGAAGAATGTCCCAAATTCGAACCGCGAGGAGAAGGAGATGGCGAGGGGGAAAGCGATGGAACGATGACAATGCCCCTTGGAGGAAGTGGCGGTGGTGGCGATGGCTCCAGCTCTTCGGAAAGGTTCGACAAACTAAACCGTGACGGCGATCGAGACGCTGGTTCAGGGGGTGGTGGCGACATCCTTCCCCCGTATCCCCTTGGTCTTTCCAAAGATAGTTTCGTGTTTATCACTTCTGCTGATTCCCGTGACACCTCAGCTAGGCGTTTCAGAGCATCGTTCCACGACACTTTCCGGACCGCCCTCCTCTCAGGTGAGATTAACCCTGCATTCTTGCTCCAATCGACGTCCGGTAAATCTTCCAGCAAGTCTTTTATGATCCCATCGTCAGACCGATGCATCGTCTCTTTCTTTTTTTTTTCTTCTTCTTTTTTATTTCCCGTTCTCTCACTCTTATTTCATTTGAGAAGCAGTTGTGACAATACCTATTTTTTTTTTTTAAGGAGGGGTATTTTTTTAAGTACTGTGGGGGGGGGGGGGGGGAATGAAAAAGCTAAAAAAAAAAAGAAAAACGGGAAGAGTTAATTAAAAAAAAAAAGAAAGGAAGAGAAGAAAAAGAAAAGAAAAAAAAAAAAGAAAGAGGGAGAAAAATCCTAGCAGGTGTAAAAGGTGTTCTCCAATAAACATTTTGTTTTTTTGTCTATTAGAGGTGGTTTTTTTTCCCCTCCCCCCTTTTTTTTTCCTCTTTTTTGTGTTTTTTTGTGAACACTGTAAAGTGAAAAAAGCCGGTTCGCTTTTCTTTTTTTTTGTCCGGCATATTCACTTCACAGAAAAAGAACAAGAAAAACAAGAGATAATGAGGTCAGTGTTGTGGCACTCTGTGAAAAAGAACCGATAACCTTTTCGCACGGGGGTAAGTGGTTCAGCTACACTGAACCGGGTCAGTTCTGAAAAAGGAATGAATCCTAATATGTGTGTAAATTTTTTTTTTGTTTAGTTTTTTTTTTTTTTCTCTCTTCCCCTTTCTTTTCTTTTCTTGCTGACAAACGGAACTTTCTTGTTCCGAGACAACGAAAAGGGAAACGACCGGGGAAGGAAGAAAAAAAAAATATATATAATACAAGAATAAAGTGAAGGGCAAAGTGTGTAAAAAAAAAAAAAAGAAAAAGAAAAAAAAAAAACGAAAAGAGTAAACTAACATTTAATCTTTTTTTTTTTTTTTTTTTTTCTTACGTTGCAGACAAAAAAAAGAGAGGAAAAAAAAAAAAAAAAAAAAAAAAAAAAAAAAAAAAAAAAAAGAGCAAAAGACAGAATCTTTTACGAAGAGCGTTGCATTTCCCCCAGCCTACTGGGCCTTGAATACACTGTGAAGCCCAGAGGCATCCTTGTAGTAGGCCTTCACCTGCGGAATGTTGGTGATTTTCACCGCATGCTTGCAGATGTGTGTGTATTTGTCAAGGCAGTCAGTACTGATCCCATCGAGCCAACCAGTCTTCAGAGGCTGGACCCAAGTGAGGGTGCAAAGGTCTGCGAGGCTGAAGGTTTCATTGACAGCAAAACCAGAAGAGGACTTTCCAAGCAAGCTGTCGATGAAGGTGAGCCACTTGGTGAGTTCGCCATCGTCGGCGAAGAGTGCACCCCTGGCAGCTTGCCTTTCCTTGTCGTCCGTGATGGCGAACGTCTTGGCCAACGGGCCAAATGTCTCAGAGATGATATCGCAGAATTCGTCGATCTTCAAAGCTTCCAAGGGGTTCTCAGGGTACAACGGTTTCCCGTCCACTTTTGCGATCTTTGCTGCGTACCTCATGATGGCAGCGCTCTGCCCGATGTACTCCCCATCAATGCACAGCAGCGGCATCTGCTTGGGGGTCAGGTTCTTCCTCAGCCCCTCGGCCCATTCTTCCCTGGAAAGCTGCTTGTCCTCGAATTCGATCCCACCACAAGCAAGCGCCAGACGGGTAGGTTCCACACGGCCGGGGAACGCAAAGTAAATAACTTGAAGCGGCATGGTTTTTGGAAGGTGAAAAACGGTCGTAAAAAAAAAAATAAAAAAGAGAGAAAACAGCTGTGATGGTGATATATGTGAATGTAGTAGAATGCAAAAAAAAAAAAAAAAAAAAAAAAAAAAATGATGAAGTGACGCGACCTTTCCAGTTCCAACGCCGTTTTCCTTTCTTCCTACGCGTACTCCAGTTCGGGGCACAGTTTGTAAGCAGCTCGGTAGTTGCGCACTGCGAGGTCGGAGCGGCCGCTTTCTTCAAGATACTCAGCTTCGTTGAGGAGGGCGATGGCTTTGCTCCTGTTGGAGTCGGCGGCGTATAAACGTTGGCTGCGATGGTACACGATGTCAGCTCTGAGGAGCCATTTTTCGTCTCCTGATCGGAGAACGGTTCCCTCATGGAGCATCTTTGCATCAAAGACAGCCGCCCAGCCTGTCTTGACAGGCACGACACCTACTACGTCCTCTTCGGCAGCACGTGTGGCACCGCCCTCTACAGTAATGTATCTCGTCCCGATGTCCTCATCCCTGTGGTCTAGAAATCTTGTCCGCCCATCCTCGTAGCCTTCGTTTAAATAGACAAGAATTGTTTTTATGGATCGGGTTTCTTCGTCGGTGACCCATTCCCCGTCGAAGTGCGGTGCGATGTGCCCCCCACCGTAATACTGAACCGATCGAAACACACCCGAGAGCCCCACGGGTTCCCATGTCCCTTCCATGCCAGCGTTCAAAAAGAGCTTCCGGTTTTCATCAGTAATGGTGATGGGACTCAATAAGGGCTTCACCCTCTCCCAGAGAAGTTCTTCAAGCTGAGGGGACTTGAAGGCTATTCGGTTGCAACGCCGTTTTGTCCCGTCGCATAGAAGCATGGGTTTGAGACCGTGGGCGGTGGATGCACGTATGATCTCTTTGCATTCTGTTTCTGAGAGCAGGCTTGCAAGAACGCTTCTGTTCTTGAACATGTTGTGTTCTGTACAGTCGTCCCGCCAAGGGAAGGGTTCGACTTCTACTTTGAATGTTTCTTTCCCCCCGCCGATGTCCATGGGTTCTATTTCGCTGGCAAGGTGTGCGTCAAGAAGGTCCCTGTCGCTGTGGCGTGATTCCGACACACGCTCCGCCTCCTCTTCGGTAACGACATCGATTCTGTTGTCAATGAGCCCTTCAAGGCTCACCCCCTCGAGGTTTCCTTCCATCCCTGTGGTGGTTCATAATATTCAAAAGGGAAACACCTTAATACAATATCGTACTTTTACAATTTTCGAACGGGCATGTTTTGCACTATTTTGGTGAAGGTGTATATGTACTTCTGCCAGTTTTGCTGTGGTGGTGATGGTATATATATTTGGGATAGGCATACTTCCATCCATTCTAAAGCGGGGCATGAAGAGTCGTAAAATTGTTTTTCGTCAGCAGAACAAGGCGGGGGGCAGGTGGGTATTATGAGGGGTTCGGGTTCCGGTCCCTCTTGTTTTTTCTGAGCGGGCTCCACCGTTCTCGGTACAATTTTTGCGACTTTCTTGACCTCCCCCCTTGGGCCGTTGTATACTCTTTTGCTGGTGTGCATCCAGTCTTCTTCTCTTTTTCGTTTTTCCATCCCCCCCCACACCCTCTTCCCTTTTGGTTTTGTTGTTGTTGGACGGCGTCATGCCCCACAGTGAAGCGAAAGAAAAAGGGACAGAAATAAAAAAAAAGCAGCCACTCTACAGCTCAGCTCTTCAGAACTGTCCAGGCCTTGTGACCCTGGATGGGGTGTTAACTGGAAACGCAAAAAAAAAACCCCCCCTCCCCTCTCGTAGTTATAAAGCCGCGGTTCATTTCCTGGAGATTGGGTGTTAATTGTGGAAGGGAAAAAAAAAAAAGAAACTAAAACAATAAATAAATTTCACCCCCCCCATTCCCCTTATGGCTTTTTTTCTTCTTCTCATGCTAGCTTAGCTTTGAGGTACTCAACAATTTGAGAGGATTTCCATGCGGCAATAGGAACTCTGTCGGTAGTGGTGGAGCCGGATTTTGTGGCCCTTGTCATGATGAGCGTAGGGCGCTTGTTAAAGGAGTAGCGGACCTTAAGTTTGGGGAAGGAATCGGCGTGCGTGGCCAGGAAGTGGTCCAGCTCTGGTGCCCATGCACGCTGCCTCTCGTCGAGTTCGATAGTGGCCGCGGAGTAGGCGTTCTCCACCTCACCAGTGCAGCAGGCCTTGCACTCTTTGACTAGCTCAGAGAGTCCTGGCTGGTTCTCTTCTATCAGTGAGCATGTTTCGCACCTCAAAGACTCTGTTTCAAATAGATCGTCACACTTCACACCCCAACACACTGTCGCCATGGCTGATAGCGCAGCGAGTATTAATACACCGCGGGAGCCCATTTTTTTTTTTTTTTTTTGTTTCTTCTTCTTTCTTTTCTAGGTTTTTTTTTCTTTTTTTTTTTTTTGCTGGGGAAAAAGAAAAAAAAAAATGAAGTCAGTCTCACCTAACTTTTGTGGCTTCTGCTGGAAAAAGAAAAATGGATGAAGTACAAAAAAGTGACCCCCCCCCCTCCCCTCCAATTTTATATTGCACTTCATATTTTACGTAGGACGTATGGTGAACCAGAGAAAAAAAAAAAAGAAAAAAAAAAAAAAGGTAGCTTCGGAATTCGTAGGCATTTATCGTCGTCTAGCGGCTTTCCGAGGCCGTTTAGGGCCAGCAGTTTTAAGTGCACTTCCCCCCTTTTTTTTTTTGTACTTTCTTTGAAAAATTTCGGTCACTTTTTGTACTAACTTCTCATGAAAACAACAAAAAGTCTGGGCAAAAAAAAGTGGGGGGGGGGGAAAGTACTTTACCCCGGAAAAAAAAAAGTACGAAAACAGGATACAGATTTCTTTCGTTTTTTCTCTCATTTCTCTCCCCCCTCCCAGGGGGGGGCAAGGAAGGGATTTTTTTTTTGTGGCTGTGTGACCAGGGGAATAGCAGGATGGCTAATGATGGTGGGGGTGGGGTGTTGAAAAAAGAAGGAAATCGTAAGACGGTGAAAGCATGTCTCAGAGACTCATACAGGCATCCCTTGCGGCTAGTGGGGAAAAAAAAAAAAAAAAAAAAAAAAAAAATAGCACCAAGATGGCTTTCCTCCCTTCTCTTTATTTTTTTGTTTTGTTGATGTCACTTATGTTGGTGGGCCAAAAAAGTGGCGAATTTTGGGGGTACAGCTCCGTGGCCGTTTGGCTCTTTTTGATGAAGATACAAAAACAAAACAAATATAAGAGAAAAAAAAAAGAAAAAAAAAAGAATTCACTATGATAAACTGCCCACCGCGGTGGCGTGCCTACCTTATGATGCTCCTTTTGGGTCGTTCCGGTAATCTTCTCATCGCAGTCCCTTCAGCTTGGTCGCTGTCAGCTACGATGCAAACAGATTGTCGCGGCCAATGGATCGTAGAGATCCCACCTTCTTGCATGACTGCGCCGGAGAAGCGTGCCTCCTTTTCTCCCTCAGGTTGTACTTCTCAAAAAAAAAAAAAAAAAAAATCAGGGGCCCGTTCCATCATAAGAATTCTCCTTAATACCAGACAATAGAAGTTGTTATCATCACAAAAGGGGGGGGGAAATAAAAAAAAGAAAGAGACATTAAAAAAAAAAAAAAAAAAGAAAGGGGAAAATAAAATAAAATACAATCACTATGATTTGGGTCTTTGTGAGTTCGCTTTTTTTTTTTCCTTTCCTCCCCCCCTCTTTTTTTTTCTTCATCTCCCCCTTTCTTTATTTTTCTACGTATTGAGTGTCAGAAGTCTAGTTCTGCCAAACAATTCGCGTGAGGCTTAAGATCTATACCATCACCGGATCCCCGTTCAGGTACATTTACTGGACAGTCTTTTTTTTTTTTTTTTTTTTTCTTCAACAACTTTCATTTGCATACATTCAGGATCTTCTGGGATATGGAAAATTGTAGAGTGCGCATAGGCAATACCCTCCAGATATTCGATTTGCTGTGTGTTAGAAAATATTTTTTTTTCCCCCCTAATTTCTTCAGCATACATCCGGTCTAAGGAAAAGCATGGTGGCCAAGAAGTGAACTGGGGCATCGCCCCACCGTTCGTAGAAAAAACCCCCACTCTGCATTTTTTTTTTTTTTTTTTTTTTTTTTTTTTTGACATCACATACCCTGTCCAAAAAATCGAAATACTCGCTGTACTTAGGGTTTCTGAAGAACTTGAAGCTCCCGATCTCGAAATTCGTCCAGAAGTGGCACCCCGTGTACTCGCCTCTTTTGCAGAATCGGTCCTGGTCCCACTTC
The DNA here is from genome assembly GCA_964019335.1 of Diplonema japonicum. Lineage (NCBI taxonomy): Eukaryota > Euglenozoa > Diplonemea > Diplonemida > Diplonemidae > Diplonema > Diplonema japonicum. The sequence goes on from OZ025697.1 coordinate 381,163, forward strand.
ACCTCCGTGTCCTTCTCCTTGATGTACTGTTTCGTGGTCTTCCAAAGCGTCTTGATAGTGATCATCAGCTCCCCCAATGCAATGGTAAAACCATACTCTTTCTTCTTTGCGATCATCGACACAAAGGGATCGAATGTTATGGGGCAATAATAAAAGACATCATCATCCACCCGCCAGAACCAATCGTATTGTTGCAAGATTGGTTCTTTGTAGAAAAAACCGGAGTTCCACCTGCACATTAAACGATAAGGAAGGGAGTCCATGTAAGGCGCGTCTTTACGGGGTTTCAACCCTCTCCGCATTCTGGGGAGATCGATCCAGGAAGGAACGGACCAGTGCTCCTCCGGAATTTTGTAGTATTTTATGGATGTTGAGACAGCAGCGGTGATGGTTTCTTTGAACAGATCTGAAAATTCGTTGTCGTTGAATGCAACGTAAGGGTACTGCAGGTATTGGTTGACATGGTCCTCGAAGGTTTTAAGCGTTTCAACGAGCCTGGTCCGTTTTGATTCAACCGTAAGTATTAAGAATACAGCGTTTGGTTTCGGTCCATTGTACGTTCCACCTTGCGACGGCCACGCGTATTTCAACTGTTCCCTCATTCTCGGGTATTTGTAGAGCTTAGGAACATCGTTTAGAAAAGTAGTGTTCTGGGTGACGCGTCGTATCCGTTCGGTAGTGGAGACTTGAATGAGCTCGTCGGCGTGTTTGTTTGGAGTAACTGGAATTCCGTTCTTTGCAATTTCAAATCCCGTTCCGATGTACACCCTTGGGTTAGCCACCGCCGAGCTGCATAAAGATCTACACGTGAATTTTATTTTACCTGTTTCGCAGCTGTGTCCAACTGTGATTCCATTTGAGCATATGCAGGTCCCTGACGATGTGGATGATATTTCTTCAGCGCAGCCCATATCCTTTGCGTTAGAGGGCCCCGATCCCGAACAGAACTGTGTTGCTGTCCATCTGACGCATATTGTATTGCTTGAATGTTCCAAGGACTCCGCGACTTTTTCAAGCGAGCCCAGACCTGTTTTATTAGAATGTTCCGCGCTTCCCAAGAGATGTGTTATTACAATTAGTACGGCGGCGATGACGAGGCACCCGGGGGTCACTATGCGTTGCTTTTCGAATTTTCGGCCGCTCACCGGGGAGTCACCACGCCACTCAGTGGTGTTGGCGGTGGGGCTTGAGCGGAAATTCGATTTCAGTTCCCGCATGCCTTTTTTTTTTTTCCACGCCCCCCCACGCCTGTTGAGTTGTTATTACTGGGGGGAAGAGAGGAGAGAGAGAAAAAAAAAAAAAAAAAAGCATATTGGTATCATCGAATTAAACGGTTTGGTACGAAGTTTTCATTCCAAACGCATACAAAAAAATAAATGTGGTTAAAAAAAAAAAAAAAAAAAAAAAATGTGTACACTTCATCCCTTTCGTTTCGTTTGCCAAATCACACCCATTCTATCCGGGTAAAATATAATGGCGCACGCGAAACCAAGACTGACCATCAGCTTGACCAGGGTCACCACAGCAGGACCGGTAGTGGTGCCAAACCTCACGTCAGGGTCAGTGCACATATGTACCGCAAGGAGGTACCCTGAGAAGATGGAACCCGTGAGAAAACCAACCAAACAGTGTGACCCGAAGGAGACCCCTGTCAGAAAAGGAACGAAGAATGCGAGCAGAGCAAGGGGGAGCATCTTCGAGAAGCAACTCGATGGATCAACTGGTTCCGAAAGACTTGCCCAATTTATAATGTCACCCAGAGCACGTGTTATTATTGCCTTGAAGATGCAAGGCAGCGTAGGGCCTGCCAAGAAGCCAAGCACAACAGCTGGTTTCGTAATGTCGGCGGTTGTCATTCCGCCGGAAGATGCAACAGCGAAGACAAGAGAAAGGGACGAGAGCACCGCAGCCCCATTGGCAAGTGCCATGCTGTCGTCGGTGTTGCGGGCGCGGTGCCCCACAAGCTGAACCACCGAAGACCTCACATACTCCGGGACACCGTCCGCATGTGCTATGTTCAGAGCTGGACCGCAGGTGTAAATCGGCTTCGCTGCACCACGAACACAGGCAGCACCACACGCAACAAAGGCTACCCCGCACATCCCAGCCATGCAGCCCCCACCGAGAACAGCAAGAACCACAAGGACAACAGGTACACCCGCACGAGCAGCCTTATCGTTGCAATACCTCCGACCAGCGAGTTCAATTAGGATACCAACGACAAGTCCTAGCACAGTGCATCCACCGAGGACGCCGCCATTTGGGTTGAATGAGAAGACGAAGAGTACCCACGCACAGGTGGGGAGCATGGCATGGAGGAACATCGGCTTGTCGTCGTTGTAGCGTGCAAAGAGCAGACTGCAGACGTGCACGAGAAGGCTCATAGGAGCCACAAGGAGGGGAGTGGCCACCCCGCCGCCCAGCACAGCAGCAGCCACCACCGCACCGACAAGCGACTCCGCTGCATCAACGCTGTTTGCAGTTTCGACGAAGCACTCACCTACACTCCTGGCAATAACATCGGCGTCCTTCGGTCCCGTTTTGCCAACAGCAATTTCAGCCGCCGCTCTCGCATGGATGCCGTGGCCCACACGAAAGTACAGAGCGGTAAAGGAGGACCCCAGCACCACCCCGACCGGGTGCTTGTCGCTCCCAAAAACAGCGTAACAGAGAGCAATCTGAAAGACACCACTTGACGCAACAGATAGGTACGCACATATGCCGCCACGAAGGGCGATCTGGTATGCCCGTGAAGGATCGGCATGGTAAGCATAGCAAGCGGCGGCGATGCGGGGGTTGCAGTTGGGTGTGCAGATGCTGCATAACAGCACAAAAAAGCAAGCAAACATAATGTTGATAAAAAAGGAACCCGAAGCGGTAAAGTTCCTCAGCTGGTCGACATAGAACGCGAGAAAAAGGATCACCAGGTACAGGGGTACGTTGAAACAGCAGTCGTCACGGTGTTTTATAACCCTGAGAATGGCGTATGATATATATTCGGCAACACTGTACATCTCGTCCGTGCCACGGGGCTCTTTCAGCAAATTGCGAAAATATAACTCTTGAATAGAGTGCCCAATGGAGGAGCAAGCCATGGCACCCCACACAGCGAAGTGCGCATTAAGGCCACTGTCATCAACATGCCATTCCTTAAACGCACGAAAAAGAGAGTAGCATGTAAATGGAATGAAGAACCACCCTATCATAATGGGAACGTCCACCCCGGGCTTATTGGCCCATGGCTCCTTTGCTGCATGTTCTGTCTCGTCTAGCATGGAGTTCGTCCTCCTGAAGTGTGCGCTCAGGTGGAGAAAAGAAAAAGAGAAAAAAAAAGAAGGAGTCAAATCACAGCTTGCTTTCAAAAAAACCGGTCGTTGTGTTTTGCAGGATCTCATCCCACGGGAACACCTTTCCTTGCATTGCAATGTACACCCCACTGGGAAGGGTACCAAGCGAGCCGACAGCGACGCCAACGTTGAACGCTGCGTCACTGTGCACAATGCATTCTGGCTTGAAGGCACCCGTCACCACCACTGTCACTCTTGAGTCGATCAGACCCGCTAGCACTTTCGCTGTCTCCACCATGGTGCTGGTTCCGTGGGTAATAAGAACTTTCTGCGCCCCCTGCCTTTGTATTGCCTGAGCGAGCGTTTTCCTGTCCTCCGCAGTCATGTCCAAGCTGTCTTTCCGCATAACTTCGATGGTCTTGACCTTGAACGCAGGGTTCGCTCGCAGTATCACCTTCTCTGCTGCGCTGCTCCCCATTTCGAAAGCGTACCCACCAAGCGTCTTGGGATATTCCTTGTCGATAGTGCCACCGCAGCTCAGAATTAGCAGCTCGTCCATTTCGGTGGAACGCCTGTCGCATTAAAACTCAAAAAGGTAAAAGGGAAGCAAAACAACGCAAAAAAAGAAAGATCAGAGACCGACAATCTAAACGAATGGGGCAACTAGGGAATCTATTGAAGGGAAGTGCAAAGGGGCATGCGGAGGAGCACGAGAAGGTGCGGGGCAGTCATAAATCTCGCCATGCCGTGAGGTCCCGACAAGGTACGGGCGGAGGGACGGTGTGAGCGCGTCGATAGAAGGTTTGTAGTTCAAGGAGGTGACCCACTTTGCATCAAGCTGCTTATCCACAGACTTTGTGAGGAACCCAGGCCTATCTGCATCATCGGTGGGTTCCAGCAGAGACGGCAGAGCTCCGTACCGTGCCTCACCCTGCTTGTACGATGTGATATCTTTCACAGGCAATGCCTCTTTCACATACTCGTACTCAGCAGGGTGCTCTCGTGCAAATTTCTCCGCATCAAAGCCTGTTTTTTCCATGTCTTCAGCACGTTGCTGTAGCTTCCTTGCACGGTCGCCCCTTGGGACTCCCAGAACAGGTTGCGGTTCGTCCTGCGGAATGTCATGTTTCGGCCGCAAGGCGTTGATGATCTGCTCCGGGTTTCGCATGCCCATAGGGTGGTTCGAGAGAAGCCTCGCGGAGTTCTTGGGTTTTTTCTGTTTGCGTTCAGGCTCCTGTTCCTTCTCGACCACTTCTTCGATGCTGACGTCTGTCATCTCAGAGAGACTAGTAACACCGACCGAAACGGAAACAGGTTCGGGAGCAGAAACAGAAACGACAGGAACACCCCTTGTGTGGGTTGCCGGCAGAAGTTCCGGTTGTGGTATTGACTCCGACTGCTGACTCGAGGCTGCATCCTCGCCCTCGTCTTCCTCTTCTTCTTCCTCTGCTCCCAGTCTGTCGATGATTTCAATTTCGGCAATTATCTTAGATGCAGACCACATCCACACAGACCCATTCAAAGAAACCGCTGCAAGTGTGTCGACTGCAGGAAGCTGCACTATCTGTGTGTAGGCAATGGGGGCGGGTGTTGTGTAGGTGTAGAGCACACGGAAGGAATCGCGTGAGAAAACGGTGATAACACCGGAGCTGGTCCCAATGGAGAACAGTTTGGAAAGCTTCCCAGTGGTGAGAGTGGAGGAGGTATGTGTAGATATGGTGGAGACAGCCTCTTCAGGTGACGAGGTCATCGAGGGGAGCAGATGGATGAGCTTTCCTGTTGTTGCCTCGCAGACCATTACGGCACCGCGGTCGTTCCCAAGCGAGAAGCACTCCTCTGTTGTGATCGAAGTAGTGAAAGGTGCGATGCACGTCACCCTGCCTGTCTCGACCATCAGCTGACGCACCACTACTCCAGTGCTGCTCTCCAAGATGTTTACAGCACTGTCTACAGACCCTGTCACGACTCTCATCTCAGATGCAACTAGAGCCAATGCAGTCACGGTCCCCTTGTGCAGTGTGTCTAGAACAGCGACAGACTCGTGACTACCAGTGTTCCATATGCGGACCCCGCCTCCTTCGTCCCCTGAGACAGTGTACACGGTGCCTGCTTGAATTGCGCTTATACTTCGATTGTGTTTCCCAACGATAGACACGCTGTGTTCCATTCCAAGCGGCTCGTCTATGAAGGCGCTGCTGCACAGGTACGGGCTGCACGCCAGCGAAAAGTACAATGTCAAGTCGGTCGGGTGAAATGATGTTGTTTTGATGTAGGTTTTCTGTGTTTCGCTGATGGTCGCCAGCCTTCCCAGATCCATCCACGGGGCCACACCCTCCTGCAAGACCGCGTACACCCTGAAGGACGTCACAGCCAAGTTCACGTACCTGAAGTACCCCCTGGTGTCCGCGATCACCAGACAGTCGCAACCCTCTATCCTCACCTCGCACACGCTGCTGACCTCCAGCATCGACTTGCTCGGGTCATTCCTCTGCGACTCGTTCAGCAATTGCAGGTACTCCTCAAAAGCTGCACTGCCCTCTTCTGTGTCTTGCAAGAGTTCTCTTATTACACAACCTTTCATTTTTATTTCCCACCCCTCTTTTTTTCAATTTTTTTTGGGGGGCAACTCATTGTGTGAAAGGGGGAAGAAAAAAAAAAATCTCTGGTGGGGGAAGGGAGGGAGGGAGAGTAACGTTGTCATAACGTGAAGACAGAATTTAAAACCTTTTCGACGACGGCGAAGGCAATGTCGTTCTCATAGTACGCTGCCTCGTTCACGAACAGTGCGTAGAGGTCCTTGTCCTCTGTGTCACTGGGAGGGGTCCACTCAATGACCTCCCCGTCGAAAGTTTGCAGGACGGGAGTCCCAGGAAGGAGCGGGGAGAAGTCTTTGAGCGTGCTGTGTGCTGCCCCATTGATGTCCCCATCAAGGCGGGGGTACGCTTGCGGAGAAACCGCCCCTCCCTGGTAAACGGGAACAGTATGGGAGCATTTTTCCGCAGAGGGGTTGTTGTTATGTCTGTTGATGTAGTCCAAGCAGGCTAAGAGCGCTTTTTTAGTGCTCTCGAATAGCCCCATGTCGACTACACCCCATGGAACAGGACCCACCTCCAATGTGAACCCTGACCGTGCAATGCTAGGGAGGACCCTTGGGTCTTTGTTGGCCCAGTTTACAATTTTAACATCGGTGTCAATTGTAGTGAGATGTGCACCTAGTTCATGGGAGAATCTATCGTCGGGGTGCATCATGAGCGCAAGCCCTGATGGAGAGGTGGTGTTATGCAAGTCAATCACAAGATCAAAAGCAGGAGTCTCGCTTCTTTTCGGTCCTAGAAGTTGATCCAGTTCACGGGCACGCACCCCTTCATATGTTGTGTTGTTTGCATCCAGTTTTTCAAAGCTGAACTGCCTGTTGAGGTCCTCCTCGGTGTATCTTGTGTTCTTCTTGATCGCGGCGGGGTTTCCCTCAAGAACGACAAGTTCGAAGCTATCCTCTCGCTTCATCCTTTTCAGCCATCTACTTAAGTACAGCCCTGTGCTCTCATTCCCATGAGTTCCGCCTACAACGGCTACCTTGTTCACCCTTTCGTTGTGACCTAGCCATCTCATTGCTTCCTGTGGGGGGGGGGGGGGGGGGGGGGTTGCAAGGTAATGATAGGGAAGGGAGGGAAAGAATATTGAAGAGGGGGCGGGCAATCCTCTGTCAACAGACAGGGTTTTCTATGATTCCACCATGGGGGGGGGTTTTTTTTTCTCTCTTTTTTGTACTTCTGTGTCCGGTCGGGTAGCTGTATACTGTTGCGAACTCTTTGTTTTCAGGGGAAAAAAAAAAAAAAAAAAAAAAAAAAAAAAAAAAAAAAAACGTAAAAACGTGGAGTAGACGAAAAAACAAAAAAAATGAAAGTGGAAAACAACAAAAAAAAAATAGACACGGCAATGACGACATTCTTTGTGCGCAACGGAAGAAAGAAGGGGGGGGGAAGAAAAAAGCAAAATCACAATGATAGGGAAGCTACAAAAAAAAAAAAAAAAGAAATCATGCGTGGGATGGCACAAGGAGGTCGATCACGGAAGCAAGGGAGAGGTCCCCATCGACAGAGTCCAACTGCTCCTTGATGTCGGAGACGAAACAAGGGGTTGCGACAACGGACTTTCGCAAAGCGGACTCGAGCACCGAAGACGCGACTCTACCATCCACAGACAAGGACTTCAAGCTTTCCGCAAGTTGTGCCCCACCGCCAGACGAGGCTAAAGCCTCGCTGATAGTTGCGATACGTTCACTCCGTCTACAGATACTCCATTCCACAGGGATGGACCCGTTCTCCTCCTTAACAGTAGGATCCCTGTTCACGTTTGAGTAGGTAATGAACTTGTCTATCTGTACTGTGGATAGATACTCTAGGGGGAAAGCACTTCGAACCCTCTTCTTCGCCTTCTTGTCACGGTACTTTTTTTTGAAATCGTCATCCGTGGCGTCCGGACTGCCCTGCAGGTGGTGGTGCAGTTCTGCGAACCACGGTGACCATGCAACAGGTACACCAGCAAGCTTATCATCGAAGAAAGCTTCGTAATCAACACGCGGCACGTCAGGAACGTACCCTTGCAAGTTGGTTGCGAGGAACAAGTTATTTATAATCATTGTCAACGTTGTACTGTCGATGAGGCCTGTGTGGTTCGGGTCGTGTGCCCGTAAAACCCGCACAAGCACCTCACGACACTCCAAAAGAACAGATGCAACGAAAACATCTCGCATCTTGATGGCGTACTCGTCCTGTGAAACCATGAACCCACCGTTCACCAGCTCTTGAAACGGTATCTGGCAAGGGTGGTAAGTTGCGCTCTCGTAAAAATCGTCGATTTCAAGGTTCGCCCGCCATTTCTGCGGAACAGGCCTGGCTTTTCCCCCGCCTTTGAGCAGCAGTACCGCTGCATCGTTTGCTCCGCTGTAATTGGATGATGAAAACACCGTCCACACCAAGCCGCTGTGCAATGCTTCGACACCTCGTGCTGTGCATTCATGAGACCTTACAATGTACTCTATCCCTTCATTCGCCATCAGCCAGTTTTTTGTGTATCCCTCCCCAAACTCCTTCCCCACACCCCTGCCGCTGTGTTGCCAGTTTTCAACGCTGTTTGTTTTTTGTTGTGTGCGTGTGATTTTTTTTTTTTTTTTTTTTTTTTTGTTATCATACGAATCAGAGGGGTCGCTCCACAGGAGGTCCGTGACCATGTCGCGTTGTTTCATTGTGAGCTGTGCCCCTGTGCCGCGGGGGACAGCTGCTATGTCATCGATGGTGCCGTCGAAGAGCCCACCATGGCACACGAACACATAGTCATTCACCACAGCAGCATACGGAAGCCATGAGAAAGCGGTCATCATGCACTCATATAGTTGCATGTTGTACTTTGCTATGCACTCATGGAAGAACCCGTAGTACATGGTGCAGGTTTTATCTTCGTGGTTCCCCTGGTTGATGTGGACTGCGTTGGGGGTGTACAGCTTCAGCATGAAGAGGAGGAGGATGATCTCGCAGGCGTTGTTCCCCCTGTCGACGATGTCCCCGTTGAACACGAACTGGTACCTGTCCCCAGGGAGGCCGTAGGTGTCGATGATGTGCAGGAAGTCCCCCAGCGACCCGTGCAGGTCCCCCACTACCACCACATCTCCTGACATCTTTTTCACGCTCGGTTCCTGTTGCAGGATCAGGGTGGCCGCCATGATGGTCTGCATGGCATCCATGAGGGGGACCCGCCTCCCCTCACGTACTTCTGCAAGGACCCGTTCGATGCTTTCACGCGTCACGCAGGGAAGCCCCGTCACCTCTCGAGGGGCCATCTCCCTCAGCCGCTTTTCCATCCCCACAGCTACCCCGTTCGCCCCCACATCGGGGCGGTTCTCCTCCCCACGGAAGTGTCGCAGCACAGCCGCCCTCGCCTCTTCACTGTGCCATCGCACCCGTGACCCCAACCGCAGCCCGCGAGAAAGGGCTTTCATGTTGCCTGTGGATAGGTACTAAGGATAACTTCGCGAAAAAAAGAAATAACATGTGATATTGAAGGGAGTACAAAACAGCTACACATAGGGACCTACTAGTCACCCGTGAAGATGAGTGACCGTAGTGAACTGAACACGGAGAGTGGGACAGGTACAGTGTTACTGGGGGGGGGGGGGGGAGAATGGAAATACTAGTCACGTACACCCCCTCCTTTTTTTTCCTTCCCGTAGACAGTTTGAGAAGACGGTGTTTCCTCCGAGTGTTTCCTTGATGCGAACTGTCACACACGTGTTAGCAAAGAAGACAACGAGAGGCCGGACCGTTTCACACACAAGGGAAAGAAAATTAACAAGAAACGAAAAAAAAAAAAAAAAAATTATACCATCGACATCGATCAAAACTCGATAAAATTTCAGTGTGCATGGGGGTGGTCACTGTTCAGATCAAAAAAAAAAAAAAAGAAAAAAAAAAAAAAAAAAAAATGGAACCATCAACAAATATCTAGACACGGAGAGAGAGGAGGTCGATGACAGGGCGCAAGGGGAGGTCATCGACGGAGGCGTTAAGTTGCAACTGTTCTTTGATGTCTGATACAAGGCAAGGCGTCGCATGGGCATTCACTCCTTGCAGAGCGGTCACCAAAGCAGACGGCGCCAAGACATTGTCGCCTGCAGCGCTGGCTTGAAGTGCTGCGACCACCTTGTCGTGCGCCTGGTTCGCTTCCAGAGTTTTCCGAATGTTCGCAATACGTTCGCTTCGCCTGCACAAACTCCATTCCACAGGGACAACGGGGTCCTCCCCACCATGCGGCGTATCCTTACTGTTCGCATTTGAATACCTGATGAACTTCTCCAGCTGCACCGAAGAGAGGAACTCTTTCGGGAACATCTCACGCACCCTACGCTTTGCCTTCTTACACCGGTATTTCTTTTTGAAATCGTCTATTGTCGCACAAGGGCTGCTCTGGAGATTACCGTACAACTCAGGGAACCATGGGCTCCATGTAACAGGCGGCGTGCTGCCAGCAAAGTTCATATCAAAAAAATCCTGATAACTGACAGGGTCCTGCTCGGGAGCCTGCAGCCCAAAGCAGATGTTTCCCATCGTATCACGGAGGATCTCGCCCAGCATCTCGGTGCTTATGTAACCTGTCTGTTTTGGGTCGTGCTCGCGGATGGCATCTGCTACGACATCACGGCATTCGTTAAGGACGTAAAGGGCGAATGCGTTGGCGCTACCAGGGGGCGGGGGCTGGTTCCCGATGAGCATTTGAAAGTTTGTCTGCCCAGGGTGCCACACTGCACCTTCTGAAGGATCGTCAAGATCGAGGTTTACAGGTTTCCACACGTCAGCTACAGGCCGCCCCTTGCTCTTCGCCAGTGCCGCAGGGAAGAGCAGCACTGCTGCGTTGTTCTCCCTGTGGTAGTTCGACGACGAGAACACCGTCCACACCAATCCACTGTGCGCTATCTCAACACCTTTCGCCATGCACTGGTGCGACCTTACTATATACTCAATTCCACTGTTGGCCTCCAGCCATGCTCTTGTATACCCCTCCCCAAACTCCTTTCCAACACCTCTGCCTGAAGGCTTCCAATCTTTTGCTCTGTGGTTGTAATTGTTTGAACGAGAATGCTGCATACCCTTGCTTGCCGAAAGGCAGTCTCCCAAATGGGTCGCTTCGCCGCATTCTATGGAAGTGGTTTTTGAAAAAAAAAATAAAAAATTGACAGGCATACCCTTCGGAAGGGTCGCTCCACAGGAGGTCCGTGACCATGTCGCGTTGTTTCATTGTGAGCTGTGCCCCTGTGCCGCGGGGGACAGCTGCTATGTCATCGATGGTGCCGTCGAAGAGCCCACCATGGCACACGAACACATAGTCATTCACCACAGCAGCATACGGAAGCCATGAGAAAGCGGTCATCATGCACTCATATAGTTGCATGTTGTACTTTGCTATGCACTCATGGAAGAACCCGTAGTACATGGTGCAGGTTTTATCTTCGTGGTTCCCCTGGTTGATGTGGACTGCGTTGGGGGTGTACAGCTTCAGCATGAAGAGGAGGAGGATGATCTCGCAGGCGTTGTTCCCCCTGTCGACGATGTCCCCGTTGAACACGAACTGGTACCTGTCCCCAGGGAGGCCGTAGGTGTCGATGATGTGCAGGAAGTCCCCCAGCGACCCGTGCAGGTCCCCCACTACCACCACATCTCCTGACATCTTTTTCACGCTCGGTTCCTGTTGCAGGATCAGGGTGGCCGCCATGATGGTCTGCATGGCATCCATGAGGGGGACCCGCCTCCCCTCACGTACTTCTGCAAGGACCCGTTCGATGCTTTCACGCGTCACGCAGGGAAGCCCCGTCACCTCTCGAGGGGCCATCTCCCTCAGCCGCTTTTCCATCCCCACAGCTACCCCGTTCGCCCCCACATCGGGGCGGTTCTCCTCCCCACGGAAGTGTCGCAGCACAGCCGCCCTCGCCTCTTCACTGTGCCATCGCACCCGTGACCCCAACCGCAGCCCGCGAGAAAGGGCTTTCATGTTGGTCCGAACTGTTCTTAGTGTAATTTGCAACAATGGAAGAGGGATAAATAAAATAAAACAAAAAAAAATGAAGATAAAAAACCGGAACAGGGGGGGGGGGGGGGGGGTAATTGAGAAAAAGATAAAAAAAAAACAAAGAACTGGAGAGAATACCCCAGTGTTGTTCAACATGCAAGCTCTTTCGTGCAATTGCACAGGAACATGGATGATGCACAAAGCCATGTTTTGGGGTCTCCAGAGGGGAGGGGAGGATGGGATGAACGCATGAAGGGAGAGAAGAATCGAGATTGCACCATGCAACCAGAGAAAGGGGGGAAATGGGGCGGGGGGGAGATGCAGGAAAATGTTCGCTTTTTTATATTTCATCTTGTTTTTTTTTTTTTTTTTTTTTTTTTTTTTGTTATATTTCTTCTAAATGATATTCATTGAGGTGCACAATAATTTAAAACCTTCTTTTTTTTGATTTTGAGGGAGGGCGCTGGAAAAGAAAAAAGGAGAATCTTTAAAATTCTCTTTTTTCTCTTGTAGTTGTCCCCCCCTCAGCATAGCGGCGCTCGTTCTCTTTTATCTCTCTTTTTTATTTATTTATTTTGGTTCCTCCCCCTTAGGAACAAGTGTGTATAATTTTCGCCTGTGTTTTTTTTCCCCCTTTTTTTTTCTATTTTCTTTCTTCCCCAGACCCTTTTTATCACCTTATACTAAATGCTCCTGTTCCATGTTCACTCACCGAAAAAAAAAGGACAATAACAAAAGAGTTGTTCTTGAAGGAATGGTAGCAGGAGGAAGAGAAATATTAAGATAGAAAGTATTTTCAGAGAAGCAAAAAAAAAAAAAAGAAAGAAGAAAATCAGCAGAGAGGACAAAGGAAGAAGAAGAGAAGAGGCCAGAGGGTTTTGATTTTATTTCGAAGTTTTTTTTTTTTTTTTTTTTTTTTTTTTTTTACACGTATCCAGAAGGGTGTTGGAAGAAAAAAAAATTAAAGTAAAAAAAAAAAAGGAGGAGTTGTAAAAAAAAAAAGGGGGGGGAAACCGAAAAATTCTCCCAAAAGTTTTTTTTTTTTTTGTCTCACCTTTTTTTTTTTCATCCCTTTTTTTTCCCCATTGCCGAAAAATGAAAAAGAAAAAATGTTCTAACCCCCTTTCTTTTTTTTTCTTCCCCCTTGTAAAAAGGTACCTTCCATTATTAGTCATGACAGGTGTTTGCAAGTTACAAAACGGGGAAAAAAAAAAAAAAAAAAGAGAGCGGGTGAAACCATTTTTTTTTTCTTCCAGTTCCTACTCGGTCTTAGCCCTGGTAGTGTCACCAGTTGAGCGGAAGTGCCCAGCAGCATCATGCGCACCACAGAATTCCTTCTGTTTCTTGGTTTTTGTTCCACCAGCACAGTACAGATTCTTGAAGAGGAAAGCGAACAGAATAAAGTAGATGGTGTACATTCCAAGCCCCATCTTGTAGTTGGAAGGTGTAACATAGCACTCTTCGACGCCCCCCTCCATGTGCCACACCGCAGAAAAATATGTCACTGTCATCCCCATGACCATCTGAAGAATCTGGATGGTTGTAATAAACGGTGCAATCGCCTTTGTAAACGGACGGAAGAGACCCAAAATCGTTATCATGTAGTAAAGGTACATAATGGAGTGGACCGTGTAGTTCATCGCAGCGAACCAAAGCCCGGGAGCGATGCTGTTGTGGTACGCGTGCCAGCAGTACAGAAGAACGGTACAGTGGTGGAACCAGTGCAAAAAGATAACAGGGCGCTTTCTCAACACAAGGAAAACGGTGTCCATGAGCTCCGGTATTTTTGAATAGATAAACAGGAAAACGTACAGACCCACATGGCCTTTAAGATACCACTCAGCAGGGTTTGTGCAAACGGTGTACTTGAAACCCTTTTCTTGAAGATTCTTGAGGAGGACCGGCACCGTGTTGAAAAGCCCGAAGAAGCTGAACGTCGCTAGGAAGAAGTTCCACAGTGCGAATATATACTTCGATTTCATGGCTGGCACGTTCTGCAGCAGTGTTGGGCCTTGGAAGATCATGGCCAGGTACACCATCTTTTTTTTTTTTTTTTTTTTTTTTTTTTTTTTTTCCGAAAAATTTTCCATACCACGAAAAAGATGGGCACTTCAGTGTGCTCCTGCGTCCATTGCACTACGTCTGTTGAATCGAAGTTTTCTGCGTCGACGCCGAAGTAGCTGAAGAAGAGATCGGACATTTTCTAATTTTTTTTTAAATATTTTTTTTTGTTGATGAAGAAAGAAGTTATTTCCGCAATTGGAAGGGAGGAGGGAGGGAGGGGGAGTACGTTTTGTTTTCTTAGTAAAAAAAAAAAAAAAAAAATAGAGATAACCCTGTAGGAACTTTAAAAGAAAAATGTGTGCGTAGGTGTGTTTTCGCGAAGACGAATATAAAAAGCGTACTAAAAGAAGAAGGAAGGCAAGAAGTTTTTTTTTTTTTTTTTTTTTTTTTTTTTTTTTTTTAAACATGAATGGAAGGGGGTGTTATTTTTTTTTTTTCATTTTTTTTTTGTAAAAAAAAAAAATTTAAATCAAAAAAAAAAAATACGTGAGGCAAAGAGGAACCGGCAGTTGTTTGTTACGTGCTGGTGAGGAGGGAAGAAAAAAAAAAAAAACGAACTCACAGTTCAAGAGGAGAAAATCCACACTGGTCTAAAACCCGTTGTGCTTAAGGCCAGTTATTCCCCCCCCCCCCCCCCCCCCTCTCCTGTCTTAAGAAGAAAAAAAAAGAAAAACAAGGAAATAAACTAAACCGGCTTTACTTTTGAGCATTTATAGAAAAATCAAAAGAAGTATTTTTTTTTTTCCTTTTTTTTTTCTTTTTTGCGCTATTGTGTAAATGTAAAAAAAAAAAAAAAAAAAAAAAAAAAAAAAAAAAAAAAACAAACCCTCCAAAAAAAAAATTTTTTTTTTCAAGGTTCACACTCAGAAGAGTGATAGCACCAATGCCGAACCTGGCAATCCTCCGAACAATAGCAAACCTTTCGACAACAGCACAAGATCGTGGTTTTAGTCCGCTCCTGCGTGCAGTGCGCGCAGAACGCAAGCGGCCGCGACCGTATGTCAATCAAACGCAACGCCCTCTGCACCAACATCCCAGGCGGCATCCCCGAAACATCCAAACCCGCATCCCTCAGAGCCTCTACAAGCAACGTCAGCGAATATTTCTCAAGCGCTGTATGTGAATTCGCCTGACTATCAGGAGGGTACAAAGGGTTCGCGGCAACATGCATATTGTTCAAAGTCTCCAAGCTATCAGCTACCGAAGCGTATCGTGTTGAAATGTACTTGTCTGTAAGAGGCAGCCCTGTGGCGATTTGAAGCCCTGAGACGGGTGATAACAAAGGGGATGTGGGGGCTTTTTGCATCCAAGCTTCGTACTTAGCAACGCTAGACTCGCAGTCGGACAGCTTCCGTTTCATCAGCGTAGGCTTCACAGTGTCCTCGGCACCGGTTTCGTTGATAAGCTGGACGGTCCCTCCAACACGGCCCATACCAGTAAGCCTTACAATGAGCAAGGATCCTAAAACAAGCGCGCCCCCGATTCCAGCAATGCCAAGCCAGAGAATTATCGGTGAACTATTGGTATCATTGTTGTCTATTAAAACCGCAACCGGTGGTGTAACAGGTGGTTCAGACGGAAGCGGGTATTGCAATCTGAATTCCGAGTTTGGTTTTTTTAAAGTTTCCGCAGCTTTCCGTACATCGTCTGCTGAGTCTTCACGATAGACAAACGCGGTGTAATGTATAAATGTGATGCATTGGGGTGGGTTTGTACATGGGCCTGTGGTTGCTATCCGGCTTGACGTTGTTGAGGTGCTGTGCCATGATTTGCACTCGAGCAGA
This sequence comes from Diplonema japonicum, assembly GCA_964019335.1. Lineage (NCBI taxonomy): Eukaryota > Euglenozoa > Diplonemea > Diplonemida > Diplonemidae > Diplonema > Diplonema japonicum. The sequence goes on from OZ025697.1 coordinate 396,854, forward strand.
ACAGAGTTGCATAAATGTACGTCAGTAAGTTCTGAGTGTTTGTCGATAAGACAGCTTTTCGTCAGCAAGATCCCTTCCAGGTTGGGGACCGATTCCTTCATTACACGGAACAGAAGGGTGCAGACTGCGTAAGGGTCGTACTCCTTGACGTCGCCGAGGGACACGGTCAGGGAGTACGGTATTATAACCCTTTCCGGAGTTGCCACCGGCGGCAAGATCGTCGCAGTTTTTGTGCCCGGTTCTTCGTCCGTTGGGGGTTCCTCATCCCATGCCATTACCGACACTGATTTCATTGTGTGTAATTCACTCAAACACAGTAGTGTGACGCATGGTAGAATGTGCATTATTTATTATTATTATTATTTTTTTTTTTTTTATGCGTTCATTTCTTTTTTCTTTTTTTTTTTTCCTCTTTTCTCCCTCTTTTTTTTTTTTTTAGAAAGTGGGAAAAAAAAAAAAATTCCAAGAAAAGAGAAAAAGATATTACTAAACTTTGGTTTTTTTTCCTTTCTTTTTTTTTCTTCTTCTTTTTTTTTTTTTGTTTCCCCCCCTTCGAAAAATTTCTTAATCGAACAGGAATGGGAAAGAAGGGAATAAAAAAAAAAAAATAAAAATAAAAAAGAGTAACGGATAGAGAATACTGTAAGGAGGGTACTAAGTGGTTTCGTTCTTTGTTTTTTTATGAACATTTCACCCCCCCCCCCTTTTTTTTTCAACATTTTATAGGAGGCCGTTTGTGCCTAGGGAGATGCTTACTGAATGGGATAGTACCCCGGGGTTTCTCCTTCGGAAGGTCGTAAAAATAATGCGACGCATGGCATTGTTGTTTAAGAGTGCTGTCTCGCTTTTCCCTGCTAACCTGCCGTTCAAACCGAGCACCAGCATAAGCAGGAAGCGGCGCAGGCCGTGCATCATATATTTGGTCAACAGAGTGAGGTTTCTGCCACGCACCAAAACAGTGATCTCGTGATGTCCCTCTTCCCATGTCTAGAGCAGATGTGTGGCGTGCTCTGGTTAGCTCATCAGATGGATTGTAGTCAGTCTGCGTGGCTAACCGTTTAGAGAATACGTCGGTGTGTCCGTCAGCCCATTCCATGTGCACACTTTGTGATCGCTTCTCAGTCGCAGCGTACCTGGGGTCATATTGAAGTTGGACATTTTCGTTCGGGTGAAGGTACTCCTGTCTTGGAATTTGCACGTTGTAGTCAACCCCGTTCGGGGGGCGGGGCTGTGTGAGTTTATGTGAAACATCGAGGTCCTTGCGTGTGTCTGGTTTAGGACCGTTCGCTTCTCGCGAGGATATCTTGCTGAAGTCCGCTGCTCTGACTGCGGGTACAGTCGACAACATCATGTTGCCCGAACCGTAGGACACCCCGTGCACGCTCTGATTCGTCAACGGCTTGCGTGGAATTTGCGTTGCAAAACACGTTCCTTGTAAATGCCTTGTTTCTTCTAAATTGTACACGATGTCAGGAGCCTGTCCACCGGTGGTGCCTGCTGCTCCGTTCCATCTGTCGGCCTGTCTCCGCATGTCCACGGCTGTGGGGCTTGATTTGTAAAAGCAGTTGTACGGCCAGTATGTGTCAGGGGTGGTCGAGCGCATTAAGGGTCGCCGTTCTGTTGTCAGGAATGCCGACGACGGGCGGCCCTGTTTGACGGTCTCGGCTGCGGTTCGGCTCCTCTCGACCCACTTCTTGAACTGGTTCGGGTGGCACCCTTCGCTGTCGTCCAGCAGACCTTCGTTGTCACCGTCGCGATCGAGTTGGGTAGCCCCCCCTTCCGTCCCTGTTGTGTTTGCTTGCGTCCCCAGCGTGCTGGAGTGCTTCGTCCCTGCTGTGCGTGGTCGCCGTCCCCGCTGTTTCAACTTCTGATTACGGGGCGATGTTACGCGGGAGGCTTTTTCCCAGTCGGGGGGCTGTTTTTTTTTTTTTTTTTTTTTTTTTTTTTTCCAAATTGCGCACCTTCGCGACGCTCCTGTGTATCACCTTAAACTTCGGGTTGTACTGCCCTATACAAGGCATCCCGCTTTGATGCTTGGGCACCAAGCTCCGCGTCGCCTTCGTGAGAAAGAAGGACGAAGGCCGGAGGGTCGCGCACTTTTCCTCGTCGGTGGCCGATTCAAGGACAGCGAGCATTTGCGCCTATTTGTTGTTATTTTTTTCTTCTTTTTCCTTATAACGCACCTCTTGCAGTGCTTCTACATCTTCTTGCGCGCTTTCGGTACAACTCGCGGTGTCAACGGTTAGGTTTTGGAGGGTGGTGCTTCCAGGGATGGTGCTGACGGTTTGCAGTGTTTGCTGTGTGGTGTTGAAATCGGGTGAGCATGTGGCAGGGCGGTTGCGAGAGGACCATGGCCTGCGGACACCGAACTTTTCGTACTTCAGGTCAACAGGGTCAGGAGGGGGGGCCTCCAGCAGGTTGCCGTCGCTGTCGAACCTGAGGCTCATCGTCTTCCCAAACGTAATAGTCTTGTTGGCCTTGTGGTCTGCCTCCAGCCGCTTCATGACGTGCACATTCTCCCGTGGGGACGACAGGAGTTCCTTGTGCCGTCCTTCGTCGTAAGCTTCCCCTGTTCCAAACTCGTCCAGCCCCGCCTCCAAGGGCAATATAAATACGGTATTTGCAACCTGTTTCCCCGGTTTCTTCATGCTCTGCACACCTCCTTTTGCGAGCTGCCGTGTGCCTGTTGATATCTCGCTCATATACCCTGCTTTCGAAAAGCTCGGGGGCGGCATGATCGAGTCGGCATTGAGTGGAGCCATCCCCCTCTCCCTCCTTGTGGGGGGTGGTGGGACAGACAAGAAAAAAAAAAAAAAAAAAAAAAAAATGTAGGGGTATTTTTTTTTTTTTTTTTGATTCTTTTTTTTTTTTTTTAAATTTTCCCCCTCATAATAAATTATTCACATCGACTTGTTCGCGCGAAACAGCGCTTTGACCCTCCCGCTCTGTTCCTTGTGGACGGCCTCGTCGAATTCTTCGAAAAAAAGCAGCAAAAGGGGGAACACCGCCACATCGGTGTCCGTGTCAAGCTCACCACCTGTCTCGAGAAAATAAGTGAGCAGGCTGCCGTAAAGCTCATTTAGCATGTTCATCATGCTAGAGACCTCGTCGGGGGTAAGGGTCAGGGGGTGGTCTTCTGATATGAGATATGTTACTAGATATTCCATGATTCGGGCAGAGGAGACAAGACTGGGAAGGTCTTCTGGGAGGTGCGATGATTTCGACGCAGATAGCGACATAGTGATATGGACGTGGGCGTGCCTCGTGACTACGTGAATGAGATTTTGCAGGAATCGGTGTCCGAAGAGCTCGGTTGACACCAAGCAGACTTTTAACGTCTCGGTAAGAACCGTTTTCTTTAGATTTTTTATTGTCAACATTTCTTTTAATCCCTTCTGCAGCAGGATCAACCAGTCCTCGCCATCTTTTGTCAGCCATTCGGGTGCCATGGGGCGTTCTGTCACTTCACACACTCTTCGTTGCGATGCGAACCACTCCAAACCCTCCCCTACAGATTGCAACAGGTTTATTTTAATCTCCGATTCTTCCCTTCCGAACACGCGGCATACGTCCTTCACACGATTTTCCAATTCCTTGCTGAAAGTTGTGTCGTGGTGGGCGTTCTGGGCCTGTAGCAAAAGTGCTTTTTTCGAGTACTTTTTTTCGAATTCATCGATCGACGTTATGTTTTTAGAGGTTTTTTGTTCTTGTTTTTCTTCTTCTTTTTCGGTGCCCGTTTTGAATAGTTTCTTCACCTCCTCCACTTCTTTTTCGAACGCATTCATTTTTTTCCCCCCCCTCCTCCCCCTTCTCTCCTATTATTATTATTATTATTTTTTTTTTTTTTGTGGAGAAAAAAAAAAGTTCTGGTGAAGGAGGTTACCTCCTTATCTTTGACAGTAGACTCACCCACAACTCTATGGGAAAAAAAAAACCCCCTCCCTAGAAGGCGACCTGGCAAATTTGGTACAAAAAAAAAAAAAAAAAAAAAAAATAGAAGCAAATTGGGGCAAATAAGTATCATAGAGTGCTCTATGAGGCCTCGATCTTTCTTTTTTTTTTTCCCCGGGTGTTTGCGGCTTGTGTTGTTCTCAAAATGTTTACGTATCTTTGATACTTGACTCACCCCCACCGCTATGATGCCCCAGAGGGCGACAGGCTACATCGTAAACAAAATAGAAGGTTTCAAAAAAGGAGAAAAAAAAATGCTTTTTTCTCTTTTTTTTGTCCTAATCCTACCGTTTACCACCACCGGTCTCCCTCCATGTGGAGTGTGAAGAGCAAATTGGGGGCTTAAATAAGTATCATGAAATCAGTAAAAAAAAAAAAAAAAAAGGCGATGTTTAAGGGCAAATCCCATCCCTTAGGGGGGGCGGGGTCCTTCTTCAGGTTGGTTCTCAGCTCTTTTAGCCTGTCTTGGGTCTCTCGTGAGGCGAAAAAAACAAAATGGATCCACACACTTCAGGTTTTGTACTTCAAATCTTTGATACTTGACTCACCCCCACTGCTATAATGCCCCAGAGGGCGACAGGCTACATGACAAACAAGAAATAGAAGGTTTCAAAAAAAAAGTTTTTTTTGTCCTAATCCTATACGTGTTATCACCACCGTCTCCCTCCACGTGGGGTGAAAGAGCAAATTGGGGGCTTAAATAAGTATCACTGAAAAGAAGAAAATGCTTTTCTACTTTCTTGCGAATTTTCGGGCACCCCCCCTGGCATACTAGTTTTTGTTCGAAAGAAAAAAAAAAAGAAGAAAAACTAAAGAGAATAATAAAAAAAAAAAAAGAAAGGGACTAACTCGGGCGCAGAACAAGGGGGGTAGCGGTACAAATGAAAAAAAAAAAAAAGAAGAACAAAAGACAAATCACCCCCCTTTTTTTTTCATTTATATTTTTTTATTTGTTACTCGGGGAGCCAGGAGCACGCATAAAAAAAAAAAAAAAAAAAAAGAGGGAAAGATGGGGAGGAAGGAACTTAAACTAGTTGCTTATGAATCTTTCCTGTTCTCTTGTATTTTTCTTCCTCTTTTTTTTTTTTCTTCTTTTTTCTTATTGGTATTATTGTTATTATTTTCTTTTCATTTTCTGCTCTCCTCCTCCCTCATCACTCCCAAGATGAGATAAATATCAAAAAGAAAACTTTTTTTTTTTTTTTTTTTCCTTTCCTCCTTCTTTCACGACATGCCGTAAATAAATAAAATATAAGTAAAAATAACACGTGAGACAAATGAAAGTCATCAAAAAAAAAAAAAATACAAACAGATAGATAAAATTAACGTCTTTCCATCCTCCCCCCTTACCCAACAGGCAACACCACCCCCTGAGGTATCGAAACAGCTGAATCATTAGAATACTCAGAAGGACGGACCCACTGTTTTTTACCAGAGGTGTGTGTGTAGAAAATATCACCTCGAGGCGTTTCAGTTTGCCGCCATCCTGGGCGGAGGGGGTCGGATTGGACTGTTTTTTTTTTTTTTTTTTTTTTTTTTTTTTTCCAATCCATACTGTCTCTCGGTTCAGGGCCGTACTTCTGAACCAGCGTTCCCATGATAAGGTCCTCTTTCCCGAAGCTCGAGTACACCGTGGGCATGACAGACGGCAGCTTACCGGGACGGTAGAATTGAAAGAAGTTCAGTAACCGCCTCCGGAGATCTTTATCGAACCCCTCTGAGGACTGCGCGGGAGCCTTCAACAGAGTGAAATCCCCACCACTGGGCAGCTTGAACAAAATACCAGGTATAACCGCAACGTTGAAATTCTGCAACGGGAGGATAGAGTTTGATGCGTTGGCAGGGCACTGTGTCGCCCTGCTCCAGACGGGCAACGTTTTTGTCAACGCACGTAACGCGGAAATTGCGGTAGGCAGTGTGTCCCACTTCACGATGATGGACATTACATCGTTGAAGGTGAAGGTTCTGTACCCATCATACGCCACATGTTCCAAAAGCCGAGCCACGTCCGCCACATATATAAAAGGTTTTCCCTCTACTATTTTGATTGAGACTGTGATGTCGGTGTTCTCCTCCACATAGCATATTTCCCTGCACCCTGTCAGGGTTCGCCATTCATTTCGAACCTCCATTACGATCTTCTCCCAGCGGCCGTCGCCGTTTCTCTCTCTCACCCACCCTCCTTCCTTAACGTCCAGCCATCCTTTCAGCTCACTTTTTACCTCGATAATATCCCCCTCTCTGTACATTCCCACTATAGGCGCGTCTGTACTGGGGTGGTCCCTCACGTTCCAATGGCTGAAGGGACCCGGTCTGCATATATATGTTTCATCGAAACAGGGCGACACTTTCAGAAACTCTTCATGTTCAGAGGTGAACGAAGCCCTTGGGGAGTCAGGGTACTTTGTCCAACTGTTTTCCATTCCCCTTTTTTTTTAAAAAAAAATTTTTTTTTTTGAGGGGGAATAAAAAAAAAAAAAAAAAAAAAAAAAAGATTATTTTTTTATTTTCACAATTTCGCTTTGTTTTTTTATAGCGGTGTCAGCTTGCTGCAGCAGTAGATCGCATTCTTGGAAAAGGTCTGCGGCGATGGCAGTGGAGGAAGAGATGAATTGCTTAGTGGAGATAAAGGTTGCGTCCGACAACAGAGAAGAGGAAATCCACGGCTGCGATGATGGGAGGACCACCTCCAACCCCTCGCCATCAGTGAGAGCCAGCGCATTGCTCTGCTCCGAGAGGAAAAACTCACCATCAAGTGTCCCCAACCTAGGAAGCTTCTTCATAACCACACTTTTGTAATTCGGGATTGTGCACACCGGGTTTGGGTTCGACCCGTCTCTGTCTTTGAGGTGTAGCCCCCGCAATCGCTGGTTCCCGGCCAGTCCTATCACTGTATCCAGATCTCTTACAAAATTGCCTTGTAAATACACAACTTCTAAAACTTCAAGGCTTTGGAGCCCATCCAGCTTTGAAATTCTGTTGAATCTAAGGTCGAGTCTCTTTAAACACCTTTGAACTCCTTCGAAGCCGCCGCTTAAGCTCATTATTTTGTTGTTGCTCAAGTTTAAGGTGTGCAACCGCGATAGGCCGTCTAGGTTTTGAATTTGCTTGATATCCAGACCGCACAAAGGCAGGCTAAGGATAGATGTCTTGTCAAATTGACCTGTAACTACCTTCACTAGCTCGAAAGTCATTTCGACTTCTTGGTCTTGTATGTCTTCCATTTTTTCTCGTTCCCTCCCCCCCCTCTCCTCTTTTTTTTTTCGAGGGGAAAGAGAAGATTTAAAAAAAAAAAAAAAAGAAGGAGATTTTTTTTTATCTCTTTTTTTTTTAATATACGTATCTATCAAAAACTTAGTGGAGCATTTAAAAAAAAAGAAAGAAAGAAAGAAAAAAGACAAAAACTAAAAAGAAAGGGGGAAAAAAAAACTCAAAGTGCAGGACAAACCCCCTCATGGAGGGCCGCCCTAAAAAATAAACCCCAGTTTTCTTTTCTTTTTTTTTTTCCCTTCGTCCTCCTTTTTTTTTTTCTTCTTCCTCCTTATGTGCGATGTCTACCTTTTCAAAAAAAAAGGGGGGGTAATTTTTTTTTAAACCGCCCCCCCTTTTTTTTTAACCATCTACCAACGAGCGTCTTTAAAGAGACGATTTGAAAAAAAATCTTTGCAAAGGGCTTTCAATAGAATTTTACAGTCGATTTTTTTTGACTTGTTTTTTGTACCCCTCTCTCTAGAATTGGGACATCTGGAGGCATTTTTGGGGGCATATGGCCCCCAGCGTTGCGCTAGAATAGTTTTTTTGAAGTTTTGAAAATTTACCCCCTGGTGGGCAAAAATGGTCCGTTGGTAGATGGTTAAACATCCATGTGTTTCACAACCTCTACACGTTTCACAGGCCAAGGGGTGACCTTGGTTTTCTCCATCTTTTTAATAACCCCTTCCAACACAGCCAGCCCCACACCTATACATGGCAAAGTCTCAAGTGTGATAATAAACAAGGTGTCGAGGGTGACAGCCGTCCCTGCAGGACCCAACGTGGTCAGCGCTGTTAGTGTGATAAGAGCAGGCTGCGCCAGCAAACAGAAAAGAGCAAGCAGCGTTTTGTCAGATTGACGGTACAATGAAACACTCCACCCAAGCGCACAGGCGACAAGACAGGCAACGTAATACAAAGAATGTTTGTGAAGGATCAACTGCGTTGTGAAAAACGAGAAAAAAACCGCGACAAATGCATGAAGCGCGGCGTACCCCGGCGTGGCATTCGGTGCCACTGTGTACAGCGTACATCCCAACGCTCCCAAACAAACCCCCCCTAGCACTTTATACACAGCAAGAGACTGTTCAGAACCCAGCAAACCCTGAAGGTACATGGACAATCCGTCACACCATGTTATTGCTAAGAACGTCAAACAAGCAAATGGGGTAACAGTACTTGAACGGCCTTCCCATTCCACGTGAGCTAAAGCAACCCATAGGGAGTATCCGATGTACCCGAAATCTATTGAGAGGGATGACAGATAGTTTAAACTACCTGGTTTTAAAACCCCGATCAACCCGTACACGGGAAGGGTTGTTGTCAAACTGTACAAAACAACGCTTGCCGGCGATGGTAGCCGGCCAGCATCGCTTTCTACAGTACTGAACAACGCCTTGAAAACAGTTTTCGTCTGCGTGACAACACGGTTTTTAACATGTCGGCACATGACTGCTCGTTCTGCTATTCTTGCATGTTGGATCAGGCTCAACGTATACACCGTTATGCAGGACAGATATAACAGGGTGAACGGTGTTACAGAAGCGTAGTATAAGAGATCCCATCGAATGTCCATCACCGAGCGGTAGCTGTGCCGCATTGCAGCGAAGAATGCCATTGTCGGCAGTGAACACAGAATCGCGTAAACAGAGAAAAGGAGAAGTTTCATTGACAGGAATATCCCTTTGATTCTTGTTCGTGAGATGGAGATGGTGGGGTGTTTCAGAGCGAGTATGGCTTTGTGAACATCTATCTCCCCTGCTGCGCGGACAATAATGCTGAGGTTCCCCCTCCATGCTTTGCAGACCTGTGCGGCGGCCACCCAGGTGTTTTCGTCCAAAAATTTCACGATTATCTGAAAAGCCTCGATCGGGATTTCTCCCCATCTTCCGCAGTACGTGCCGTATCTTCGTACAGGTTTTCTTCTCTGTATGAGCATCCCTTGCTCACCAGGGATCATTTTCCTTTCATATACAGGGAAGGGAAGGGAGGAGCTTTGTGTGTACTGGATGGTGATGGGTGAATGGGGGAAGAAGAAGAAGGAAAAAAAAATATGAAAAAATGGAAAAGTATTACATGTTTTTCGGGTAGTTTTTTTTTTCTTTACTTCATCTTTTTTTTTTTTTGGAAGGGTTTGTGGCGGGGTCCCCCCCCCCCCCCCCCCCCTCTCTTTTTTTGTTATTATTGGGAAAAGAAAAGAAAAGAAAAAGATAGATGAAACAACTCGAGTGGGGGGGGGAGGGGGTACAACAACAAACAAAAGAAGTTTTTTTTTTCTTTCTTTTTTTCTTTTTTTAATAGTATGGTTGGAAAAAAAAGGGGGGGGGAGAGAGGTGGAGGGGGTGTATGTTTCAAGAATTGTCCACGGAAATATTGTGCTTCGCAGCTGCTTTGGACACCTTTTTTTTTTATTTTATTTTTTATGCCCTCCCTTCCACATACCGAAGCATACAGCTTCGCAGGAAAATCGAAAGCACGCACCATTTCGATAACGGTCATGGAACGTGACATTGTTGAAGAGCTTTTTTTTTTTTTTTTTTTTTTTTTTTTTAGAATATATTTCATCTCCCCTTCATACATAAGGTGTACAGTCTCAGGATCAGAAGGGTAAGAATGCGCCTCCAAGCACTCCTGAATCTTTTTGCAGATAATAGAAGTAAAGCAGACGCCCTCACTAGACGCACTCTTGAGCCCGTGCCGTAAGGTGTCGTAGGCGGACTCCGCAGTCCCGCCTGTGACGCCCGTCACCTTTGACCGCATTGACTGAGCGTCGCTGCCGTCCCAAAGCGACTGCTGCGTTGCCATGACTAGCGGGATTGTGGCAGGGGACGCTACACTTGCCGCATGTCGTAGCACGCAGCTCACGGCGTACTCCTTTTCGACGCTCTTTGAGCTCTGCAGCTCTTTCGGGAACAGTCCTTTGGGCGGTAGGCCTTGCTCGTCTTTGCACGCTGCTGTGGCCCGCACCAGACCCAGCCCGCACATCCACTCCTTGTTGCCCATGTACTCCGCATGATGGTCTTGCAAGTACTGCGCCCACCCCTTGCACGTTGCCATGATGGGCATGACGCTCTGCATCTCGCAGAACGAGAACATCCTCCGCATGATGGGCCCTGGCAGCGTCTTCACGGTGTGCTGTGTCGGCACAGGCTGCTGCGACACCGCCGAGTCCCGTGCCTCGTGGTCGTAGGCCGCCCAGTCGGGCAGCAAGAACGATTCGTGCCGCGCGTCGTGCGAAACACCGCACCGCCCGTACTGCCTGCTGTTGTACCATGTCTTGCAGTGGCGGCAGAGGCGGTGGTGGGAGGGCTGCGACTGAACAAACTCCCAGGAGTGGGCGTTGACGTGAAGGGGTGAGATCCACAACGAGGGGTCCGTGTCAATGACAGACTGCGAGACAGAGATGTGCAGCACGTGGTCGAGCTCAGGGGATGTCACGTAGCTGCCGCTTTCGATGAATTGCAGTTCATGGTACTGCGTGTAGGTGGCGATCTCTGCCATGCCGAACCTGCGGGTGTGCAGGTGCAGCTCCTCGAGGGGTGAGGCACCACGGGTGCGCGGCGGAGAAGGCGACCAGGACCGCTTGTTAGAGTCGGCAGAGAGCATCCTCCCGTCATCCGCAGACTGCAGCACGAACCCCTTGACGTCCCCTATGGTGCCCATTGTGATGTAGATGTCAGAAGCTTCCTCGTAGTCCGCAGTCATCACCACCTTCGTGTTGCAGCGTGAGGAGGGGAACTTCACCCACATCCCGGTTTTGCTGTGCGCGAGGCGGACCACAGTGATCGCTGTTGGGTCCGAGAAGCAACCTGATTGCGGGTGGAGCTTGGTCAGCCCTTTGCCGTGTGGGGAAGACATGGGGGACTTCGACCGTGTTCTTGAAGAAGGACTCCGCGGTGGGGAAGGTGCCCTCTGAGGTGTCTGCAAGCCTTCCCAGTCAAGGCCCTGCATGCTGCTTTTATATTGCGTTTCGAGTGTTTTCAAAAATGTTTCCTCCTGACCAACATGTTCTTTGAGATGCTGGTTCACGAAAGGGACCAGAGTGGGGTTGTGCTGGAGGTAGAAGAGGGCGAGGTTTCGCCGCAGAGAGAAGAATTTTACAGAGTAGTCCTTGTCGAGGGTGGAGAAGAGGAGGGTTTCCTCTTGGCCTTGGTAGTCCCGGAGAAGGTCGGGAATCTCGCGCTGCCTCTGATGCTCGTTCACGTAAGCAAAGAACTCTTCAAGAATATCCCAATACACGAAGTACTTGGATCGGTAAGCAGATGACAGAGACTCGCATGCTTCAGTGAGGGTGGCGTAAGCCTTGAGAACCTCCTCCATGTGCTTCACCTTCATAGGGTCGTGCACTAAGAAGAAATTCAGCAGGCGATTCCGTGTACCATCGACGTCCATTTCCCCCCTCCCCTCCCTCTCGCTCCTTTTTTTTTTTTTTTTTGTAGACAAAAAAAAAAAAAAAAAAAAGAAGAGAAAAAACAACCGACGGAGAGAAGGAGGAAACGTTCTAATTTTTTTTTTTTTTTTAAATCCCGAAGGGGGTGGAAGTGCAATAAGAGACACCTTTCCTGGTGGGAGGAAGAGGGAAGAAAAAAAAGAAAAAAAAAAGAAGAATTGTTTAAGAGAGTTTACAATTGGTAAAATCATTTTTTTTGTTCTATTCTTGGCACATTTTGAAAGACAGAGAAATAAAAAAAAGGGGAGTTTTTTTTTTTTTTTTTTTTTTTTTTTTTTTCCTTTCAGTCTGTCCTCTTTCGTGGTGAAATTCGTTGGTGGTTAGTTGTTTTAAAACTACTCTTTGCCTCAGTTCTGGGGGGGGGGGGGGGGGGGGTTTCTTTTCTTTTTTGTACCCCTATTTTTTTTCTTTTTTTTTTAGTAGCCTCGGATTTAGTCAGATGGATCAAGGAGGCTTAACGCTGTTTTATTTTTACGTACATAGAAGAAAGGAAAGAACGAAAAAGAAGAGAAAAAAAAACCCCCTCCTTATGTGTGACAAAGGCAGTACGCCTTTATTATGCATTATTCTTCTTCCCCCCCCCCCCCCCGGCGCAACGTGACTCCTTTGGGCACTGATTGAAATCAGTTTTGTGAAAAGAAGGGGGGAAGAAAAAAGAGAGGGGAAAAAAAGAAAAAAAGGGGGGGGGATACCTACTGGTTCTTCCAAGCAACGGTGCTGTGGTTAGAAACAGAGCAGTCTGTATCCTGATAGCCACGACAATTGGTTCACCCTCCCCCTCCCCCCCCCTTTTTTTTGTCTACAAGGTCCTTTCCTCTCCTTCCCTTTTTTTGAAAACCTCTTGATGAAGAATGAGGCATAAGTGACTGACTCCTGTGCAGGAGGGGGGGGGGGGGGGGGGGTAAACTGAACCAAAACCAAAAATATTCCACTATGACAGAAACCGAAGTGGTTGAAAAAAAAAAAAAAAAAAGTGAGTACATATAAGAGGGGAAAAAAAAGGGCGGGAAAGAGGGTGCCTGCTTGTTCTGTAACCGGTAAGTTAAACAATGCTACCCTCTTCTCCCCCCCCCCCCCCCCCGGGTTGTGAGGTGAGGGATTAAAGTACTCAGCTTTACGTTAGTAATAGACCCTTGGCTCACCCCACGAATGGAAGAATTGAGAGGTATATCTAAACCTCATATGTGAAATGCGATTCCCACCTGATATGAACTAGATTTGATTGTTTGTTCGCTTACCGCAGGAACGATTGGGAGGGGAGGAAGAAGCGTTACCGTAAAACCACTTTAAAGAGACTTCTACAGTATGTTTTTTCTTTTTTTTTTTTTTTTTTTTTTTTTTTTTTTTTTTTTTTTTTGTTCTTTTGTGAAAACGGCAACAAAAAAAGGAAAAAAAAAAAAAAAAGAGGATTTTTGAATTAAGAAACGGGGAAAGGGAAAAAAAAAAAAAAAGAAAACCAAACGCGTGCTGGTGCAGGTTGAGAAGACATCTTCCCCCCCCCCCTTTTTTTTTAGGTATGCTTTACAAACTTCTGAGGGGGAAAAAAAAAAACTTTATTTTTAACCCTATGGGTCATGGGTCGAACATGCTAAAGTCTTGAGATATAAAAATATAAAAAGAAAACCTTCAAATACACGACACGCGAATTTGGATTTTCCAATTCGAATTGAGTACATCCGCCAAAACACGTTTTTAAAAGTTATTTTGTCCACCATCCACGGAAACCACTTGAAAGGTATTTTCTACCTTCATCACTACTTACCAATCCGCAATATGGCACGTCAGAAAAGCTTATTTCTAACTACTTTCCAGATTTTAAAAGAAGCACCCCGTCCTTGCAATAGCATTTCAGCTGCCCGATTGTGAAAAGGTGGGTTGTTAAGCCCCCCCCCCCCCCCCCCCCAACTCAAAAAAAAACTTTGGTGGAAATGTGAAATCAGGTATCCGTGGATTGTGGAGAATAAAATTCAGGTTGGGCTTGAACGGTGTAAAATTATGTAAAATGTTTGTTTGATTCGAGAGGGTACATTTGATAGGCCTATGAGTGCCTAAAACCGGGAAACCCAATTCTTTTTTTTTTTTTTTTTTTTTTTTTTGAGATATCTTTCAGCTCTCGGCAGCTCGAGCTGAAGCATATAAAGTATCGAAACAAATAGCAGATTTTAATTGGGTTAGGTTAAGTCTCGTGCTTCCTAGCTAGTCCTCTGCTTTTATCCTCCGCTGGTAAATGACAAAAAAAAAAAAAAAAAAAAAAAAAAAAAAAAAAACAGCAACAAAACGCATATCCCTTCCTTTATGGTATTGAAGGAAGGATAGAAGGAGAGGAGACAAAATAACACTTAAGAAAGGGACGCTTAAAGGGAATTATTAATAATATTTTTTTTTTTTTATGAGCGGGCTTTTCTATCTGTGCTTAAAATATGGAGATTTTTTTTTTTTTTAAACGTTTCAACACAGGGGAGCGAGATCCGTGTTGTTACTGTGGTAGCTTTTAAAGCATACAAGGTGTGAAGTGGTTCATGTGTTTCATTTTCAGTTCTTCTGATTACTATAACGGGCTGCCAGATTGCCTGCGAGGCCAAGTTAATTCAGGAAGCTCAAACCCCCCAGAAAGAGAGAGGCTGAGATCACCACCTGTCTCCTTGACCACCCAGCCGTCAGGGGTCGTGAGGAGGGTGTCTATCTTCTGGGTGGTGAAGGGTCGAGGGAGGGACAGGTCGCCTTGAAGGATTGCCACAACCTTCAGAAGGGAGGGATCCTTCTCAGAGAGTGTCTTGAGAGCTGCTATATTCCTCGAGGCGAAAGCATCTTTGTACAGAGGGGACCAGGAGTCGGGGACGGGGCCATCGAAGATGTTCCACACACCTTGCACAAGGGCGAAAGTTTGCAGGTTCAGCTGATAAACTGTCATCCCATCCCATGTGTCGATTGGACGCGTGTGTACTTGCAGAGAGGTGTCCAGGACTGCACTTTTGTCATTACTTTCCATTGGCAGGATGCAGCTGCCCCTCCGTGTGCTCCCTTCTAGGGACATTGTTCTGCTGTCGCCACCTACAATGAGGCAACAAGTCCCGAAGCTCGCAGCTGCATCGGCCAGTGCCCTGCTCACCTCCACACACCCACCGATTGTTGTCATGAAGCGCTGCTTCGTATTTCCCATCATCCCATGCAGGACACGGCCCCCACACAGTCCCACCGTCACCTGCCCTGCCCACCCTGACCCCTCAAGTGCCACGTGAACGTTTGATACGAACTTCGCCGACTGTGCCGCATGCATCACACACTGCTTGCTGGTGTTCCACCCGACAAGAACTGTGCCGCTGCACAGTGCCGTCACCACCCCGTCCGTCCTGTTCACCCCGTCCAGCACCACTCCCAGCACCTCCCCCACTGCGTCCACAACGCTTCCGAACTTCGGTATCTCGCTGAACTCGATTCGTGTTGTCCCCATGGTCCCCACAGCTTGCGTCAGCTTGTTCTTGGTGATACCTTTCCCGTGCTGCGGTGTGGTTCCTTGTCGTTTCAGAGTTGCTTGTGAGCTTGACTGATCGCTTGTCACGTGCTTCCGCTTTTCCTCTGCTGCCCTCTCCAGGTCCCCAACACGTTGTTTGAGCTTCGTGGGAACAAGAAGCACAATGGGGACACTTCCCACCCCCTTCAGGAGCTGGTGTCCGATCTTCAGTGTTGCAGGGTTTCCTACATCTTGTAGACCTCCAACTTGTTCCAGCTTTTCAAGCACCTCCTCAGTGACAGCAACAGCTCCCCCGACAGAGACTGCCTCCACCCTTGCTGTCTTGTTCACTGTGGGTCCCATGTAGTCGGTCCTCCCTGTTGTCGGGTTCACCTCCAGACGAGCCGGTCCGGTGTGTACTCCAATCCTCACCCGCAGCCCCTTCCAAGCCCCCCCACAGGCCTTGCAGAGAGGGTGTTCCAAGAGGGACGAGGGCCACGGTTGTGCCACAAGCTCTTCTTGCGCCATCAAGCTGAAGCGGACTGCATCCTCCACAGCATCAAAGGCCACCATGAAGGCATCCCCGATCGTCTTCACCTCGTACCCGTTCGTCCTGTAGATGCACTCCCGCATCGCCTGGTTGTGCAAGTCCATCGCAGTCCGCATCGCAGTCGTGTGCTTCTCCCAGATGTCTGTCGATGACTGGATGTCGGTGAAGGCGATTGTCACTGACCCTTCCCCACCTGTCCCAGGGGGAGTCTGCCGCACAGGGTAATGCTTGAGCAACGCGCAGACCTCGTCTTCCTCCATGCTGTGCAGGTCGGTGGTGCTGTCAGAGAGGTGTGAGAAGAGGGCATCAGGGAGGTAAGGTTTGTAGAGCTTCAGGTTTGCGATGAGGGAGAGGAAGGCCTCTTGCAGCTCACTGGAGCCCCCTTTTTGCCCCCTCAAAAGGTGGTGTTCAGCTGCATCGAGATCGAACTTCACGAGGGACGCAGCAACACGGTTCGCCATGTTCACGTCCTCCTCAGACTTCTGCTGCTCGGAACGCATTCCGTGCGCGAAGTTGCGTGTCATCACGAAGTCGCCGAAAAAGGTGAGGAAGCGTATGATGAGGACGCGTATGAACCAGTAGCTGTCCTGAGCCTCGCGAGGGCTGCTGTCAGGATTGTAAGAAGAAGGGACGATGTCGTAGAGGCCGAAGCGGAAGCCTTCTTCGGTAGTCTTAACAGTGATGTAGAGAAGGATGGCCGCGCAGGTGAAGGCTGCGGTGGTGTCGCGGCAGCAAGTGAGCAGCAGAACGTCCATGACCAGGACGGCACCTGTCCAGCTGTCGTTCTTACCGAAGGAAAGGATGTCATCGAAGAGGAAGAGCGTCATGCCGATGGAGATGATGAAGAACTCTGCGACGCCCACTGGGCAGGTCTTCGTGTGGACAACAAAGGAAATGAAACAAAGCGACAACACGACACGCACCCCCGACATGAACAGGGCGTTGTACCAGTTGGTGGCAATAAGGCTGAGGACTCCGACAGCAATGGAAGCAGAACAGATAACCAGCACCAGGGGGAACAGAATACGTTTCCTTGTTCGCTGAGGCGTGTCGTCATCAGGATGCTCCACCCATGACATCAGCCATCTGTAGAAGCTCTGAGGTGTTGCGCCTTCTGAAAGACCACTCTCAACATCGTAACGATTGTGGACGTGGTCTGGACTGCTGGCCATAAACAACCTGTTGGGGTAAGCAAGGGGTACAAAAGGGAAAAAAAAAAAAAAGAAAACACAATTGAAATCAACTTAAAAGAACATATCTGCTAGACTCATGGTTGGGTGTGTGCCGCCGTAGTGAAAGATCACTGCACCTCTTCCGCAGCTGGAGGTTTCCAGCTGTGTCAAGGGTGGTGAGGTCCGCCTTGTGCAATGAGAATTTTTTTTTTTTTAAAAACCACTAAACCCACATGTCATATATATATAAGAATTTTTCGGTTTTTGGCCTGTGGGCTCAGTGGTTATATGTTAATATCTTGCTTGTGACGTAGACCCGTAGAACTACCTTTGAACAATTATAGAAAATAGTGGGCACAGTGATGGCGAAAAAAAAAATGGAAGAAAGGAGGGGAGAAAAAGAAAAAAAAGAAAAAAAAAAAAAAAAAAAAAAAAGTAACCCTTAAACGCCAATATCGTCCCCAAAGATCTTTCTTCCCCCATTCTTATTATGGGTTTTGCGGACTGGCCCTGTGGTTCATAAATGGTGTTCAAAAAGTACTGGGTGTGGGTAGGGGTTACAAAGAGCCTGCATACGACTGGCAAATCATCAGCGTATTGGGGGAAGGGAGAATATAAAAAAAAAAAAAATAAAAAAAAAAAAAAAATAAAAATGGGGCTTTGATTGCAACACTAGGTGGCGTTAAGCGTGCAATGAAGCACAAACTACCTACTTGATTACAGGGGGCGCTCCTCGGCCGAGCAGTAGCTTCTGCGTTCCGCGTCGTGTCCTTAATGCGTGCGGTGTGCTCAACCCTAGCCGGGGCGTCCCGGGTAACCAAGATTCTGCGCTCGTGCAGTTTGCTGCCTGTTCGTCACCCTGAGCATCTGCGTTACGTTCTTCCACTCGGGCGCTACCGGTGATGACCGACGAGGAGGTCAACAGCGAACAACACATCTGAGGTACTTCTTATATTTCCATGTTATCCCCACCACCTTGAAAAAACTCAAAGTGCAGGACAAACCCCCTCATGGAGGGCCGCCCTGGGTCTATGCTGGCAGGAAACGTGGAAACGTTTCCGTTCCCGTTTCCATACTTTTCAAAATTCTTATGGAAACGCGTTTCTTGGAACATACGTTTCCGTTTCCCTTTTTTTCAAAAAATGCATGGAAACCGTTTCCATGCCAGCATAGCCCTGGGTGGGTTGGGGGGGGCTATCTATTTATTAAAAAAAAAAAAGAGGAACTTGTCGTTGTTTGTTTGTAAAAAAAAAATGGGGCTTTGGTACACTATTTGGCGTTAAGTGTGCAGCGTGGTGGTGGGTCTATCTTGTGTTGTTTCCCTTCTGTGTCGCTGCATTCTTATCGGCAGATGGGGTGGGAATTCTTCGGGTTGGTTCGAGGTAGGTCGGCACGAATTTATTGTTCCAGTCGTCTCTCCCCGGTGAGCCGGTTGCGAGTCGCTGTTCGAGGATGAAGCGCACCTTGTCGTATGATGCGAAAGTGGGTCTGCAGGTATACCCTCGGATCCGTTTGTTTGCACCAATGGATCGGAGGGAGGATGTCAAGGAGGGTTTCCCGGGGATAGGAGGGGATCGTGCTTTCTTTTCGGCCACCTCTGACAGTTTTGTCAAGACTCTAGCTAGCCGGTTTGCACGCTTGCGTACGTCAGCTGTTTTTTCCATGATTAGCTGTTTGGCCGTGGCCTCAAAGTCGAGTGCGAGCTCTATCCTTGAGACTGAACCGTGTGTGCTCCACTGCAGCATGCGAAGCCATTTGAGCACTTCTGGGACAATCGTATCCCCATGGAAGTGTTTTAATCCGTTGCACTTGTACCCGTCCAGGCTTGGCACCGGTGGTCTGTTCCAGGGAAACCTTTCCATTGCGGTCTTCTTCGATTCTTGCTTTGCGCTCACCCTCCTGAATATCGCGAGCAGCATTACTGAATTATCTCTGGCTTTTCCGTCTTACATTCCAGAGGGATGATGCCGTGTAGTGCAAGGCAGCGAGTGATCCCCTCTTGTCTGTATGCATGCATTGCAGGGGCGAATTCAGGTGCAACGTGTACCTCTTCGTGTGCCTTGCATTTCCAGAAAGTGTATGGTGTATTCGTCTTGCGTGGTGAAAATTGCCTCACACCCCATACACTGTACCTCTGGCTCGACGATCGGGTAGCTGCGGAACATGGCACCCGTGATCATCCTTAGGCCAAGTCGTTCCTCTTGCACGGTCGTGGCTTTCTTCCGCACCTCATTTGTGCGGACTTCGTCAATTGCACGGCAAAAAAAAAAAAAAAAGGAGGGTGCTACACCGAGGCAAAGGTGTAGATAACGTGAAGCAGTGAAGCAAAGGGGGAAAGAAAACGGACCGGAGAAAAAAAAAAGGGGGTGGGGTTCAGATGGGAGAGAAGCAGGGGGGGGGTTTTTTTTCTCTCTGAGGCTTGTCACCCAAATGAGCCTACAGTTCCAGCATTTTTTGTTAAGAATGTCAGCAGCTTCTAAATTCGTCCGGAAAAAAAAAGGGGGGAGCAAATATCCGATTATTTAGCACCAAAAAGCAGGAAAAAAAAAGGAAGAAGAAAAGCAAGTTGACAATTTCTTTTTTTTTTCTTCTTCTTTTTTCTCTGCCCTTCAAACGCACGCCTTCTTAACCTTTTCTCAAGGCAGTAATGGGAGGTTTTTGTGTAACAAATAACAGCCTACAACAACAACAAAAAAAAAAAAAAAAAAAAAAAGAGAGAAACCACAATCCGCTGAGTTCTTTTTTTTTTTTCTTTCCTCTAAATGAAAAATATACAGGAGACATAATCATAGAATTGGTGCAGACAGAGAAAACAAAACAGATACTTGTTACCCAACAAATCACTTTTTCGAAGTCTAGCACCTGGCTTTTATGCCATTTTGATGTTTTTGTTGGTAATAAATAGCTATAAAAAAAGAGAGAAAGATATATATTCAGCCCCCCCCCCCCCCCCGATTAGGTGGGTTTAACTTTAGAATTATTTAGATTGACGGACCCATAGAGAAGAAAGGCTAAGCTGGTGACCCTTACTGCAAACCAAGAGTAAGACTCTGGCAAGCAAGCAATGGATGTGGGTCAAAAGAAACAGAAAAAAGAGAAAATGAGATAAAGGAAGTCCCTGTTTTTAGAATCCTACTTTATCTTATTTTTTTTTTTTTCATTTTTCGTTTTTCTTTTTTTCTTCTTCCAAATCTCACAATCAACCCGATTCATGGCCGGGCAGTACTTGAGCTATAAGACTCGAAAACAAAAAAAAAAAAAAAGAAAAAAAGAAAAAAAAAAAAAAAAAAAAAAAAAAAAAAAAAACAATAATAATAAGAATCATCTGTATTTCACGCGTTGGGGTGAGCGTAGGAAAGGGTACGATGCAAGAGTGTCACAAGAGCTCAAGCTAATTTATTGTACCTTCTTAGGGGAGAGAGGTGGGTTCAGGTATGACCAGAAAGCAAAAGTTCCTCAATGCAGTTAAACTCGGATATATTTTTTTTTTTTTTTGCTTTTTCCTTTATTCGAGCCTGTGGAAATTGCTCTTTCTTTCTCTGTTATTTTTTTTTTCTTTCTTCCCCCTTTTACTTTCTTCCCCCTTTCAAAAAAAAAAAAAAAAAAAAAAAAAAAAAAAAAAAAAAGTGTCTTTGAGGGAACCTGCAGTATGTGACAGGATCGCCTAACGACAATCAACTCATCTAGTGTTTGATCCCTTCTGTCGTGGTAGTGCCTTAAAAAAAAAAAAAGTCAGTGATCTACCATGTATCAGTATTCAGTTGTGCCTCACAGCTTATCTTTTTGGTACCACTGGCCCTCTTGAAAAAGGGGGGGGGTTTTCCCCCCCCCCCCTCCCCCAACATCTGGAAAAGAAAAAAAAAAAAGAAAGAAACAAAAGGCGGCACATGAGCATCGCTGTTCTCCTCCCCCCCCCCCCCCCCCCCCCCTCGTGGGCTGAGTGATGTGCTTAAGTTCAGCGCGAGGTCGTTTGGTGCTTGCATATGAAAGGAAAGCTCGCATAAGGCGAAATTCGCAGGGGAATAAAAAAAAAAAAACA
This sequence comes from Diplonema japonicum, assembly GCA_964019335.1. Taxonomy (NCBI): domain Eukaryota; phylum Euglenozoa; class Diplonemea; order Diplonemida; family Diplonemidae; genus Diplonema; species Diplonema japonicum. The sequence continues at coordinate 417,719 of OZ025697.1, forward strand.
AAGAGAGAGAAAGAGAGAGAGAGAGAGAGAGAGAAATCTTGTTTGGCGCTTTCATTTGTTTATGCACATTAGCGTTATCTAACCTGATTAAACTACTTTGTGCGCTGCCAGTAACAACTACATTTTCTTTAGTCACGACAAAAAAAAGAAGAAGAAGAAGAAAAAGAGCAAAAAATACAATTCGCCCCAAGACGCGGTCCCCTCATATCATTTGTGTCATACAAAAAAAAAAAAAAAAAAAAAAAAAAAAAGGCTCCTTCATTTTATACAAAAATTAGGGAAGAAAAAATTTAAAAAAAAAAAAAAAAAAAAAAAAACCACTTGAATTCTCCGGCAACACATCGTGCGCTGCATCAGTCGTTTTGTCAGGATGGCTCCAGAGATAGGGAAATCAGGGCCTGTTTTGTTTTCTTTTTTTGTTTTGTTTTGTTTTGTTTTTTTTTTTTAATTCTTGCTCTTTTTGTGACATGGAAAGAGGTACTCGAGGCGCAAATAAGGAGGAAGAAGACAAAAAAAAAAAGATACAATAGAAAAAAAAAAAAAAGAAAGAAAAAAACAACAATAAACAAAAAAGTGGGATCTGAAAGGAAGAACACGAAGAATGAAAGAAAAAAAATGAGATAAAAACATCAAACAACTGGAGTGGTGTAAAACTTTTTCATACTAGTCATGTAACTACTCTTCCCCACCCCGGTAGTTGGGTTATGGTACGTCAGACGACCGTCCAGGCGACATGGCACCTGAGTTCCTTAAAGGGTCAGGATAGTCATAACCCCCAGAAAGAGAGAGGCTCAGCTCATTGCCGATGTCTTTGACAGCCCAGCCGTCAGGGGTCGTGAGGAGGGTGTCTATCTTCTGGGTGGTGAAGGGTCGAGGGAGGGACAGGTCGCCTTGAAGGATTGCCACAACCTTCAGAAGGGAGGGATCCTTCTCAGAGAGTGTCTTGAGAGCTGCTATATTCCTCGAGGCGAAAGCATCTTTGTACAGAGGGGACCAGGAGTCGGGGACGGGGCCATCGAAGATGTTCCACACACCTTGCACAAGGGCGAAGGTTTGCAGGTTCAGCTGATAAACTGTCATCCCATCCCATGTGTCGATTGGACGCGTGTGTACTTGCAGAGAGGTGTCCATCACACTGGCACTTTCTTCAGTATTCCCACCAGCGGCAATGAGGCAGGTGGTTCCGAATCCCACAGCTGCATCGGCCAGTGCCCTGCTCACCTCCACACACCCACCGATTGTTGTCATGAAGCGCTGCTTCGTATTTCCCATCATCCCATGCAGGACACGGCCCCCACACAGTCCCACCGTCACCTGCCCTGCCCACCCTGACCCCTCAAGTGCCCCGTGAACATGGAGTGCGAACTTCCCCGCCTGTGCCGCATGCATCACACACTGCTTGCTGGTGTTCCACCCGACAAGAACTGTGCCGCTGCACAGTGCCGTCACCACCCCGTCCGTCCTGTTCACCCCGTCCAGCACCACTCCCAGCACCTCCCCCACTGCGTCCACAACGCTTCCGAACTTCGGTATCTCGCTGAACTCGATTCGTGTTGTCCCCATGGTCCCCACAGCTTGCGTCAGCTTGTTCTTGGTGATACCTTTCCCGTGCTGCGGTGTTGCCCCTTGCTGCCTTCTTAGTGTTGTCATTGAGCTGATCGATTCGTTGCTGGACTTGAGATTCAGTTGTTTCCGCTTCTCCACCGCCTTCTCCAGGTCCCCAACACGTTGTTTGAACTTCGTGGGAACAAGAAGCACAATGGGGACACTTCCCACCCCCTTCAGGAGCTGGTGTCCGATCTTCAGTGTTGCAGGGTTTCCCATCCCTTTCAGCCCTTCGTCTTTCTCCAAAGCTTGGAGCACCTCCTCAGTGACAGCAACAGCTCCCCCGACAGAGACTGCCTCCACCCTTGCTGTCTTGTTCACTGTGGGTCCCATGTAGTCGGTCCTCCCTGTTGTCGGGTTCACCTCCAGACGAGCCGGTCCGGTGTGTACTCCAATCCTCACCCGCAGCCCCTTCCAAGCCCCCCCACAGGCCTTGCAGAGAGGGTGTTCCAAGAGGGACGAGGGCCACGGTTGTGCCACAAGCTCTTCTTGCGCCATCAAGCTGAAGCGGACTGCATCCTCCACAGCATCAAAGGCCACCATGAAGGCATCCCCGATCGTCTTCACCTCGTACCCGTTCGTCCTGTAGATGCACTCCCGCATCGCCTGGTTGTGCAAGTCCATCGCAGTCCGCATCGCAGTCGTGTGCTTCTCCCAGATGTCTGTCGATGACTGGATGTCGGTGAAGGCGAGTGCAATCGACCCTTCCCCACCCATTCCAGGGGGAGTCTGCCGCACAGGGTAATGCTTGAAGATGGCATCACTTTTTCCCTCATCATGCAGGTCACCAGCGCTGTCAGAGATTTGTGAGAAGAGGGCATCAGGGAGGTAAGGTTTGTAGAGCTTCAGGTTTGCGATGAGGGAGAGGAAGGCCTCTTGCAGCTCACTGGAGCCCCCTTTTTGCCCCCTCAAAAGGTGGTGTTCAGCTGCATCGAGATCGAACTTCACGAGGGACGCAGCAACACGGTTCGCCATGTTCACGTCCTCCTCAGACTTCTGCTGCTCGGAACGCATTCCGTGCGCGAAGTTGCGTGTCATCACGAAGTCGGAAAAGAAGCTGATGAGGCGTATGATGAGGACGCGTATGAACCAGTAGCTGCCCTGAGCCTCGCGAGGGCTGCTGTCAGGATTGTAAGAAGAAGGGACGATGTCGTAGAGGCCGAAGCGGAAGCCTTCTTCGGTAGTCTTAACAGTGATGTAGAGAAGGCTTGCCGCGCAGGTGAAGGCTGCGGTGGTGTCGCGGCAGCAAGTGAGCAGCAGAACGTCCATGACCAGGACGACACCTGTCCAGGCATCGAGCTTGCCGTAGACTAGGATGTCATCGAAGAGGAAGAGCGTCATGCCGATGGAGATGATGAAGAACTCTGCGACGCCCACTGGGCAGGTCTTCGTGAAGACAACAAAAGAAATGAAACAAAGCGACAACACGACACGCACCCCCGACATGAACAGGGCGTTGTACCAGTTGATGGTGACAAGGCTGAGGGCAGTCGCTAGCGAAGAAAGAAAAAGGATACCCAAAGTTAAAGGGAACAGGATGCCCTTCCTGGCCCGCATGGAGGGGTCGTCTTCAGGACTCTCCACCCACGACATCAGCCATCTGTAGAAGCCCCGTCTGGAACTGATCGTCTCTTCCTCCTCGTCGTCCTCCTGCGTGTCAGCGCTCCCCATCACGTTGCAGCTCTCCACATCATATCGGTAGGCGTGGTCTGGACTGCTGGCCATCACACCTGGAATAGCTTGAAGCTTAAAGGTGAAAGCAAGAAAAAAAGAATAATAACTAAAGGAACAGGATTCATTTATTTATTTTTTTGCCATTTCCATTCCTTTCTTTTTTAATCTCGAGAGACCTTTGTTTCCCTCCTTTTTTTTTTACCGCTTTTTTTTTTTTTTTTTTTTTTGTTCCAATGTATGCACTGATGGGAAAGCTGGGTCTTCAAGGACAAGCGGCTGCCGATATGTCGACGGTGAGGCTACGTTGAGTCCTCAAGGATTTCACTTTTTTTTTTCCGTTTTTTTTTTTTTTTTTTTTGTGGCTTTCTGATTAATTGAGGGTTAAACAGAAGGGGGGGGATTTAAACTTTTCAACTGATGGTTTTGCAGTGAGAATGAGTCATTTCTAAGCACATGACACATATTTTTTTCCTTTTTTTTTTCTTTTTGATAATTTCTAAAATACTACTATTTTTGGAAACAAAGTTAGCAACGGTCGAGAAAATAGAGGGATATGAAAAAGCTAATTCTACTGCCAGAAGACGATGTCATTCTCTGGCAACAGGTAAGTGGTTTTTTTTCTTCTTCTTTTTTTCTTTCTTTCTTTCTTTTTTTTTTTTTTTTCTGGGGTTCCCTCTAAAGAGATTTTGGCTGAGAGCCGGGAAAATAAAGTTTTTCCATATTTCCCTAGGGAAAATATCATGTTTTCTGCAGATTTGTGAAGAAAATCAACAATTTTTTGCGGTATGGTTGGTGCCCCACTTGTCATATCATTTCAGTCACCATTCTGCTGTTAATCCTGGCTTTGGGGGGTTGGGAGTGCCATCAGGAACCAGAAAATAAAAAAAATTACGTATTCATGAAGGACTTTACTCTTTCCTTGGCTGATAATCTGTCCCTCTGAATCACCCCCTCGGGACAGATTATCAGTCGCGGGAAATAAAGTCCACTTTCATAAATCAATAGTTATTTCTTTTTTTTTTCGAGGGCTTAAAAAGTGCCTGACCTTTTGGCATCCCGCGGGGTAGGGGGGTGGGGGGGAAACAATGATGTTAATTGGGTACGAAGCAATTTACGCAAAATAGCTTGATATTCAGCTCACAAGGCTGAACCTCGTGTGGAAGGAAACGCTGTTGACGGCGTAACTCAGGAGGAAAGGAGTGTAATCTTTTTTTTTACGACATCCTGAAAAAGTTCCATCTTAAACGTTTCACCCTATATATATATATGAATAGCCTGTAACAGCTGCTATACAAATGAAACTCTGTATCACCGATGGTAATGAGATTTGTGAAAAAAGGGAGGGAGGGAGGGGGAATATATCTCCATATAAAGTACAGGGATAACTGCACGTATGAGTGCAAGTTCAAAAGGGGCAAGAATTTGATAAATTTCGGTGTGCGGGGTGGGTGCCCACCGTTCTGCGGTTGCTGTTTGTTGCGATAAGATGGACGGCATCTGGGCGAGAACAAAAAAAAAAAAAGTGACATTTAAAACCTTCTGACTAGTCACGTATCTCTAGACCGGGTTCTGATCACTAATAGGAAATGAAGTGGTGGCAATAGCCTACTCAGGGAATACTCACGTTCTATTCAAATTCACTATGATAGGAACGAAGTGGTTAGCAACGGCCCGCCGCGGTGGCGTGCCTACCTTATGATGCTCCCCTTTTGGGGTCGTTCCATTCAAACTTCTGACAAGAGCGAGCCCCTTCCGGGGTTCATTTTTTTAGCTCAGGGAACTAAAAATCTTGCATTCTCTCAACGTGCTTCTTGAGTCTAGGAAACAAGGGAGGAAGTAAATAGATAAAAGAAAAAGAAACCGTGCTACTCCGCCGAGTTAGTTTGCACAGAAAAAAAAAAAAAAAAAAGAGATGCAGCTTAATATCCTCAGCTTGAGGGATCGCATACATTTGAATGAACGTAATTAAACATCGATACCGGCGGTAGTCCTGTGGATGATGCCCCAGAAAACCTGCGTGCCACTGCATCGTCAGGAAGCTCAACCCCGCCAGAAAGAGAGAAGCTCGGTTCATTGCCAATGTCTTTGACAGCCCAACCTACAGTGAGGAGGGTGTCTATCTTCTGGGTGGTGAAGGGTCGAGGGAGGGACAGGTCGCCTTGAAGGATTGCCACAACCTTCAGAAGGGAGGGATCCTTCTCAGAGAGTGTCTTGAGAGCTGCTATATTCCTCGAGGCGAAAGCATCTTTGTACAGAGGGGACCAGGAGTCGGGGACGGGGCCATCGAAGATGTTCCACACACCTTGCACAAGGGCGAAGGTTTGCAGGTTCAGCTGATAAACTGTCATCCCATCCCATGTGTCGATTGGACGCGTGTGTACTTGCAGAGAGGTGTCCATCACACTGGCACTTTCTTCAGTATTCCCACCAGCGGCAATGAGGCAGGTGGTTCCGAATCCCACAGCTGCATCGGCCAGTGCCCTGCTCACCTCCACACACCCACCGATTGTTGTCATGAAGCGCTGCTTCGTATTTCCCATCATCCCATGCAGGACACGGCCCCCACACAGTCCCACCGTCACCTGCCCTGCCCACCCTGACCCCTCAAGTGCCCCGTGAACATGGAGTGCGAACTTCCCCGCCTGTGCCGCATGCATCACACACTGCTTGCTGGTGTTCCACCCGACAAGAACTGTGCCGCTGCACAGTGCCGTCACCACCCCGTCCGTCCTGTTCACCCCGTCCAGCACCACTCCCAGCACCTCCCCCACTGCGTCCACAACGCTTCCGAACTTCGGTATCTCGCTGAACTCGATTCGTGTTGTCCCCATGGTCCCCACAGCTTGCGTCAGCTTGTTCTTGGTGATACCTTTCCCGTGCTGCGGTGTTGCCCCTTGCTGCCTTCTTAGTGTTGTCATTGAGCTGATCGATTCGTTGCTGGACTTGAGATTCAGTTGTTTCCGCTTCTCCACCGCCTTCTCCAGGTCCCCAACACGTTGTTTGAACTTCGTGGGAACAAGAAGCACAATGGGGACACTTCCCACCCCCTTCAGGAGCTGGTGTCCGATCTTCAGTGTTGCAGGGTTTCCCATCCCTTTCAGCCCTTCGTCTTTCTCCAAAGCTTGGAGCACCTCCTCAGTGACAGCAACAGCTCCCCCGACAGAGACTGCCTCCACCCTTGCTGTCTTGTTCACTGTGGGTCCCATGTAGTCGGTCCTCCCTGTTGTCGGGTTCACCTCCAGACGAGCCGGTCCGGTGTGTACTCCAATCCTCACCCGCAGCCCCTTCCAAGCCCCCCCACAGGCCTTGCAGAGAGGGTGTTCCAAGAGGGACGAGGGCCACGGTTGTGCCACAAGCTCTTCTTGCGCCATCAAGCTGAAGCGGACTGCATCCTCCACAGCATCAAAGGCCACCATGAAGGCATCCCCGATCGTCTTCACCTCGTACCCGTTCGTCCTGTAGATGCACTCCCGCATCGCCTGGTTGTGCAAGTCCATCGCAGTCCGCATCGCAGTCGTGTGCTTCTCCCAGATGTCTGTCGATGACTGGATGTCGGTGAAGGCGAGTGCAATCGACCCTTCCCCACCCATTCCAGGGGGAGTCTGCCGCACAGGGTAATGCTTGAAGATGGCATCACTTTTTCCCTCATCATGCAGGTCACCAGCGCTGTCAGAGATTTGTGAGAAGAGGGCATCAGGGAGGTAAGGTTTGTAGAGCTTCAGGTTTGCGATGAGGGAGAGGAAGGCCTCTTGCAGCTCACTGGAGCCCCCTTTTTGCCCCCTCAAAAGGTGGTGTTCAGCTGCATCGAGATCGAACTTCACGAGGGACGCAGCAACACGGTTCGCCATGTTCACGTCCTCCTCAGACTTCTGCTGCTCGGAACGCATTCCGTGCGCGAAGTTGCGTGTCATCACGAAGTCTGCGTAGAAGACGAAGAGGCGTATGATGAGGACGCGTATGAACCAGTAGCTGCCCTGAGCCTCGAGAGGGCTGCTGTCAGGATTGTAAGAAGAAGGGACGATGTCGTAGAGGCCGAAGCGGAAGCCTTCTTCGGTAGTCTTAACAGTGATGTAGAGAAGGATGGCCGCGCAGGTGAAGGCTGCGGTGGTGTCGCGGCAGCAAGTGAGCAGCAGAACGTCCATGACCAGGATGCCAGCTGTCCAGGCATCGATCTTGCCGTAGTTGACTATGTCACTGAGGAAGAGCGTCATGCCGATGGAGATGATGAAGAACTCTGCGACGCCCACTGGGCAGGTCTTCGTGTGGATAATGTAGATGAGAAAGCACAACGACAGGATAGCACGCATCCCCGACATGAACAGGGCGTTGTACCAGTTGATGGTGACAAGGCTGTGCGATGCAATCATGACGGACGCCACGAGGATGGCCACAATCATAGGGAACAGGATGCCCTTCCTAGCCCGCATGGAGGGGTCGTCTTCAGGACTCTCCACCCATGACATCAGCCATCTGTAGAAGCTTCTTTTTGACGGTGTTTGTCTTGCTTCTTCTGAGTTGCAGCTCTCCACATCATATCGATAGGCGTGGTCCGGACTGCTGGCCATCACACCTGGAATAGATCAATTGTAGGAAATAAGATTTCTTAAAAAAGCTTCTAATGACCTTAGAAACAGCGCCAGACTAGGGAATAAAAATACTTGGCGAAGAAAGAAATAAGAGGTCTGGAGATAAAAGGGTGGGGATTCGAGAGGTCAGAATAAATTCTTTTTCGTTTCTTTTTTTTTTTTTTGATCAGTACGGTAAGGTGTAAAAAAGAAGAAAATAAACTTCTAATGTTTTTTTTTTTTTTTTCCCCTCACGTCCGTTTGGTGCTTTCTGGGGAGGATTAGCATCTTAGTTCCAGAAACCTTTTTTACAGTTTTTTTTTTTTTTTTTTTTTTTTGTTTCTCCTTTTTTTTCCCCACCTTTCATTTACACACTCCCAATTTTTTTTCGTGTGGGTAAGATTTGACAAAAAGAAGAAAAGCTTAACTACGTCGCACCCCGGAATTTCTGGGGCAAAAGGGGATTTTTTTTTTTTTTTTGGAGAGGAGCTACAGTAAATACCACAAAGTAAGAAAAAAAGGAGGGGGGGAAAGGGGGGAGGTACTATGCCCACGGTCGAAAATCGCCTAAGGGGAAAAAGGGGGAGGGTAAAAAAAATTCACTATGATAGGAACGAAGTGGTTAGCAACGGCCCGCCGCGGTGGCGTGCCTACCTTATGATGCTCCCCTTTTGGGGTCGTTCCCTGCTACCCACCGTAGTGCCTAGCTGTCGTTTATATCTTCCAATCCTTTCTTTCCGGTAATCTTCTCTCAGTCCTTTCAGCTTGGTCGCCGTCAGCCCCGATGCAAACAGGGCCCTCCTATCAAAGCCAACGACGTGGTCGCGGCCAATGGATCGTAGTGATCTCACCTTCTTGCATGACTGCGCCGGAAAAGCGCGTCTCCTCTTCTCCCTCATCCATGTCGCTTGCAGCGTATCCAGGATCCGCTTGATCCTCACCGCCTTCTTGTCGACGTCAATCGTCGTGTTGATGTTAACCCCCAGCGTCTTCTTCGTGTAGCACTCGAAGTCAATCGCCAGCTCGATCGCCGACACGGACGTTCCCTCCTCCGCCCACCGCAGCGCAGCCAGCCACCTCAGCACCTGATCACCATACTCCCTGAGCTGCGGGGTCAGCTTGAGCTTGTACAGTTCCACAACCTTTGGCGCCTCGAAACGCCTTCCTTGAGTCGTCACCATCCACGGCGGTTCCTTCTCAACCGCGAACCGCTTCACCACCAGAGCATCGTCCCTGCGCCTCACCACCTCTGCCAAATACCTCTGCAGCCTCTCCAAACCGCGGAACACGACCTTCCTCGGGAGAATCCCGTGCAGCTCCAAACAGACCGGCCACCTTTCGCTCCTGACCAGACCGGTATATACCTCCTTCTTCTGCACCTCCAACGCGACCTCGCACTCCCAAAGCTGGTGTCGCAGCAACCTAACTGTGCTGCCCTTCGCAGCATCACAACATCGCAATTGAGCGTACCCGCCGCTTTGTCCGTCCTCCCTCTACCCAGGTGGTCGGCTTCTTCCTCGCTCCCTTCGCCTCCCTCCTCATCAGGTTCAGGAGGGGAGAGTAAAACTTGTTTCGCATACGGGCTGAGGTACGGCACCGCCCCGGCGATTATCCTCCTCACCCGCCACGCTTCGAGCGGTCTGCGCGCGCTGCACTTCATCCAGTAAGCGTTCGTTGCAGGGGCCGCGCCCATCCCAAGCCCGGCCATCGTGCTTCGCGCCTTCACAATACCCGATGTCCTCATCCTGCGCAGAGCCTCCCTGAGGTCGTGCCCAGGATTCTCTCCTCTGTGCCAGCTTGCCAGCCTCCCCCATTAAAAAAAAAAACCCCCCTCCCCATAGACGGGGAGTTGCGTTTATTTCTTCTTTCGCGCTCAGATTTGAGTTGAAAAAAAAGAAAAGAAAAAGGAGGGGTGGGAGGGAAGAACACTAGGGTTAATAACTATACCTAACAGGGGATTTTCTTTTTGTTTGGAAAATGAAAGCCAAATCCCCCTGCTTCTGGATACGAAGCCTGGGGGGGGGTGCCACATCATTTTTACTTTTATCTTATGTTACTTTTTACTGTGCGCGCCCGTTTGAGAATGGTAATAAAGAAAGGGGGGGAAAAAAAATTGGCTCTTTATTATCAACATATTCAACCCGAGTGCAACAACAAAAAAGAAAAGAAAAAAAAAGAAGAACAAAAAAAGCAGGGTGAGCAGCGAGGGCTTCAATTGGCAATTAAGTAGTTTTGATTCAACCCGAGTCACTTGGTCACTCACTGCTGCTCATAGCAGCTCTCAAGACCTGGATCAGCCTCATAAAATATCGCTCGTGTAACTTTTGCCTGAAACATGAGGATTTTCATAATCGTGCCCTTTATGAGGCCCTCGGTCTGCGAGCGAACAAAATGACGAAAAGGGTGACACAAGAAAAAAAAAAAAAAAAAAAGAAATCTGGATAAAAGCCCCCACTGCCGACCCTGCCTAACCATAAGAGTTCAGTTGAAAATCATCAACAAAGTGATGCCTCGTACCAGTAAGAAGAGAGAAATAAAAAAGAAAAATAAAAGAAGAAAGGTAACTATCTCGTTGTTGTTGTTGTTTGGTGTGAGTTGTCAGCATTAATGAGCATAAGCCCAGCGGCAGCAAGCTAGAGGGAGGAAGAAAATTCGGCAGGTCTCTTGTGCAGAGGGGAGAGGTGGGTGCGCACTATTCATAAAGAAACCGATGCCATAATAACTAATTAAACTCAACAAAGCAAAGCACGCACTCAGAAGGGGGATGGTGCCTCAGAGTACCTTCCGGGGGAGGCTGCTGCCGAATATCTACGCGTAGCGTCCGGAAGCTCATAACCCCCAGAAAGAGAGAGGCTCAGCTCATTGCCAATGTCTTTGACAGCCCAGCCGTCAGGGGTCGTGAGGAGGGTGTCTATCTTCTGGGTGGTGAAGGGTCGAGGGAGGGACAGGTCGCCTTGAAGGATTGCCACAACCTTCAGAAGGGAGGGATCCTTCTCAGAGAGTGTCTTGAGAGCTGCTATATTCCTCGAGGCGAAAGCATCTTTGTACAGAGGGGACCAGGAGTCGGGGACAGGGCCATCGAAGATGTTCCACACACCTTGCACAAGGGCGAAAGTTTGCAGGTTCAGCTGATAAACTGTCATCCCATCCCATGTGTCGATTGGACGCGTGTGTACTTGCAGAGAGGTGTCCAGGACTGCCCCAGCAGTGCTGCTTCTTCTTCCGCTCCCGTCTCCAGCGGCCGCAGCTTCAGCTGCAGAGCCAGCAAGGAGGCAGGTGGTTCCGAAGCCTACAGCTGCATCGGCCAGTGCCCTGCTCACCTCCACACACCCACCGATTGTTGTCATGAAGCGCTGCTTCGTATTTCCCATCATCCCATGCAGGACACGGCCCCCACACAGTCCCACCGTCACCTGCCCTGCCCACCCTGACCCCTCAAGTGCCCCGTACACATTGAGTGCGAACTTCCCCGACTGCGCCGCATGCATCACACACTTCTTGCTGGTGTTCCACCCGACAAGAACTGTGCCGCTGCACAGTGCCGTCACCACCCCGTCCGTCCTGTTCACCCCGTCCAGCACCACTCCCAGCACCTCCCCCACTGCGTCCACAACACTCCCGACCTTCAGTATCTCGCTGAACTCGATTCGTGTTGTCCCCATGGTCCCCACAGCTTGCGTCAGCTTGTTCTTGGTGATACCTTTCCCGTGCTGCGGTGTTGCCCCTTGCTGCCTTCTTAGTGTCGCTTGTGAGTTGTTCGATTCGTTGCTGGACCTGAGGTTCACATGTTTCCGCTTCTCCACCGCCTTCTCCAGGTCCCCAACACGTTGTTTGAGCTTCGTGGGAACAAGAAGCACAATGGGGACACTTCCCACCCCCTTCAGGAGCTGGTGTCCGATCTTCAGTGTTGCAGGGTTTCCTACATCTTGTAGACCTCCAACTTGTTCCAGCTTTTCAAGCACCTCCTCAGTGACAGCAACAGCTCCCCCGACAGAGACTGCCTCCACCCTTGCTGTCTTGTTCACTGTGGGTCCCATGTAGTCGGTCCTCCCTGTTGTCGGGTTCACCTCCAGACGAGCCGGTCCGGTGTGTACTCCAATCCTCACCCGCAGCCCCTTCCAAGCCCCCCCACAGGCCTTGCAGAGAGGGTGTTCCAAGAGGGACGAGGGCCACGGTTGTGCCACAAGCTCTTCTTGCGCCATCAAGCTGAAGCGGACTGCATCCTCCACAGCATCAAAGGCCACCATGAAGGCATCCCCGATCGTCTTCACCTCGTACCCGTTCGTCCTGTAGATGCACTCCCGCATCGCCTGGTTGTGCAAGTCCATCGCAGTCCGCATCGCAGTCGTGTGCTTCTCCCAGATGTCTGTCGATGACTGGATGTCGGTGAAGGCGATTGTCACTGACCCTTCCCCACCCATTCCAGGGGGGTTCTGCCGCACAGGGAAATGTTTGAAAATGCAATCACCCTCCATGTCGTGCAGGTCACTGGTGCTGTCAGAGAGGTGTGAGAAGAGGGCATCAGGGAGGTAAGGTTTGTAGAGCTTCAGGTTTGCGATGAGGGAGAGGAAGGCCTCTTGCAGCTCACTGGAGCCCCCTTTTTGCCCCCTCAAAAGGTGGTGTTCAGCTGCATCGAGATCGAACTTCACGAGGGACGCAGCAACACGGTTCGCCATGTTCACGTCCTCCTCAGACTTCTGCTGCTCGGAACGCATTCCGTGCGCGAAGTTGCGTGTCATCACGAAGTCTGCGTAGAAGACGAAGAGGCGCATGGGGAAAACAAGTGAAAACCAGTAGCTGCCCTGCGCCTCGCGAGGGTAGCTGTCAGGATCGTAGGAGGAAGGGACGATGTCGTAGAGGCCGAAGCGGAAGCCTTCTTCAACGGTTTTAAGAGCGACATAGAAAAGGATGACCCCGCAGGTGATGAGGGCGGTGGTGTCGCGACAGCAAGTGAGCAGCAGAACGTCCATGATGAGGACAGCACCTGTCCAGGCATCGAGCTTGCCGTAGACAAGGAGATCGCCGAAGAGGAAGAGCGTCATGCCGATGGAGATGATGAAGAACTCTGCGACGCCCACTGGGCAGGTCTTCGTGTGGATAATGTAGATGAGAAAGCACAACGACAGGATAGCACGCATCCCCGACATGAACAGGGCGTTGTACCAGTTGATGGTGACAAGGCTGTGCGATGCAATCATGACGGACGCCACGAAGATGATCACAATCATAGGGAACAGGATGCCCTTCCTAGCCCGCATGGAGGGGTCGTCTTCAGGACTCTCCACCCATGACATCAGCCATCTGTAGAAGCTTCTTTTTGACGGTGTTTGTCTTGCTTCTTCTGAGTTGCAGCTCTCCACATCATATCGATAGGCGTGGTCCGGACTGCTGGCCATCACACCTGGAATAAGGGACTATGATAAAGAGAAACAAAAAAGAAGAGAGAAGGATCAAAAGGTATAGAAACAAAAACAATAGCCATTTTTTTTTAAATTCTTATTTAATGTTCTTGGGGGGGGGGGGGGAAGAGGGTTCTTTCTTTTTGGAAAAAAAAAATGCGATGTCACATGCAAACTCCGCGCGAGAGCCGCAGGCCCCTAAAGGGGGAGGGGAATGGTCAGTACTAGGTAGCTCTCAGCTTCAAATCTCGCGACTCCTCCAGATGCTGACCTCATCAGGCGAGAGGGAGAACTGTTCCCGACCAAAAAAAAAAAGGAAAGAAAAATGCTGTAATAAAGAAAATCAGCGGGAGGGGGGGCAGAAACAGTTCAGACGTTCTGGCCCTCAGAATGGTTTAAGAAGAAGGAGGGAAAAAAAGTGCCTCAAAATAAACCATTAAAAATTATCTGTGTGCATATAAAGCCCCCTCCCCCTCCCCCTCACCCCGTTGGAAAACGTAGGTTTCATCACACCATTCCTCTTTTACCCCTCTTAGTTAATGATATTGTTTTTGTTCATACTTAGAGAGCTCCTCTTGGAACGGTAGGTTTCAAGCCATCGTGCCCGAAGTGCATCGTCACCACTCTGTTCCCTGCGCAAGGCGGCGAGGTTAGAGCCGCGCCTCATGGGCGTCTCACCGTACTGCTCTCTGTACTTTGTCAAGGCCGCCTCCTTAGAAGAGACCTCAGACATCATCATGGCCACCGCAGGTACGGGCTGCACAACGTTCCTATGCGCAGCCGCTGGTCGTTTCTGCCTAAATTCGTCAAGATATTTTTGCTTCGCGGTACCAATGCACACAGCAGGAGTTTGGTAATGGTATGCTGCAGGCTGAGCTGATGTGTGGTATATATAAGGACGCTGCTTTGTGTTTCTATCGAGACCCACGTGTAGTTCAGGCATTACGTCGTCGATGGCTTTTTTCATTTCGTTTGATATCTCGCCCGGTTGTTCTAGGATTCTTTCTGCAGCATCGGTTCCACCGTATTTTGCAAAGAAATTTTTAAAAACGCATTCCGGGTTGGTGAAGGTGACACCGTCGTCCCAGCCCAGGCCTGCGTACCCATAGCGGTCATATTTGTCCTTCAGGTCCTCGTTCCCCAGGACCTCCCATGCGTTGCAGATTTTTGCGAAAGCCTCCCAGTCCCCTCCCCGGGTCCTCCTCGGGTGGGTTTTTAACGCCATCTCTCTGAACCCTTTCCTCACCTCTTTTTGGTACGCGTTCCTGTCGATGCTCAACAGTCGGTAAGGGTCGTCACCTTCGCTTACTGCTGCGTTTCGAAGGGGCATGGTGGGAGGAGGTTTCCCTTTTTTTTTTCTTCTTTTTTTTTCTCGGTTTGCAAAGTAAGCAAAAATACGAAGAATAATAATAATAAAAAATAGTGATTATTTGAAAATAGAATACCGTTCCGTGTGAGGTGTTTACATATAAAAAAAGAGGGGGGGGTATGGAGAGGACTGTTAACGTTGGGAAAAAAAAAACAAAAAAAAGGGAGGAGGGGTGTGTCATTTTTTTTTCCCGTTAGCTTAGCAGTTCGTTAAACAAACCACAATCTGGGAGGAAGGGGGAGGTAATGGGAATAAGTACTGGAGGGGAGACACCCCCTTTTTTAAAAAAAAAATTTTTTTTTTCTCTTCAAAACACAGACAGGTATACCGTGTGTGCAGCAAGATTTCAAGCGGTCATTTTTTTTACTTCTCTCCCTCATTTTTTTTCTGGGGGGGGGAAACAAAAGCCACTCGATAGGGGAAGGTTTTCCTTAATATTCTCATTACATTAAGTATTTACTTTTCCCTAAGAACAAAGAGGGGGGGGGGTTTTTTCTTAAAAAGAAAGGGAGGGGGGAAGTAATTTTCTTTTCCTTATTCTTTTCTCCTCTTTATCAACATCACTATGATTGGGGGAGGGGAGGGAGACCGTCAGCAAGTGACTAGCAACAATAGAAAACGTGATAATATACTTTAAAAAAAAAAAAAAAAACAGAACTCAATCTCAGTGTTTTTCTTTTCTTTTCTTTCCTTCTACCTTCTTTCTTTGGGGCATATGGGTCAGGGTGCCGAAGTTAAAGAATTTCTTTCCGCCATTTTTTTTTTTTTAACCATCTACCAACGGACCATTTTTGCCCACCAGGGGGTAAATTTTCAAAACTTCAAAAAAAGCTATTCCAGCGCAACGCCGGGGCTATATGCCCCCAGAAATGCCTCCAGATGTCCCAATTCTAGAGAGAGGGTGCCCACGGCAGGGTTCACCCCCACAACATTGTCAAAAATATCGTTCCTGAAGTGCCCGAGAGGGGATACAAAACAAGTCAAAAAAATCGACTGTAAAATTCTATAAAAAGCTATTTATTAAGGCCTTCTTGACGCGGTTCGTATGTGCCCCAGGGCTGGGGGACTTCTTTTTTGACCCCGGGAGGGGTTTCTGGGGGGTATCCCCGGCAAGGTGGTAGTCTTTGAAGCACGGAGTCACGCAAAGTTGTACCAAGCAGGCTGAACACTGAAATAGGGGTCTTTTCGACTTGCAATGCTTGCACCGCACGTTGCACTACTTTTTCGGGGAAATGGTCCC
>OZ025697.1:438570-536373 GCA_964019335.1 Diplonema japonicum
TGTCGGAACAGCAGTCTTGCCTGGTGACAAAGTCGCTGGTGCTAAAGTATCAGGAGACGGAGTATCTGGTGAGGGGGTAGCAGGAGCAGGTGTGTCTGGGGCATTGGTGGGAACAGCTGTCGGAACAGCAGTCTTGCCTGGTGACAGAGTTGACGGAACCAAAGTATCAGGAGAAGAGGTAGCAGGAGAGGGGGTAGCAGGAGCGGGAGTATTTGGAGCATTGGTGGGAACAGCTGTTGGGACAGCAGTCTTGCCTGGTGACAAAGTCGCTGGTGCTAAAGTATCAGGGGCTGGGGTTTGGGGTGATGAAGTGACAGGTGCCGGTGTGTCAGGAGATGGAGTATCTGGTGAGGGGGTAGCAGGAGCAGGTGTGTTGGGGGCGTTGGTGGGAACAGCTGTCGGAACGGCAGTCTTGCCTGGTGACAAAGTCGCTGGTGCTACGGTATCAGGAGACGGAGTATCTGGTGAGGGGGTAGCAGGAGCGGGTGTGTTTGGGGCATTGGTGGGCACAGCTGTTGGGACAGCAGTCTTGCCTGGTGACAAAGTCGCTGGTGCTAAAGTAGCAGGGGCTAGGGTTTGGGGTGATGGAGTGACAGGTGCCGGTGTGTCAGGAGATGGAGTATCAGGTGAGGAGGTAGCAGGAGCAGGTGTGTTGGGGGCGTTGGTGGGAACGGCTGTTGGAACAGCAGTCTTGCCGGGTGACAAGGTCAATGGTGCAGGGGTTACGGGTGCAGTTGTCGTGGGTGCTTGGGTGGCAGGTGCCAGCGTTTTAGGAACTGAGGTATCCGGAGAGGGGGTATCAGGTGAGGATGTGTCGGGGGCGTTAGTAGGAACAGCTGTTGGGACAGCAGTCTTGCCTGGTGACAAAGTCGCTGGTGCTAAGGTATCAGGGGCTGGGGTTTGGGGCGATGGGGTAGCAGGTGCCAGTGTGTCAGGCGACGGAGTATCTGGTGAGGGGGTAGCAGGAGCAGGTGTGTTGGGAGCGTCGGTAGGAGCAGCTGTCGGAACGGCAGTCTTGCCCGGTGATAAGGTCAGTGGTGCAGGGGTTACGGGTGCAGTAGTCGGAGGTGTTTGGGTGGCAGGTACTGATGTGTCAGGAGCTGCCGTAGGCTGTGCTGTTGGCACGACTGTACTTGGTGCAAGCGTGTTAGGAGCAGGTGTGGCTGGTGCCATAGTAGGGTTGGCAGTTGGAACCGCAGTGTCAGGTGAGGTTGTATCGGGGGCGGGCGTCAAGGGTGAGGATGTAACAGGTATAGTAGTACTTGGTGCAGTGGTATCAGGTGAAAGTGTGTTTGGTGCCGAGGTGTCCGGAGCGGGCGTGTCAGGCACAGGGGTATCAGGTGCTGAGGTGTCTGGAGCAGGGGTATCAGGTGAGGGTGTAACAGGTGAAGGTGTAATAGGTGCAGGTGTGTCCGGTGAGGGTGTCGCAGGCGATAGTGTGTCTGGAGCAGGGGTATCAGGTGAAGGCGAAATAGGTGCTGGGGTATCTGGAGAAGGCGTGTCAGGTGCAGGTGTGTCTGGTGCCGGGGTGTCTGGAGCGGTCGTAGGTGCAGGTGTAGCAGGTGCCGGGGTGTCCGGAGCAGTGGTGTCAGGTGCTGGGGTGTCTGGGGCGGTGGTATCAGGTGAAGGCGTGTCTGGAGCAGGGGTATCAGGTGCAGATGTGTCAGGTGCTGAGGTGTCTGGAGCGGTCGTAGGTGCAAGTGTATCAGGTGCCGGGGTATCCGGAGCAGTGGTGTCAGGTGCTGGGGTACTAGGTGCTGGGGTATCTGGAGCGGTGGTGTCAGGTGCTGGGGTGTCTGGGGCGGTAGTATCAGGTGCAGGTGTGTCAGGTGAGGGTGTATCTGGTGCTGGGGTATTAGGCGCTGGGGTATCTGGAGCAGCGGTATCAGGCACAGCTGTGTCAGGTGCTGGGGTGTCCGGAGCAGTGGTATCAGGCGCAGATGTGTCAGGTGCTGAGGTGTCCGGAGTGGTCGTAGGTACTGCGGTATCAGGTGCTGGGGTGTCTGGAGCAGTGGTATCTGGAGCAGTGGTGTCAGGTGCTGGGGTGTCTGGGGCGGTGGTATCAGGTGATGGTGTGTCAGGTGAGGGTGTAGCAGGTGCTGCGGTATCAGGTGCTGGGGTATCTGGAGCGGTGGTATCAGGCGCGGGTGTGTCAGGTGCTGGGGTATCAGGTGCTGGGGTGTCAGGTGCTGGGGTATCAGGTGCTGGAGTGTCTGGAGCAGTGGTATCAGGCGCAGGTGTGTCAGGTGCCGGGGTGTCAGGCGCAGACGTAGGTACTGCAGTATCAGGAGAAGACGTAGGTACAGCAGAATCCGGAACGGGTGTAGGTACCGCAGTCGTCTCCTGCAGGTCGTAGACAATTTCGAAAGTGAGGACACTCCACCGTATAGGGTCGCCGACGGTATTAGCATTGTTCTTTGTGGTAAGGACAAGGTCTGTGGCAGAGTTGCAGGTGGTGGGAGAGTAAGATGCAGGGCAGAGCCCCGCGCAGGAGGTGCCTTGGCAAGCGTTGCTGTTGTCCTCACACAGGCAGGTGATTGGGTTGGGGTTGGGGGCGATAAATGCCTGGCCACTGGTGCAGGACTCGGTGGTGGGGCCGCAAAACTCGAGCGTCCACACCGCGTCAGATATCTTATTACCGATGGGAAACCACATCCCAGTACTGTAGATATCCATTGTTACAGTTTTCACGGTGACAGAGATGAGCTGCACAGTGCCCTGAATGCTGCTTTTGATAGTGTTCGTGCACGTGGCATCTTTCTCTATATTTGTACAGGTTCCGGAATAGGTTATTTGAACCCCTTGCACACAGCAAGCACCAAGGAGAACAAGTAGCAGTCGCATCAGTCCTCTATTCTTTTTTTTTTTTTTTTCTTTTCTTTTTTTTTTCTTTTTTTGTTTCCCGGACTTTCTCTAGTTGCTCATTTTATTTGCGCTTTCTTTTTGTGTTTCACCTGTTGTAGTTTTATTTAGGCTTTCTCAGGGGTAAAAGAAGTGGGCGGGGGGAGAGAAAGAAAGTTATCGTTCGCTAATTAGCGGGTTAAAGAAAAACTCAAATTAACATGCAAACCCCTAAAGCGCGAAGGCTGCATGCCCTAAAAAGGGAGGGGGTATGGTCAGTACTAGGTAGCTCTCAGTTTCGATCTAATCTTGCGACTCCTCCAAGTGCTGATCTCTTCAGGCAAGTAGCACCCTTCATTGGCTCCCACTAGCGAGTATGGAGAGTACTATTCCCGACCAAGAAAAATGAAAAAATAATAATAATGGAAAAAAAAAAAAAAAATACTGTGGCATCCGTTCACTTGTTCTCGGTGGTTCAAATTCTTTTTTGGTTTACAGTATTCTTCCACGATATGTTTGTTTTCTTCTTCTTCTTCTTCTTCTTCTTCTTCTTTTTTTTTTCTCGTTTCTTAATTCTTTCATTCTTGCGTGAAGGACCCTTTTAGAAATAAAGAAATTCGGTAGATTTTCAGGGGTGCGGGGGGGGGGTGTAAAAAGATTTAAGCTCTAGACTTCCCCCCCCCCCCCCCCCCGTGAATTGTTTCTTTTCTTCTTCTGCCCTGGTACGACAAAAGTTGGCGTTCGTTCTTTTTTTTTTTTGAGATATTTTTTCGGAATTTCTTCAGTTTCAGTAACAAAAAAAAAAAGAGGGGAAGGGGGCGACAGCCCTTCAAGAAAGAGCAAGGGATAAAAAACATAAGCTACCTTCCTTGACACCGAAGACACTATACTCCAGCATTTTTTTTTTCTTTTTCCCCTTCTAGCTTTTGAAGTTTCACATTCAAACAGATTTATTTCTTTTTTTTTTAAACCCCTTCTTCAAAGTGGTGGGGGCTTAAAAGAACATACTTACTTACAAAAAAAAACACGAATTTTTTCAAAATACATGGCCGAAACTATTGGTTTAAAAAGGGAATATTTGTGGGATTGAATCCTGTTCAGTTTTTTTTGGGGGGGGGAAGGAAAAGTAGATTAAGAAAAGGGACACAAGGTGCTGCAACACGTGACACTGTGTCCGCGTGTAAAAAAATTTCTTTTTCCCGTTTCTTTCCCGTTTTTTAAACTTTCTTTTTCTTTTTTTTTACTTATACCGATAAGATGGGACGAGGAAGGAGAAAAAAAGGGGGGGGTGGCGCAAAAAAAAGGCCAACGCCTTTGATTCCCGCCTCATCTCCGGTTTTTTTCTTCTTCTTCTTCTTCTCTTTTTTTTTTTTAAAATTCTTTTTTATTTCTTTCGTTCGTTTTTCTTTCTTGCTTCCCCTTTCGAAACACACGTAAAGGGAGGGAAAAAAAAATGAGCAAAAACAAGAAACCACTACAAAACACAGCAATCCAATCAAGGAAGTAAAAAAAAAAAAAAAAAAAAAAAAAAAAGGAAAAAAAACTCGATAAAATTTCAGTGTGCATGGGGGTGCTCACTGTTCAGGTAGAAATTCACACTAATCGGTCACCGTTCTGCGGTTGCTGTCTGGTGCCTGCGGTGGCTGTTTGTCGCGATGAGATGGACGGCATCTGGGCGAGAAACATTGCTTGGAGTCGTGCTAGGTAGGGGGGGGTTTGGCTCGAGGAGAAGAGTGGTCTCCTGTCGTAGCCGTGTGCCGTCGGGCCCCCAAGATGTCGAAGGGTATGCACCCTTGATTTGGCGTTGGCGGGGAAGGCTGACCTTCCACAGCGTGCTGAGCATTTCTGGATGCGACCCAAGATGTATCGCATCCTTGCGGCCTTCTCCGTGAGCAGGTCTTGATCGTCGAGGGGACCTATGAGTGACCGGCGGGTGGTCTGCTCATAGTCTATGGCGAGTTCCATTGTCGTGACGGAAGTTTTCTTCTTACCATCGTACCATCGTAGGCCTCTTAGCCACTTGAGGACGTTCTTCAAATGAAAGGTCAGGACAGCGCCTGACGCCCCGTTCGCCTTCAGCAACGCTTCCGTCGGAACATCATGTTGCCTCCCTGTCGTTACCTCATCCCAAGGGTTGGAGGTGAGCACTCTCTTGCTTTTTTCCGCTGCTTTGGCGTCACGGACCGTCACTACTTTCAGGAGGTATTGTTGCACCATCCTGGCACGTTCTTTCCCTGCTTTGTCGGCTCCTCTTGGGACTAAAAAAAAAAACAACACAAAAAAAAAAGGAAAAGAAAAGGGGGCCGTTGGCTATATGTGTCGGGTAGAAGAGAAACCTAGAGAAGTTTAATAGCCCACAAACACATTACCAACTTTCCCCCCTTTTGTTAAGACAAGCCAACAGACTCGTTCTTGCAAAGAGAGGTGGGGGAGATCCCCCCACCGGAGGTGGGGGGAGAGGAGAGGAGGGACGAGAGGGTAATATCTATTTTCAAAAAAATGGCCAAAACGCCAACGACGGGCGTTGGCTAGAAAAAAAAAAAAAACTTTAATTAACACGCAAACTCCCTGAGACGAAAGCAGCATGCCCTAAAAAAGGGAGGGGGTATGGTCAGTACTAGGTAGCTCTCAGTTTCGGTCAAATCTCGCGATTCCTCCAGATGCCGACCTCAAAAAAAAAAAAGTGTCTAAATGCTACCACGGTAAATATGCGGCACACGACCATGCTGCTTCACCCTCGGTTGGCTGACAAATGAAAGCTGCCTGCTCTGCGAGCGGGGGCTGAACGACGTGTTACAAGACGCAGCCCCAAGCGACAGCGCAGGCTGCATCGCGTCCCTGTCACACACCATGGACCCCGTCCCTGTAAACGAGTTAAGAGAGAACGAGTTGGTCAGCAACGGAGTTGCCTTCAGTTCAATCTCTTGCTGCTGAACGATGTCCGCCCACTGCTCTTCTTGCAAGCGGTCTCGACGATGGGTGCAAATGACGTAAACATCACAACATACATCCACCACCGTCTTTGCTACAACTGAGTACAGTGCAGCCGCGAAGAGGTTCTCCGCAGCACCAAATGCATCATGGCCCATGTCCTCCGAGTAGAACCCATGCCCTTGCAAGAACAAGGCTGCTGCTGTAATTGCACTGAACACGAGGTAGAACACCCCATCTCGCTGTCTGGCATAGGGTTGGGTCCAACCTTCGAACATAATGACTACCACAAACACACACCCGATGGAGATTTTTACATTCCCACACTCCTTCATCGTCTCTGTCTCCGGCACGTTCAGCGCCCCCACAACAAACAGCAAGGCAAAGCTGAACACGCAGTACCACGACCTCATCTCCTTGTATGGCTTCACCATCGACGTGTACCTGTTGTACCAAAGGTCTTCCTTGCTCGTGGCCACCCATTCCCCCCTTCCTATCATAAAAGCCTTTGCTGGAGTAACATCCTCCTCCCTATAGTACCCTTTATTTGGGACCGCCTGTTTTATAACATAGGCGGTGTATGATGGAATGGCAAGGCAGATGAGCATTGACACAATACCCACTATGCACTGCAAGGCGTTGTGAGGGTAGAACGCTAGATGGACAGCGGAGAAAGAGGTGCCTTGGTACAGGAGGAGGAAGAAGAACAGGGCGACGGAAGGGAAGCGTGTCAGCCCTTGTGCTGCGAGGAGGGTTGAGAACATCAACTTGTTGGGGAAGAACCTCCTTGTGGCGAGCACCACGAAATAAGTCAAGGTCGTGATACCGACCGTGATGCAGAGGTTGCCCAGAAGCACCCCAAAGTAAATATTCCCTCCCACCTTCCACCCGGTGGGGTGCAGCATGAACGGCAGCTTGCTGGCCTCCGTGCACGACTGAGACGCAAGCAGTGATAGTGTCGTTGCCGCAGCCGCCGCGCCCGTGTTCACGCCCAATGTGCCTATGCCTCCAACTGCATCCACTACGCCTTCCTTCACAGCACCTTCCGCCTTCGCGTCTGCCTCTATCACCACCACATTACACGTTTCTTTTAGGTTGTACACGCTTTCCCACACATCCACTGCTACTGTCTCTCCTTTGTACCCCTGGTACTCATTCGACCCAAGCTTGACCACTACCGTCTCTCCCAGCATGTTCTGTTTCACTGTAAAACTCCTCCTCCCTTGCACCCACTGCATCCCCTTGTCCACCCCGCTGTCCCCTCGCACCGTGACAGAAAGATCAGGCACCTCTCCAGGACGGTTCGTGAAGGAGGCGTTGAACGACAAAGCGGAAGCCATGACGTCGGTGGCGGGGACAGAAGAGGGACACCACAAGCGCACCTGGGCTGGGGGGGGTGCTGGCGTGGGGACGGGTGTTGGCACAGGGGTCGGGAGAGGTGTTGGCAAAGGGGTTGGAAGAGGTGTGGGTACAGGAGTCGGGAGAGGTGTGGGTACAGGAGTCGGGAGAGGTGTGGGTACAGGAGTCGGGAGAGGTGTGGGTACAGGAGTCGGGAGAGGTGTGGGTACAGGAGTCGGGAGAGGTGTGGGTACAGGAGTTGGGAGAGGTGTGGGTACAGGTGTAGGTACAGGGGTCGGGAGAGGTGTTGGAGCAGGTGTTGGCAGCGGTGTAAGGCTTGGCTTCGGGGGTGGTGTAGGCTGAGGTGTGGGAATTGGTGTCTTAGGTGGACCAGGAACTGGTGGTGTGGGTGGCGTGAGTGTGTCGGGTGCATCAGTGGCAGGGCCGTAGGTCACAGTCACACCAAGGGACTTCCATCTCGAAGTCAAGAGGAGAGGGTTGTCTTTGTTGTTAAGAGTCACCACAAGGTCAGAAGTAGTCGAGCAGTCCATGCTGGGCCACCCCTTCCCTCCGCATGTCTTGGCACACCCGGTAGTGCACTGGTACTCCATGTCGTAGTTGTTCTCGCAGCCGCAGCAGTAGCTGCTATACGTCTTTCCACAGTATTCCACCACCACCTCTGTTTCAGGTGTCGGGTCGAAGAACGAAACCCATGCAAGCAGCAGCAGCTGTTCCCTGTCTACGTCGCCGATCCTCAAGCTGTAGATTCCTACAGGCCCTGTCATTGGCCCGATGTTGAGTGTGCAGCTGTCACCCATTTTTATCTTACTGCATGTCTTGGACTTGTCTGCGGCATACACTCCGGCGACTAGCAGCGTCAGGCAAATGTAGAACACACCCATCATATCCTCCTCGACGCTGAATATCAGCGCGACAACATTGCTTCTATTCTCACGGCTCTGTGTGATGGTGGCTATTGTCTCAGAAATCAAAAGAGATGGTGGGGGGTCAATAAAAAATATTTTCGTATTCGTTTCGAACAATCGCATCACGTAAGTGACGAGATGCCTTTGTTGCGCATTTTCCTCTTTTTTCTGTTCTGCTGCACCCGTTGGATGAGCTCCTCGCTGGAGGCACCTATCGGTGTGGCTGTAT
This sequence comes from Diplonema japonicum, assembly GCA_964019335.1. Classification (NCBI taxonomy): domain Eukaryota; phylum Euglenozoa; class Diplonemea; order Diplonemida; family Diplonemidae; genus Diplonema; species Diplonema japonicum. The sequence continues at coordinate 446,836 of OZ025697.1, forward strand.
CGCCCCACACTACATACCCATCGATGGAGGAGAAGCCTGCAAAGTTCATCTTGGTGCTGATGGTCTTCCCGTTCGTTGCTTTTTTCCGCTTCTTGTCCAACGTGCTCGCCAGCCTGTCCATCAACTCCCTCTTCCCGTCATCATGTTGCACGGGGCACACATCAGTGTCTTCCTTCCAATTCTTCAGCAGCGGGCTCTTCAAAAACCTATCTGTCACGCTGACCGTCTGGTGCATCGTCCACGGCTTCTCTAATTTCTCTCTCTCCACAACCGCCGGTGGCACTTTCTTCACAGGTACTTCTTGCTTCTCCTCTTCTTCTACCACAGGTGGTTGTTCGGGTTCTGTTTTATTCAGGACCCCCGCAAGGTTCGACACAGAAGGTTTTTTTAGATTCTTCTGTGATGCTCCTGTGGAGAACAGTGAGAATGTTGGCTTCTTTCTTCTGCTGCTTGCAAGCAACACGTGCGGTTGCATCTCTGACGATGCTGTGAAGTCGCCGGACATGTTGTCAGCGCTGGACAGGAGGCCCAGCTCAAACGTGCTGATCCCAACTGAGGGGTGTTCGTTGAAGTTGAAGTCAACACCTGCCTCTGTTGCGCCTGTGTTCTCAGGTGAGGTCATGCGTTCTGGTTGGATTTCGATGGCCGGACACGGTGACTGATCATCGTCATCGACAGCCAAGTTAGCGCAAGCAGCTTCCTTGTTAGCCCTGTCAAGGAGCGATTGCAAAGCGGTCTGCTTGTTCTCTTCCTCGTCGCACCCCCACAGCAATGCGTTGACTACTTTCTTCACCTTTAGGGCATCGGTTTTGATGTCTTGCCCTACAAGGTGGCCTGTATTCCTCCACTTGTCCATCAGCTTCACTGGGCTTGTCAACTCATCCTGTGTGGCACGGTGTATGTCTTCATCGCCACACGCATCTTCCAACAGTGTGTCTGCTTCCTTGTCTGCTATCGTTTCATCGTTTTCGGTTGTGAGCAGTGTTATGGATTCCGGTTCATAGAGGTTCGACCGCCTTCGAGTCTCCTGCTTTTTGGCCGTTCTTGCCTTCTTGATGGCCTCCTCAGCAGCGGTTGCTCCGGTGATGTTGAAGCAATTCGAAACCGTCTTCGCCTTCACGTTTTTTGCAGATTTTGAGGACACCACGTTGGGAACCTTTGCCCGCATCTCCGTTTCGATCTTGTCGATGACTTCGAGCGCTTTGGGGTTCGACTGGTGCTGGATCCTGCCTTCCTTGCAGTACCACCATAACTCGTGTCTCTTCTGAATAGAATACCTTATGAGCATGGTACGGATGGAAGGCGTGACGGCCACAAGGCTGGCGTTGATGAGGCTGGACAGCTCATGTATGCTGATGATGAGTTCTAACGTGTTGCTGGAGTGGGTGTAACTATTGACCTTTTCCACAGCATGCGTCAGCTGTGCTATCGTCTCATTGTGTGCAGCATCCTTCACTTTCCGCAGCCGTGTGAGCACCCTCTCCGTCTCCGAGGTGATGAGAATGAGAGACTTTTGCATCTCCTGCTGCTCGTTGTTCACAGAAACGTCCACCTGACGCCACATTTGCTCCATCTCTTCTAACACTTTCTGTGACCTTTCACCAGCAGCTTTTCCTTTTTGTCCCCATACACCAACGCCTCCATCGTGCCTTGTGCTCTGCCACGACACGCTGCTCCTGTTCCTTGGTATCTTGTTCGCCACCGCCTTTCTGTTTAACAGCGGTCTGGAATGGTACTTCACATCACGTTTCCTTTGCGTTGGGGCTGCTTGCTCTCTCTTCTCCGAAAGCAGTGGTGCGGGTGACATGGCGTCCAGCTGCTGTGCTTTGCTCGCATTGTGAAGCGTGGCATGCGCCGTTACGACCGATAGCTTTGACATGTGGCTGTACTGATTCTCGACAGGCACCCAGCACCGCGATGGGTCTGTGGGCATGTCCAGTGCCACAGAGTACGACGTGACCGGCCGTCCCGACAGTGGTGCAGTGGAGGGCCGCACGGTCGCGGCAGGCTTGCTGTCGGTCTTAGATGAAGCGGTGCTTTGGTTGTGTTGGTCGTCCAGGGCTGCCAGCAGCTTGTTGACGTCTTTCAACTCTTCGCGGTTCTCTGTGTCCCCCTCCGTGTCTCTCCTTGTCTCCGCCCCCTTCCCTGCTTGGTTACCTTGTTGCAGCAGCTTTTTCGTGAGCTGTGGAACAATCAAATTGTTCCAAACGGGACAATGTTCTGGCATCTCGGGCTCCGTTAGCTCTGCCGCACGCTCGACCTTGAGTTGTGCATGAGCTGCATGGCTGCCAATGACAGACTCAGCCACCCCAGGGGGGGGTGCCGTGCCATCTGCCTGGCGCAGTCCATGCTGCACCTGCGACTCGCTGTCAAGAACGGAGTCTGCGATGTACGAGTTGCGTGCGGCACTAGAGCCGTCCAGGTAGTAGCTCACAAGGGGGGACATGGCCTGCAGGGGGAACCGCCCGCAAGGGTGCCGCCCCATCCACCTTTTCCATGACTGATTGGCTTCGTCCGGCTCGTGTTTCACAGTAGGCTGCGCGCCATCCTCGTTATGGAAGAGCCGTTTGTCCTTTCCCTTCATCGAGACCACAGGTGACGAGGCACGCCCGTACTGCAGCTTGTGGCCCGCACCCTCGCCTTTGATGAAGTACAGGTCCTCTTCTATGGAGCGCAGCGTTTTGTGGTCGCTGTCCCTCCTTGTCTTTGGGATCCCGACATCGCAGAGGCCGGAGTGCTTGACTTTCTCCGCGTGCTGCTGTGTGGAGCTGCTGTATGTGAGGAGCAGCCATTTCTTTTGGGTTTCCTGCCGCTTGCTTACGAAAGGGCGTTTGGTTGTGGTGGGGGTGGTTTTGCTCTTGGGGATGCTGGCGGTCCTGGTTTCGGGGGGTTTCCCTGAGTTGGAGGGGAGGAGGCCGGTGATCCAGAAGGTGACATTGAGAAGAAGCGAAGAGAGAAATGTGGAGGGGAGGTTCTTATCGTCAGGAAACGTGTGCTCGAAGCAGAGGTAGAGGGTCTTTGCAAGGAGGCAGGCATAGTCTTGCAGGGCCGTGTCCTTGCCCAGACCTTCGAAGAGGGGGACGTAAGAGGAGGCCATCTTGCTGAAGAGTGCTTCCGTGTACGCCGTGTCGCTCACCTGCTTGAAATGCACGGCCATCACGTACCAGTACATCGCACCGAGAAGGGCTTCTGTGTAGCTGGATGAAAGCAACCTACGAACCACCACTGGCACAGCCTCTCCAAGCATCGCTTTCTGAACAAACATTGCCACACCACCATCAAACACCTCCAAGTTCCTGCCCTCAGTTACCTTTGGTAATACTATGCTTTTTATTGGACCCTTTGCACCCTCTCCTATCCCCTTTATCTGTTCTCTTAATTTGTTCCAAAACATAGAGCATTGGGGGGGGGGGGGGGTGTCTAGTTACTTTTGAGCACTACAATGGAGGGACTTTGTTTTCAAAAATAAAATAAAATAAAATAAAAATAAATGTGGAAAGGTGGTGAGGGATGCGTGGGGCAAAAGATATATGAAAGAAAAGGAGGGGGAGGAGGGGGGTCAAAAAGTAAAAAAGAAAAAAAAAACACAGCACGGGAAACTGCCTCCTGAACGAGTCAGGGAAGAAGGAAAAAAAGTAAACCGGGGGGGGGGGGGGGGATCGCTTTTATTATCCCTCTATTCAGATTACTTTTTGAAGGGAGAGCGAAGAAGGTTTACAAATATTAAAAAAAAGAAACTTTCCCACCCTCTGCTCTTTTCTTTTTAAAGTTTAAAGTAACCCCCTGCCGATTATAATTTCCCTGTACCCCGAAAAAAAAAGTAAATGAATAAATCAAAGAAAGGATACTGAAGGCAATAGCAAAATACCTTTTTCTTTTCTTTTTTTTCCCCCCCTTCTTCTTTTCCTTTCCCCTCCTTCTTTCTTTCTCCACTGTCCCTTTTTTTTTTTTCTTTTTCAAAAAATTTCAACCAAAAATTACTCCGTTCACGTTTACCCACAAAGCCGTTGTTGTTTTTTTTTTCTTTTTTTCTTTTTTCTTTTTTTTTTTTGTTCTTGTTTTCTTCTTCTACTCCCGCTGCATGTTTCTAAAAAGGGGGTTTAAAAAGACCTTTTTCAAAAAAAAAAAAAAAAAAAAAAGATTTCTCGGGAAAGGACGCACAGTCGCTGCCTCAAGGACCTTTTGACAACCAGCAATTACTTTTCTGAGCATAACAGAAGGGGCTGACTGGGTTATGGAAACATGCAGCGGGCAAACTACTCTGTCTTGAACAGGGGAAAAGCAAGAAGAGAAAAAAGAGAGAAGAAGAAAAAAAAAAAAAAAAAAAAAAAAAAAAAAAAAAAAAAAAAAAAACCTCTCTTGTTGTTATGAAACACAGGAAGGACCTATAATGTCCTTGCGTTGTTATGGTGGACTTGCAACCCCTTCCTCAATAAAATAATTGAGAGAGAAGAACAAAACGGGGGTAGGGGGATACCTTCTGAGCTGGAGCCTCTCAGAGAGGTGGGGGGAAAAAAAGAAGAAAAAAAAAACGAAACAAGAGAACAAAGGGGGAATAAGTCGCTGTTAATTAAGGAGGGGAGAGGATAAAAAAAAAAAAAAAAAAGAGTATATGGTGACAATTTGTCACAGCTTTCCTTCTTCTTTTTTTTTTTAAAGTGTATACAAACATCATCTTCACCGTGCCAAGAAAAACAAAAAAATATAAGAAAAACTAAAAAAGGCAGGGGAAGGATAGAAGAGAAGAGTAACAGAGAAGCACAAAAGAGTGGGGTGGGGTGGTATTCTTTTTTTTTTAACCCTAGTGCTTAGCTGTCTCCTTTCGTTTTCATAAAGGGTCGGGGGGGGGGGAGGTAAAAGAAGTTTTTTCCCCTTCTTATTTGAAGTATCAAAAAGGTTTTTTTTTCTCTTTTTGTTTTCTTTTTGCATTGTTTGAGATACTGGCAGAGAAAAGTAAAAAAGCCATACACTCCCCCCCCCCCCCCCCCCCCCCCGCTTGTCTGTTCTACGTGATTTCAAAGGGGGAGAGGGGGGGGGGTCAACATCTGCATTGTATAAGTATCACTAGCAAGACACATAATTTCTTCTTTTTTTTTAATCCCAGTTTCTCTCGCACATCATCAATTCAAAAAAAAGAGAGAGAAAAAAACACTAGTGTTAACCCTTAAACGCGTTCTGTAGAAGCAGTTAATAGGTGTAATTGTTCTGTGGTCATCTTGACCAAAACCTCGGATCGGTTTTCATAAAAAAAAGATGGAATGGAAAGATATTGAAAATCTGCGTTAGATGCGCTATTTGTATCCATCTGAAACCTCATAACTTCATCCCAGAACGGGTGCCGAGACACTGGGTGACACCAAAAATGGGCATTTTCCGGATTTTCATGATTTTTCCATGATTTTTTCCCTCTTTTTTTTTTTTTTCCCGAGTCACTAGGCCTTATCAAAATCAACATGCCAGCACACAACGGGAGCAGTTCCCGTCGACCTGCAATGTTCATATGGGTTAAATCCACCTCTCTACCTCAATCCTCGTTTCTTTTTTATTTACCAGGACCGCAATGACGATGTACTACAGTGGCCTCCTGCAGTCCGGCGGTTCAGGCCAGGAGGCTGGCAACGGTCCTGCGAGCAGACGCTGCTGCAGCGTTCCACGAGCAGCAATCGCAAGCCTTGCAGTCTGCCTGTGCCTCACTGCCGTCCCACTTGCACAGGAGGTTTGGGTCGCTCGTGCAGGCCCTCTGGTCGATCGTCCCCATGGTCGTCGGGTTCGGTCCTAGCCCGGGGTACTCGTGGTGTGCTTTGGTCACACGAGAAACGGATGGCCCTGGTGTGGAAACCAGCACTGGTGTGACGTTTGCAACCACCGATCCCAGACGGTGACCAGCATAACGGAGCATGCATGGGTAAAGAATGTATTGAAAAGCAAGCAGTACACAGAGTGAAGTGAGAAGGCCTCCCGTCTGCACAGCCCACCACAGGATTATCCCAAGCGAAAGTAGTTCAAAGCAAAAGAATGTGCCGGGATGGTGCAACAATACCTCCTGAAATTGTGACCGTCGTGACGCCAGAGCAGCTGGAAAAAGGAAGAGGGTGCTCACTCCAACCCCTGGGATGACCCCCCCGGGGTAAGCGGAAGTCCAGAAATGCAGAAGGTCAGTTCATACCTCTGGCACCTTGGACACAGCTATAGCACGAGGTCTCTTCTCCTCAAACCAAATTGCTTCCTTGCCTTGCACAACTCCATGTAAATGTTTCTCGCCAGATGCCGTCCATCTCATTGCGACAAACAGTCACCGCAGGCACCAGAACAGTGAACACCCCCATGCACACTGAGATTTTAGCGAGTTTCGCATGCATGATTTCCAGGAAAAGCAAATGAACTCATGCATCCACCTCCATGGGTCGAAAACACTAAATATTTAGTGGAATGAACACAAATCTTTCAAATCTTTCAAATACCTCGAATCAAAAAATAACCTCAAGACTCAGCATGTTTGACCCAATGCCAACAAAGACCCAAAATCGAAAAATTTCGAAAATCAATTACCCCCCCCCCCCCCCGGGCGTCTAAGGGTTAATCAGTTTTTTTTTTTTTTTTTTTTCCCCTTCTTCTCCCCTCCCAAACACGCGCTCACAGAAAAATTATCCTCCCCATCAGATGATAAAGGAAAACCGGAACGGAGAAAATAAAAAAAAAGTTTTCTTTTTTGGCACACCCCTTGAATTCTGTGGGTAAGAAGATCAAAAAAAAAAAAAAAAAAAAAACAAAGGAGCGAATGGAAAAAAAAAAAAAAAAAAAAAAAATTGCACTTATAAAACGAATGAGCAGAGGGTTTTTCAAATAGGTGTCTGATGCAGCACCCCGGTCTGTGGACAGAACGGAGAAGCAGTCAAAAGCAAACTGCATAAAGAACAGGTAGAAGAAGGCTTGCCCAGCTTGGTCTCAAGTGTATTAATATGAGTAGACAAATCAAGGCGTTGCTGGGACAGGAGGCGGAACTCATTCCGTAGCGCGGTAAGACTGTGTAGATTAGATTTAATTATTTTTTCCCCCCCCCTCCCATCCCATACTGGCTTTCAGGTGATCCGTCGGTGAGCAACTCCAGGTTTTTCTTATCCCCGTTGGCATTCTATTTGTTTTTTTTTTTTTCCCCCCTTTCATTACCTTCTCCACAGCTTTCTTCCAAGTCTGAATGGGAACCCCTCGTAGCACTTCTGCACCAAACTCACTGTGACGTTCTGGAAGGGGTTTTTTCTTTTTGTGCACGTGGAGCTGGGTGCATTGAAGTTTTTCACAAAGACCCTCTTGAAGGAATTGAATGCAACGGGGAACACGGTTGGAGGCGAGCTTGAACTGTTTCTGGCAAACCCTGCATCTCAAGACCTTGGTACCATTACGAGTGCGGACGTCATCCCAGTCGTTGTGGGAACAAGGGCGTGTGGGGGTGTCGTTGGGCTTAGGTTGCTGTTTGCCCTGTGTAGGGGATCTGTCTGCGTCGTCTCTCTCAGCGTCCTCCATTCCTACTTCGTTCTCTTGATCATCGTCATCAAGCTGGGAGGGAATTTTTTTTTTTTTTTTTTTGGATTTAGAAATACCAAGCTTGCAAAATAGGACATTGCGGCGTGGCCGTGGGACTTGCTTCCCAGTTGTACCTTAGGTATTTCCTTGAAGTTCTCCAGGCCCCGTTCACTCTTTGCCCTTGGGTCGATTTTCACCACGACAGGGACAGGGACGCAGTCCCCTCCCTCGCCGTCGTCGCTGTCTACAAAACTCATCATGTTCGACAGCATCTCGTCAGTGCGCTCAGGGTACGCACGCATTGTGGGTGAAATTGGTGGTTCTTCAATTTTTTCTTCTTTTCTATTCGGTATTATTTCTTTGAGCACCAACCTGGTTTTTTTTTTTTTTTTTTTTTTTTTTTTTTTGAATCTCAGGAAAGTAAATACTGAAAGACCCAAGAATCTTTTTAATAAAAGAAGTTACCCAAAGTAGACACCAAAAAAAAAAAAAGAAAAAAAAAAAAAAAAAAAAAAGGAAGAAGAAGAACAGGTGTATTCTTTTTTTTTTTTCTCGTGAGTAATAATTACAAACTTTTTACCTAATAAAGAAGCGGTTATTTTGTAAGGCATAACGCTGCTTCTGTGTGAAATTATAGCCTATTTTCCGTGAAGTAATAGTGGTTTCCGGAACTTGCGTTGTAACCTTTGTAACCCCTCTCTTGTTGTACCCGTTGTCACCGAGACGTGAAATAAAACCACTTACCTATCGCCAAGGAATGGCTTTACCGCCTCCCCTCGACTGGAAAAAAAAACTTTTTTTCCGGACAGTGGGAACACATATATCCCAGTTATTCGCGTATTTTTGGTTGTTACAGTAATTGTGAAAAAAAAAACTTTTACTTTTTTTTTTTTTCTCGCTCGAGAAAAGGGAAGGTCTAAGGAAAATAAGAGGGGGTAAAAATGGTAAAAAAAAAGAGGGGGTAAAAAAATCGAAGTACTTCCTTTACTCAGCACATAAGTGTACAAGTTTCAAAAAAGAAAATCTTTTTCAACTACATTGCATTTGAATAAAGGGGAAAAAAAAAGAAAAAGAAAAGAGAAGAATACCATCGCCGAAATCCCCCCCCCCCCCCCTCCCACCTGCTTAACCCTTCGGGAAGCAATCCAGTATTTATCAAAACGAGAAACAAAAAAAAAAGAAAACAAGAGCAATTTCTTTTTCACTATGGGGAGGGGGACGAAGACTTTCACTATATATTCATGTCGCCTGTTGTTTCAACAACAAAGAGGGGGGGGGGGGGAAATAATTCTTTATAACAATATGTCTTTGTTGTTCGCACGAGCAAAAAAAAAAAATTGTTTTTTTTTGCTCGGCACAAGTTTGCATATCGTTGTAGGATCTTTTTTTTTTAAGAGATAAATATTCCCACGGTGCGCGGTTCATGACTGGAGTGTGAAACAAATTATTGCACAGCAAAAAAAAATGCAGGGGGGGGGGGATAATTCTTTATAACTATATTATGTCTTTTTGTTGTTTCGCACGAGCAAAAAAAAAAAAAAAATTTCACTCGGCACAAGTCGCATAAAAAGAAAAAAAAAAAAAAAAAAAAAAAAAAAAAACTACTTTTCCTCTCTTTCTACCTCTATGTTTCCTGCAGGTCCTCCTCGCTCCCAACATTTCCAATGCGCACCAATCGTTTTCCATTGGTACCCCCCATCTGCTTCGTAACCTAGCTTAGCATATCTCCTTGCAAACATTCCTTGCAGATACTCATATTCAGGTGTGTCCGAGTACCGCAACCCACGGCAGTACGACAAGAATTTCGTGAACTCAAAGGGGAGCCCCTCGCAGAGAAGCTGAGGGTTGGTCGCTCGTTTCATTTCGTGTAAGCGGGTGTGCCAGGTTTTAAGGGGTCCTTGCGAACGAAGGCCTATCCATGGAAGAGTTCCTTTAGCAAGGTATATTAACATATATGCTAAAGATTCCAGATCATCTCGCCGGGCTTGTTCGCAGCCTTTATCCGCGTTAAGAGAGCTGAAGTAAGGGGTTCCGTAAACAGTTCGGCCTTCTCTGTATGGGGTGTGTTGTAGAGTAGTGCCATTGAAGTATTTTTCAGATAACCCGAAATCGACGAGGAACAAAGTGTCTCGACAATCTGCCATTCCTAGACAGAAATTTTCTGGTTTTATGTCACGATGGAGTATTCGTTTCCTGTGCAGAGTTTCCACCCTTCTCAAGGCCTGATCGGCGATTAATAGTACCGTTTTGACATCAAATTTTTTTCCCGGCATTTTTTTCATGATGCTCTCGAGGGAAGGGCCCAGTAGTTGCATGCCTAGCATACCGGGTTGTGAGAATTTCAGGTCTGCAAAGCCTTCCATTCCCTTCATTCTTTTTAGAATGCTTGTGTCTTTTCCGACTCGATTTCCTATTTTCACCGCGATCATGTCCCGGCCCCACAAAAATTTTACGCCTCTTCTAACTTCCCCGTAGCCACCTCGTCCTAACACTTCCTTTGTTACTATGTAACCCTCTGCTTCTGTGTCGCCGTTTACCCACCACCTCCTTCCTTGTACTGATAAATAGCTTATCACAATGCTGCATAACACACTCGACACTACCACTCCGCACCATTTTATGATTTCAAAATCATCTAGCATTTCTGAAAAAAAAAGTTTTTTTTTTAATATTTCAGAACCAGAAAAAAAAAAAGAAAAAATGGAACAAAAAAAAAAAGATTTGTGGAATAGGGGGGAAAGGAAGGAGAAAGAAAAAAAAAAAAAAAGGCGCGGCTTTAAAAAAGAAAAAAAAAATTTTTTTTTGCCCTCGACATGAGTTTTTTTTTTTTTTTTTTCCCTTCCTCTTCTCTATGATCGATGGGAGGGGCAGTTTTTTTTTTTTTTTTTTCCTTTCTTTTTTTCTTTGTAAGAAGAAGAAAGAAAGTACAGGAGCGGACACAGGGCCAATAAAAAAAGGGGGGGGGGGGAGGTTTGGTTAACTAAAATCGTGCGAATTTCCACGTGCGTCATTTGAACTTGAAAACGGGTGTGTGAATTGTGAGGAATACACACAAAACTACAAAAAAGAAAGCTGTCAGAAGAACGGAAAGAAGAAAATAAAAAAAAAAAGAAGGGGAAAAAAAACCAAACTGGGCAAACCCTGTTTTCGGGAGGTACACAGAAACTGGGGCCCAGAAGTAGGTGAGGGGGAATAAAGCGGAGCAAAGCGTAGCCTCAACTTTTGTTTTCTTCCAAAGAAAAAAAAAAAAAAAAAAAAAAAAGGAATAGGGAATGAAGGGAGAAGAAGGAAAAAAGAAGAGAGAAAAAAAAAGAAAGAAAATGATAACTATGAAGAAGGAAAGAAGAAGAAAAAAAAAACGGATAACCATCAGATAGGTAGGAAGAAAGGACTCTTTTTTTTTTTTTTTTTTTTTTTTTACTTTTATTTTTATTTCTCTTTGTTGGTTTTTTTTTTTATATTTATTTTCTATTTGGGCCATCCCCACCCCCCCTCCAATAGGGAAACAGCATAAAAATATCTAAACCAAAAAAAAAAATTTTTTTTTATTCTCTTTTCTTTCTTCAGCAACGGAAAAGCTCGGATATAATTGGGAAAAAAAAAAAAAAAAAAAAAAAAAAAAAAAACGTTTTTTTTTTTTTTTTTTTCAGAATGGCCTGAAGCCCAACCTACAAAGGAATCTGGCAGCCCTGCACCTTGTACTCCAACATAAGGTTGTTCTCAGGAGGGAGACCAACAAGCGCACGCAGGAAGTTCTCGACACATGACTTCTGGCGGAACAAAGCGTTAACCAAAGGCGTCCCCTCAGGGACGATAGGAGCCTTGGTAAGGTACGAAAGCATAGTACACACATGATGAAACCTCTGGAACCCAGCATCATCCTCCTTCTTGTACTCAACCCGCTCCATAAGCTCACACAGGATGACCAAGTCCATGATAAGAGGCGCGGCTAGCAGCGAGTCCTCACATGTGTTGTGGATCACCAGTGTGTTGCTACCACCCATGAAGATAGAAGAGGTGTACTCGTCCATGGCCCTCTTCGAGTCACCCACGAAGGGCATGTACTTAATAACAATGCAGTGGTCAGGGTGTTCGTTCTCAGCGTACAGAACCTTGTTGGAGGCCACCATGTCGTCCACAACGTTGGACTTTGTGATCTCCTTCGACCTGAACTGTGCAGGGGACGACAGATTCCTCCCGTCGTTGTTGCCGAGATGGTTGTACGATGCAATGCACTCCGGTTTGATACCAGCGCCCACAAGGTATTCTACAAGTGCGGATTTCAACTTCGTCTGCCCGGATTTGAAATCGTCACCGCCGATGAAGGTTTGTTCCCTCTCTGATAGTTCGACGAGGCCCGGGACGAATGTGTTCTGCGGCGACCCGTTGATGTACGCTGTCTTCTCCAACATGCACGCGGCGGCGAAGAGGGTGCTGGGCGACACCTCCTCCTCGCCTCTTTCGATCGCAGCGAGCAGGTTGTCGGCCGTGTCGTTGAGTCCCTCCTCGATCCGGGAGAACCTCTCAGTGGTCGCCGTCCACAAGACCACAACCTTGTCCAGACTGTGCTTCTCCTTGAAGTCCCTGATGTCCTGACGGATCTGCTGCATCTGCTCCTGCTTTGTCCCCGGGATCAGATTGTCAGAGCGATCCTTCTGGTTCGCGGCGATGAAGTCCTGGTAGTACACAGACTTGAGGGGCACGATGTCCTGTTTTTTTTTTTTTTTTTTTTTTTTTTTTTTTATTTCACTCTTCAGAAATTACTTCACGCACTGGGGGGCCCATTACTTCACGCTAAATCACATTACTTCACGGTGAAATAATGACCTGTTTTCCGTGAAGTAATAGGGGTTTCCGGTAAATAATATGCCTTGGTAGGCCAATTTTTGCCTCGGTTCGGTTCCCAGTGGGGCTACTTTTTCCTCTCAGTTTGCTAATTTCCCCCCAGGTTCAGTTCAATTGGCCAACTTTTGCCTCGGTTCGGTTCCCAGTGGGCCTACTTTTTCCTCCCAATTTGCCCACTTTTGGCTAGGCCTTGTTCCCAGTTTATGTGGGTAACTCTTCTGTGGGTAAGGGTAACTTAGTCAGCTTACCCAAGCACCCCAAAAGACTTCAAAATACCGAAGCAGCAGAAAAAAAGGAGCCAGCGGCCGCGCCAGGTATGGGAAGGCCTGATTAGAGATGGTGACAGTGGCAATGCCAGCGACAGCGGCAGCTCTAAGTCAACAAAAGGAGGGAAAACAACTTGTATTGTAACCTTTGTAACCCCTCTTGTTGTACCCCTTGTCACCCTGTTGTGCCCCTCGTGGTGAAGTAATTTCAGAGTGTCGTGAAATAAAACCACTTACCTACCGCCAAGTAATGCTTTACCGACCTCGAGGTAACGGTAAAGTCATTACTTGTTGGCAGTAAATAGCTATTTTTTCAAAAAATATTTACCTTGAGGTAAGGAACAAGCTGGCGTTGCAGGTCGTACTCCAAGACGCCACTGCGTTCCATGGCATCAGCAAGGTTCATGGACGAGATGTCCCAACCGCCGAGGACGATGTCGTTGGGGTGGACCATCGGGACCACCTTGTTCAGGGGGACCGTAACCTCTTCGTTGTCGTCGGTGAAGCCCAAGCGCATGGTCGAGGCTTGTGTGATGGACCCGAAGTAGTTGGGGTTCTGCACACCCCTGCGGGTCCTCCACGAGATCCCCTCCTTGTTGGCGATGATACCTGCGGCCACGGTGGTGCCGTTGTTCCCGCCAAGCCCGACAAGCATCATCCCCATCTTGGGGACCCTTGCGTCCGTCTTCAGCTGGAACTCAGTTGCGTTAGGCGTCACAGTGACATTGTCCCCACTGACCTTCACTTCGGTGTTCTCGTACTTGTAAGTCGATGTGATGGTGTCCTCCTGGTACACCACGTTCGGCGCGTTCACCTTCACTTGCGTCATCTTTCTTCTTCTATGGACCTGTGAGGACTGACATGGCGAAGGCATGAAGAGGAGCTTACTTGGTTCAGTCGGTAAATAACTTAAAAAAAAGAAAGAAAAAAAAGAGAGATGTACCCACTTAAACCCTTTTTTTTTCTTTTTTTCCTTTCTTGACACCCCCTCCCATATGCTGGGAATGGGACCAACCAATCACATAAAAAAAAAAACAAAAAAAACAAAAAGATATGAACAAGGGATCTTAAAGGGGGGAGACGGGGTAATTCTTTTTTTTTCCTTTCCCTTTCTACGGCCGGTCAAGGAGTTCTCTGTCCTTCCGAACAACTTCGATGATCCTGTTGAGCTTCTCCACCTCTTGCTCCAAGAGAGATGCTGCTGACTTCTCGGGCTCCTTGCCCTTCTTGCCTAGGACAGGCTCTTCCTTCTCAGGAAGCCCCCGTAGGTTGGGCGACAGTTTAAGAGAGGACACCATGCCACGATCGTCACCAACAAGAATGATGGGTTCTTTGGGGTTGAAGGAGATTCGAGTCAGCTTGGCCTTCTTCACCACAAGCTGGTCACACATAGGCTCGTGCTTGTTCTTAAACTGTTTTTTTTTCTTTTTTGAAATCTTCTAAACGTCATACCAAATCATATACATGCACATGGCCGTCTGCAGTCACTGCTGCGAACACAGTTGAGCTGAAAGGAGCCCATGATGCCTCGCCAACAGCACTGTATTTTTTTTTATTTTTTTTTTAAACTTTTCCATTTAGCATACCTCCCCAAGTCGAACGACATCAACGGTCTGTTGGAGGACTTCTCCCACAGTTTAACCGTCCAGTCCGCTGATGCAGAGAGGAACACCCCGCTGTGGTACTTGTTCCACTGCACGCTGTACACGCACATATAGTGCCCCTCGAAGCCCTCTGCGTCGTGAGAGTTGTAAGCTGTCGAGCACTTCTTGATCCGCCCCTCCTCTGTACCTACAATGAACTCCGAGTCCTGTTGCGTTGCGTTGTGTGGTTGTTGTTGTCGTGTTGTACCTGGAAGTCGAAACACGTTCCCCCCGACAGCCCCGCCAGCGATGCGTCCAGATCCTCCCTCTCACCCCCGATCCCCTCTGTAACCTTCAGCTCCGTCACATCGTTGTGCTGCAGCTCGTTCTTGGACAGGATCCACTGCGTGACCCTCCCGTCGCTGCTGACACTGTAGAAGCTGAGGTTCTTGCCTTCCTCCTTCGACCAGTACACCTTATTTTTATATATTTTTTTTTTTTATTTTATTTTTTTATATTTTATCCAACACACCTGCCACACAGGGTCCATATGTTTCCCAGACTTCACCGTCGACATGTAAATAGGTTTGTTGGACTGCTGTCTCACATCAAACACCTGCACCGTCCCGTCGTATAGACCGCACGCGAGGAGCTGTGTTGTGTTGTGTTGTGTTGTGTTGTGTTGTGTTGTTACCCATCATCATCATCTTCTTCTTCTTCTTCCATACCGATGCGTGCTGCGGGTGGAAATCTATGCACATGACACCCGACTCGGTGGAAAAGGTGTACTCTGGAAAAGACCAGTTTTTAAGAGACCAGCAGTGGATCATGCCGGTGCCTTGTTTGAGGAACTCGTAGGAACCATAACCAACGGCGAAGAGGTCGTTGTACTTGGGGTTCCAGCATATCGACGTCACGGTCTTCTTCTTCGCCGTCTCCGAGTGGAACTTCCACAACGGGAGTAGAGTGCCGGAGTCGGGTTTGTACGGGTCACCCATGTCGTCCCAGTACTTGTAATCGTCAGTGATGTCGTGGCAGGAGTTTTGATTGACCATTCGCTCCATGATCTTCAGGGAGAGAAGCATCTGCTGGCTGTTAAGAATATCTTCGTTTGGCTCGCCACCGGCGGTGTCGTCGCGCTTCTTGTCGTCCTTGGTAGTCTTTGATTTTTTCATAACAGCTTTTTGCTGGATCTCTTCCTCCTTGTAAGCGTCGTAGATGTCCCACTGTGAGGCAGTGCTTGAAAATGTGATGATTGGTGGAGGCTCAGTCATGATGTGCCTGTGGCGAAGTGGGTTGTTGAACGTCTGGCTGGCACGGTCGGTGAAGTTAAATTGATTCTTCAAAATTTTTGTCGAGACGCCTTCTTGCTCGACAAGTTCCGGGTTCTTCTCGGCTTCCTCTGCTAGTTTTAACGCTTTCATCTTGGCTGCGTGCTCTGCTTGTTGTTTCACGGCCTCTGCATCGTTGATGCCTATTGCGTTCCCATTGACCACCAGGTGGAAGGCTGTTTGGTTGGTGGTCGGTACCGGTTTGAAGCATCTCTCGTCCTTTTTGTGGGAGAAATAGTGTTCCTTGTGCTCGCCCCTCGTGCCCCCCACGTTGGGGTTTGTTGCCTTCAGGATTCTGTCAATTTGTTTCGCGAGCTCCTCCGCGTCGAGCTGCACGGTCCCGGGAAGCGTCACAAACTCCTTTGCCGGCTCATGGTACTGCCCTTCCCCTGACATTCTTTTTTTATTTGTCCTCCCCTTTCCCTCCCCTCCCTGCCCTCCTGATTTGATTTGTTTCACGGGGGGAACCAAAAAAAAGAAAAGACAATTTCTTTTAAAAACGAGTGGTGAGATTTTTTTTAATATATAAAAGGGAAAAAAAGAGGGGCGGGGGAGGGGGGGGGAATGAAAAATATTGGGGGGAATAGTCGCTAAATCCGAACACCTATGTGTTTTTTTTTGGGGGGGTTTTTTGATCTCACTCTTTTTTTTTTCCTTCTTTTTTTTTTCGTTCTTCAAATACAAGAAAGGAGAAGAAGAAGAAAGAAAGAAACAAAAAGACATGGAGAAAAAAAAAAAGAAAAAGAAAAACACAAAGGTGGGTGGGACGGCAAATTTAAAAAAAAAAAAAGAAGAAAAAAAAAAAAACGTTTATAATGTGTAGGTGTTTTTCGAGTGTAATACGTTTTTTCAGTTCTTGGCTTCGAAAACATAGGCCTGAGCAGCAACGTTGGATACACCGGGTGTGGCCTTCAGCTGCTCAAGGAAGTCGGCCTCAGGAGCGAAGGCGGCGCCCTTCCACTCTCCAAAGGCAGCAAGAGGCACGGTGGTCTGCACCTTGTAGTCCCACTCCGCCTTGCACACCAGCCTCTGGACAGATGCGTCTTTAGGCAGCTTGCTCCTCACATCTGCTACAAGACTCTCAACTTTCTCCGCAGTTTCTTCTCCGTCCACCTTGCACCTCCACTCCCTGGTCACAGTCTCAACAGGGATGGCGTAAGCACGGGCACCCATTGGCCTCACGAACTTGCTGCATGCGCGCATCATTGTTTTGTCTTTTTCTCTCTTTTGCTGAGGGGATATTGTGATTTGCGAAAACACGGGGGGGGGGGGGGGAGAAACCAGAAATGGAATGAACTGAATGGAAGAAAAAAAAACTATTTAAAAGTGAAAAATAAATATATAAAAAAAGTGTAAAGAAGAAAAAAAAAAAAAAAAACACATAGGCTTTATTGAACATTAGAATAGAGCGGGGAAGGGGGGAGAGGGGGATCGAGACAGCCTGATCCCCGGAAGGAGAAGGCATCACAACCCAGGGTCGAATTCTTCTACGGCAGTGGTGTCACCAGGTTCATCAGTTTCGATGATAGTGATTCTGCCCGAGACGTAGGGGCAGATGATGCCTGTGGTGAGGGTGTGCATGTTGGTAGGGGCAGGGCGGTTTCGCAATATCCTTCTTAAAATGTCGTTCACCGAGTTCTGTATTGCCTCGCCCCACCTCTGGAGGTACAGGTAGTTACGAAGCAGCACTGGCAGGATGACTCCTTGCTCAGCATCTATGATTTTCCTCTTTCCAGAGAAGGCAAGGTACCCGTCGTTGCCTGCCGCAAGGTACGCACTCGTCGCCACCCGGTACACCTTTCCACACTCCACAGGATCGTACTGGTCGCCCTCCAGCTTGTTCAGCACCCACACGTCTTGTATCCTCCTCCCAGGGGGCATGTCTGGTTTAAATGAAAACTTGACGCCGCTCACCTGCGGGAACCGCCCATCGTGCCGGGGGTACTTGCTGACTGATGAGTTCAGCGCTTCTATCAAATCGTTCCCCGTCAGGCTGATCACGATGATAGGGTCTTCTATAGGTACGATCTTCAGAAGGTCCTCTAGTGTGAGAGGACCTTTCTCGAACACAGTGTCGGCTCTGAAGCACCCGCCTTGAAGGAGGGCCACGTCGCAGTCGACGAAGTGGTAGTACCATCTGGCGATGTCAGTGGCCCAGTTGCCGAACGCAGACTCGTGGGTTCTGATGTGTGAGAACCGCAGGTCGAGCTGCACCTCGGTTGTGGCGACGACCTTCCCCAGCCGTTCTTCTATCCCCCGCTTGTTGCTCTCTACGATTTGCAGCATTTTCTTATCCTCGTTCACCTCCGACGTCACCTCTACTTTCCGCACCTTCACCTCAACCTTGTACAGTTCGCTGTGTCCCTTCACCAGTCGCATTCCAGGCACTGATATGGACACGTGTGATAGGTACCTAAAGTCTGAGCCTGACTTGAGGATGGTGGTCTCGTTGACCTCCTCGTGCATGAAGTCGTGGTCGTGGCCGCCGAGGATCAAGTCGATCTGCGGGCACTGTTCTGCCAGCAGGCGGTCGTTGTGCATCCGCATGTGTGTTAGAGCGATTATGATCTGGACCCCGCTGTCTATCAGCAACTGGCACGTCTTGTTGGCGGCGTGCACCATGTCTATGTACTGCACAGTGTTCGACAGCTGCCCACAGGCGTCGATCCATTCTTGCTCGACGACACCGAGGATCCCTACCTTCACGCCTTTCCAGTGAAATATTTTGTATTCCTTTGCCTTGCCCAGGGGTTCGCCCAGGTCCATGAGGTTGGTCAGAAGCCAGGGGAAGGTACACTTCTCCGACAGGTCGACGAACCTATCGATCCCGAAGTCGAGGTCATGGTTGCCGATGCAGGCGGCCTCCACGTTGAGGGCGTTGAGGATGGGCACCATGTGTGCGCCTTGTGTCACAGTGGCGGTGATGGACGGGCTGAAAGCGTCGCCGCTGAAGAGCACGTGCGAGCCAGGGTGCAGGGTCTGCAGCATGCTGAGCGAGCTTGCAAACCTCGCCACCCCACCCACAGGCTCCTTGCGGAACCCGTCACAGTGGTACACATCGTTGAAATGTATCACAGAAAGGTTCACCTTCGACGGGCAGTGACGGGGCGACGTGCCCATCAGGTCGGCGTCAGCTCGGACCGGTTCATTCCGCCCCTCACGCGGCAGGACAGCATCCGACAGCCTTTTCTGCGCCACGTCCCCACTACCCCGCGACTGGCCTACCTGCATGGCCATCATGACGCTCTCCAGTCTGGATGAGTGTTCCTTTAACAACCGTATCTCACTCACCAGTTCTCTGTTGCACGCTGGTTTCTTGCAATATAAAAGCTCCTTCCGCAATCTTGCTACCTCCTCTTTCTGCTCTGCAAGGTCCTCCTCGACAGACGTTCGGCCCATCTTATTTGATATCAACTCACTCAGGTACACCAAAGGGTCAGCCGGCTGCTCCTTCAGCACATCGTGCAGGATGTCATTAAAGAGGGCGTGCAAGCCGTGCTGCCTGATGTATTCGATCGTCTTCAGCCGTGTCTCCGCTCTGTGTATGGGGTGCTCTTCGTCCTCTGCCGGGTCCCGTCCCCGTTCATCATCCGACTCCCCCATGCCTGTGGTGGTGGCAAAAGGACACAAGGTATTAGGAAGAAATAAATATAAGAGATAAAGGAGGCCAGCGTTGATGGCGCCCTAATAAAAAGAAAGTGTTATGTAAATGCAAATCATTTTCCCTTCTTCCCTTTCTTGGGGTTAGGCTTTGGAATAAGCGGCATTTCGGGCAGTGCGCCCCACCGCCTTCCTGTCGCCTGCTGTCGAGGTTGGAGGTTGCCCTTCAAGGAAACCCGTTGCACAGCAAGAGCATGCCGCACGCTAGGGATGTCACAGAAGGTAGGACGGGGCGGTGCAGGGAAGGCTGCGCTCTGTGCGTCCACAACGTGGAGGTAGCGCCCGTAGAAATCGGCAGAGGACAGCTGGAGCTCATAGGTGCCGAGGCAGTTAGGTCCTGTGAGAACTATCCGGAACTTGTTAAAGTAGGGCAGTGTCCAGTCAGGACACCGCTCGATGCACCACTCTGCTGTTCTGTCTGCCCCCTTCAGGGAAGTGTCGTTGGTGTGCCTTCTAAGTACTTCCCACTTAGAGTCGTGCAGCCCCCCCAACAAGCACCAATTGCGCAGCAGATACCCGTTGTGCATGGGGTGCGACGTCCACAGGCGGTACCGTGCGGGCACAAGCACCAGGTCGTGAACGTGGAACTCGATAAATGGTGCCACTTCGTTCAGCGTCAGGAAGAAGCAGGGCGCGCGGGCCTCGCTGCTGTCCTCCTTCGTGAACGTGTCCAACAGGGCAGACACGGGTAACGAGGCACCTGACTGCGACGAAGCACGCACAGCAACCCCCTTGCCATGTGCCGCGCGCAGCACGCCCTCCTCACAGTCCATCATCGTGTACCTCAGTGCCGGTTGTCTGCCTTCTTGCTGAAAGGATTCTATTCTGCGAGCAATGCCCTGCAGGCCCACATCCTCGAAAGAGGCGTGCTGGCAACGCCAGTCAGCAGGCAGCACCACGAGGCTGGAGCAAGTGCCCTGAACCATGTTGGCGAACAAAAGCTGCGACAGCGTGTGCTTCACAGCCTGCAAGGTCGCAAGCAGCTTCTTGTCCCAAGAAGAGATACGAGCTGCCGGTGTTGGTGTGAGGGGACGTAAGTCGACCTTGCTTTCATTCTTGATGTGTGTGGACGGGGACGGGGACGGGGACGGTCTTTTCAATTCTTTGCGTGCCACAGGCAACGGTGCATCATGCGGGGTGATGGGCAGGGCACGTGTGGGGGCTGTGCAGGGTCTTGCGGGGAGGGGTAACAACCCTACAGACTTCTTGTTGAGAATCATAAAGGTGGTGTCTGTGTTGATCTCACGTGTCCGTCTCGAGAGGTGTGCCTGCTCTGAGTGAAGGGCCTGCTTGTTGCAGAAGTAACTTGCTGCCAAGCTCTGCTGTTCTAGTGCTTTGCACCTCAAGCGTGCAGCGGTAAGCTCGCTTCGTGTGTCCTCCAAGACAGCCTTCTGGAGCTTCAACAGCGGGACCACGTTCCTGAAGCACCTCAGCATCACGACCACCTCCTTCTCGCCTAGTACTACTCCTTCTCCACAGCCCAGCACGCACTTCGCAAACAGGTTCTCAGCAACATCGACAACAAGTTCCACATCTTGTTCCGCAGCTTTCAGTTTTTCCTGCCATGTGCTATCCCCGCTCAGCATGGCCTGTGGTGGGGTCAATAGCGAAGAAAATACACAAGACAAACGTTCTCCTTAATCCACTCACATGGGTGGCACCATGATGGGGTGCTAGACAACCACCAAAGGGAGAAAAAAACAAGGGGGGAGAAGAAATGAAAAAATAAAAAAAAACAATAAAGATCGTTTTTTTTTTCTTTTTTTCCTGCTGCTCGTCATTGAGACCAGCGCAAGAAAGGGGGGAAAATGAAGGGGAGATAAAAGAAAAATCTTTTTTTTTAAAGGGAAGGATAGGGAGAAGAGGAACAACAATGAACTGGGGTGTCATCCCCCCCCCCCCCCCCCCCCCCCCCGCTTTCTTTTTTTTGTTCTCCGCTCGAGCAAGAAGATAATAAAAATATTTCTTTGCTCGGCACAAAAAAAAAAAAAAAAATGACAGTTCTAATTACTGTAAATCTCAACACAACGAAGATGGGGAAAACAAAGGGGAAGGGTGGGGCTCTCCTTATCCGCACTGCGTTCACGAGACCTATTCTTTTTCCTTGTCTGCCTCCCTTTCCCATCCTCCCCCTTCTGTTGCAAGAAGACAGGAAGTAAGGCATACATGCGTGACGCAGGGTAGAGAGGGAAAATATTCACTATGACAGGGACGACGTGGTTAGAAACGGCCCAGCAAACCCGCAAAAAAAAAAAAAAAAAGAAGAAGAAAAAAAAAAAAAAAAAAAAAAAAAAAAAAAAAGGCGGGATAAAGGAAGCCGGTGTTGGTGGCATCCTGCCTTGCGGTGCACCCAGCCGGAGCGCGATTCCGCACTCGTGCAGTTTACTGCCTATCGTCACCCTGAGCAATTTGCAATACGTTCTTCCACTATGGAAGGGCTCACGAACCCCTCCATTCTCTTTTTTTTTTTCTCTTTTGTTTGCTGGCAATAAAATATAGCTACATACTACTGGATTATGACACTGCAGAGAACTGCTGTGTGTGAGGAAACGAAGAGAGGGGGGGGGGGGGGGGGGGGGGATGGTTTTAAAAAAAAAAGTAAAAGGAGTGTGCAGGGCAGCTCTGGTGGCATTAGTGAGATGATCACCAGGCACCCTCCTAGCGAATAACCGCAGGCTCTCGGTTTGCACACTTGCGACAAAAATGAAATCACGTTAAGAAGAGAGCTATAATGATGGGAAGAAAAAGAAAAGGATATCCCCCTATTGATGGAGGTGAGCAGCGAGTCCATCACAAACGAGGTGCAGGGTTAACGTTTTCTGTATGGCTGCGGAGAACGAAGAAGGGCACACTTTGACCTCACTGCCTTTCTTTGAACACAAACAAACGAAAAAAGAAGAAAACCCTACCCCCTCTTTGAGGCTAATGTGCAAACAAAACAAAAAAAATCCTCTTCTTTTTTTTTTTTTTTTTTTTTTTTTTTGGCAGCCAGAAAATGAAGGGGAATTTAAAAAAAAAAAAAAAAAAAAGGAAAGAAAAAAAAAAAATTATCAGAGATTTTTTTTTTTCCCTGTCAAAACTCACCACACCTGGAGAATACACTCCTTCGTTCTTCTTCTTTTTTTTTCCTTTGCTTTCCCCTATTTTTTTTCTGTTCCCATTGAGGTTCTTCCACGTCCTGGTATCTGCAGCGCCCGTGTACAGGGCCTTCTTGCGATGCCTGTGTAATTGACTTCTCAAGAGGGAAGAACCAAAGGAGGGAGGAAAAAAAAAAGAAGAAAGAAAAAAAAATGGGGCTTTGATTGCAACACTAGGTGGCGTTAAGCGTGCAATGAAGCACGAACTACCTACTTGATTACAGGGGGCGCTCCTCGGCCGAGCAGTAGCTTCTTCTGCGTTCCGCGTCGTGTCCTTAATGCGTGCGGTGTGCTCAACCCTAGCCGGGGCGTCCCGGGTAACCAAGATTCTGCGCTCGTGCAGTTTGCTGCCTGTTCGTCACCCTGAGCATCTGCGTTATGTTCTTCCACTCGGGCGCTACCGGTGATGACCGACGAGGAGGTCAACAGCGAACAACACATCTGAGGTACTTCTTATATTTTCATGTAATCCCCACCAAAAAAAAAGAAGATGAAGAAGGAAAAGGGGTGCTCCGTGAGGCGATGAAGGAAATACCAGAGACAGAAAAGTAGAAGGAGAGGGGTTAAGAGATTGAAGGCATAACAGAGTACCCCGGAGAGTTATCAAAAAAAATCCACTTCTTTGACGTAGTGGGAGAGAGGCATGGGGAGAGAGGGCATGGGGAGAGATAGGAAGAAATCCAAAACGAAAAATTCAGAGTAATTCTGTGTGTGTGTGTTTTTTTTTTTTTTTTTTTTCTTTCTTCTTCTTTTTTTTTTTCCTTTATTTCACTCTTCGTCATTTTCTTTACTCACTTTAACGCGAATGGCCATAATTTAACTAGTTAAATAATGGCGCTTCAGAGTGAAAAAATGGGTCTCGCGGTGAAAAGAAAATGCACCCAACCCCTTGGAATTCTTTTTTGGGGGTGGAGGTATTTTGACTATTTTTGGCCATCTGAGGCCATTCCGGCCCTTAAAAAGTGGGAATAAGTACTTTTACTTCCCCTTAAATTGCTACGGCGAAATAGCTATCCCATATTAGCCTGCCTGCGTGAAAAAGCAGTGAAGAGTGAGTGACTCAATGACGAAGAGTGAAATAAAACGACTTACTTGTCGCCAAATGAGCCATTATTTGTTGGCAATAATTAGCTTTTTTTTTTCTTCTTTTCTTTGTTCCAAATTCTTGCTATGTACTAAAAATCGACCTAACCTAAACTAAGGGAAGGGGGGGTGATGGGTTAATAAAGAGTGTTTTGCATTTTTTTTTTGTTTTTTTTTTTTTTTTTTTCCCCTCCAAAAAAAAAAAAAAAAAAAAACGCTTCTCAAGCATACTTTTTTTTTCACCTCCATGTAATTACAATAACAAGTGTTTCATCATAATTGTGTTAAAAAAAATAGGGGGGGAAAAGGCGAAAGCTATCGGGTTTGGCACCCAAACGCTAACATATTCATGCAGCCCCCCTTCAATAAAATGTAACTCTTAGAAGGGGGTGCAAAAGAAAGAGCACAGTGAACCATGTTCCTTAAGTGCATGAGCACATGTTTGAACATATGCGTGCCGCATACCATTATCTCGTTTAAAAAAAAATGAGTGGGAAGAAAAGGGTTCCCCCCTGGGTTTTATATTATTTTTTTCAGTAGTCTAAAGGGGGGGGGGGGGGGGGGGACCACCTCTCTTTCTCTCCCCAAAAAAACAATTTTTCAATGCACCAACAGCTCACGACCAACCAAAGCGGTTTTTTTTTTCTTCTTTTTTTTTCCTGTTTTCATGAAATCCCTGCTGCACTTTCTTTGTCTTTCTTTTTTCTTTTTTTTCTTAAACTTGTTGAGGAAGAATAAGAGAGATGAGATGGGGGAGGGGGGGGAGAGACAAAAGGAGAACTCATCGCTTTTTCTTCTCCTTTTTTTTTTTTTTTTTTTTTTTTTTTTGCAGTACACGTAAAAAGAAACTTGGAAGAAAAAAAAAGGAAAAAAAAGGGGGGGTTATTCACTTAGTACAACTACGCCATGTTTGCACAAGGGGAAAAAAGAAAAAAGAAAAAAGAGACATTTAAGGGTACCTGCGGTATGTGGCAGGACGCCTGAAAAAGAAAATTGATAAATTTCGGTGTGCGGGTGGGTGCTCACCGTTCAAACACTTAGTACCAGAAATGTTCGCAAAAAAAAAAAAAAAAAAAAAAACCTTTTCTCCCCGTTTTTCTTTCTTTCTTCTGTTGGCGTTGCTTGTCCCTTTCTTTTTTTTTTTCCCTGCTTGTAGGTAAAAAAAAGGGGGGGGGGGAAGAGGAAAGAGAAAGTAACGAAGAAAATACATAAAAAAAATAAAAAAATAAAAAGAAGAAAAAACTGTATGTAACTTAAAAGCAACCAACAGAGTACAAGGGCTCAACCTTACAAGGCTTCTTCTTCTTGCACCTCTTCTTGCTAATTTTCTTGCACTCATCTCTCCCGCTGTCTGAGCCCTTGCTGGACTGCGACGAAGCGACCATCTCCCCCCTCGTATCGATGCTCTTCCCCACTACATTGGCGATTGTGAAGGCTGAAACCCCGATGGCAAGGATTTGGCTGTTGCACACCATTTTTTTTTTTTTTTTTTTTTTTGTTTTGCTGTGTTAATACGAGTACTTCGAAGAAAAGAAGGGGAAAAAAAAGGGGGAAAAAAAAAAAAAAAAAAAGCCCCATTACACATCGATTAAAGAACCAGCATGGTTTTTCTTACTTATGTTCTCACACCTTTTCAGCCAAGAGTCCTGCACCCAGTATTGTACCATGTTCATCCCGAAGGGTCCCAGCAACATGACACAAGCAAGGAAGAGCTGCGGGTGGCCTTTGAACACGGAGCAGAGCTTCACCACTCCAGGAAGTGTGAGAGAAGACGTAGCGGCAAGGACAGCCGCGCAGCACAGCCTAGCAAGGATGACGGAGATACAGAAAACAAGGGTTTGCACCGCCCAAGCCAGGGCTGTGGGATACACACCCGTTACCGTAACTAAATGGCAGATTTTCAGCACATGGTTCAGAAGAGCCAACACTTTGAAGGTCAAGTAGGTGCCCACCGTAGTGTCAATGGTGAAGACGAGTAAGTACCACCCACACTGATAGCGTGATTCCGTGAGGGAGCCCATGACAGAAGCCACCACCAAGCCTGTGCAATGACCGCATCCTGCACCAAAAGCTTGCTTTCCAATGTCTTTGTAAAAGACCTCATCTGACCTGTCCTTTTCTTTCAGGTGTTTGGCAGCCAGCATGCACCCTGCCGCCACCACCAGGGCCAGCTGTACGGCCCACCCCTCTCTGCCCCCCAGCAGTCGGCACGTCCCATGAGCACTTGTCATGAGAACCTTTCTTTTTTTTGGGGGGGGTGGAGGGAGATCCACGCCAGCCACAAAAACAATGGTATGAGGGGGGGGGGGGGGGGGGGGGAAGGATCGTGACTATACAGCAACAGCTGGTGCTTTGAAGAAAAGAAAAAGAAAAAAAAAGAGGGGTGTTTCATGGCTGCTATTTCTTCAATATTTAAAAAAAAAAAAAGAAAATGGTGTAAATGGTGTGTTTTTTTTTTTTACAAGTTTTTATGGGCGTAGGCTGCGGCAACTTCTTTTGACTTTTTTTTTTTTTTTTTTTCCCCTACTCTTTTTCTTTTTCCATACGGAATGCCCGTCACCTATTCTTTGAAACACGCTCGACGCCTCCATAGATCCTGCCACAGAGGGTCTTGCATAGTTTGGCGTCATGTCGTTGTGGTCTAGAGGATTCTGCCCCAGTGTAGGAACATCAAGCGTTCCCCAATCCCCTGCAAGAGTGTAGGCATGTACCATGAGGGCTGTGTGAGGGAAGGGGGAATAGGGTTTTTTTCTTCTTTTTTTCCCCCCCCATGAATGTTGCCAACATAAAAAAAAAACGAAATAAAGTGAAAAAAAGAGGGGTTCGTCTAAAGGGGGGGGGGGGGGGGGACACTAAACAAAAGGGAAGAGAAAAAAAAATGTGATCAAAAGACAAAAAAAAAAAAGAAAAATCATTCGGGCTAAGGGAGAAAAGAAAAAATAGGGGGGGGTATACTCTACTCTGCTTGATCGGTTTCGAGATAAATAGCTTTTCCGAACTTTGCGTACAAATCAGCCTTTAGGCTTTTCATTACATCGGCTATTGCGTCCTGTTTTTTTTTTTTTTTTTTTTTTTTTTTTTTATTAAACCACACACCAATTCTCCATTCAGAACACCTAATTGTTTTTCGGTTTCATCTTTCGTTTGGTTCAGCAGGGTGTCCACCTCGTCCGTGTCCATGGCGACGAAGGACTCCCCGAGTGTGAATTTTATGTCATCCGCAATGTAGATTTCCGTCTCAGCATCATCAATGTGCTCCTTTTGTTTTTTTGTTTTTTTTTTTTTTTTTCCCCTCCCTTCAGTAATATACCAATCGCTGGTTCAACAAGGCGACCTCCTCTTTCACTTCCAGCTCCCTCTTGTGCAGCCTCCCAAAGTTGCAAATTTTCTTCTGATCATCCCATGTCACGCTCACTACTGCTGGCTCGTTGTCCTTTGACGCCATTTTTTTTTTTCCTTTGGTTTTTTTTTTATATTTCCTTCTTCGAAAATAAGGGGGGGGGGGGAATGGGGCTATTTTTTTTCCTCCCTTCTCTACGCCTTCACTCCAACCCCATGAAGTAGCCCCCGCTCCCTTCGGGTATTGCGCTCGTTATTGTGCTGTGGTGTGTTATGCTTTTCAGGGGGGGGGGGATGTACCTAGTCAGGACTTGCCAGTGTGGTCCTGCAAGCCTCTTTCCTACTGTCGCAAATCTAGGACAAATAGCCTTCACAAGCCCTTGGAGGTAAGGTGGTGCTGTTGTGGAAGATGCCATGTGCGGGTAACCTGTATGTGTATGTGTATGTATGTGTTGTGTGCATACATTGTACCAGCTCTGACAGCAGTGCCGGGGCGTATGGGTCGCTGGAGGCGTGGCACACCGCTGCGAAGATAACTGCCAAGGACCATACAAGCAGCACTCCTTCTTTCTTCGTGCAACCGTCGACGAGTGCCTGCACCCACACCCACGAAGTCTCGTCTTCCACGTCACCTACCACTGCCTCTTCGAAGCATCCACACAGAACACGCGGCAGAACCACAGGCAGAAGTGAATGGTGCGAGCTAGTCAGCAGCAGTTCCTGCAGTGCCAAAGGCATGCCATGTTGCCAGTGAAGCCCCCGTAGAATGATGCACCCCACAGCAGCTACCACTGTCTCTGACGTCTTCTGCACGGACCGCACCCTCAGCAAATGCAGCAGGTTCACCACCTGCCTGTGCGAGGCATCATTGTCCTCGCTCTTGTCCCGGCGCCCCCTTGTTGGGTACACCGCGCACAGCATCACTCCTAGCATCAGCAGCGGCCGTGCTCCCCGAAACAAGACGTTGCTGTCGTCTCTTGCTATGGAGCCCCGCCTGTTGGACTCGGGCAGCTCCGGTGCGGGCGACGACACGCTACTCAAGGCTGCTATGATCTGGCGCTGCGCGTGAGAGAGTGAGTAGTGTAACAGCATGCAGTAGGCTTGCGTGAAGACAGCTGTCACCTGACGTGAGGTGATCTTGCCCTCCTTCTCGTTGGATAGCATGTCCCACAGCGCCTCCCACGACTTCCTTGTAAACATGGTAGACTCGCACAACGACGGCGAGACCTCGATGCAGCAACTTACCATCTGCACCACAGCCATGAAGAAGCAAGACAGCCCGGCAGGCAGCGCGATGAGCAGCGAAATGTCGCCACAGACCCTGCTAGCCACGTATGGAATCACTTTCTCGAGAGAGGAGCACTTAGGGTCGATCTTCTTGCCCTGCGCGAGCAGGGTCACGCACAGCGGGAAGGACGGTGCAGCAAACAGGTGTGCATCGGACAGGTTGATGAGCATGGTAGGGAGGTCCCTCGCCGTCCCCATCACAGTGAACAGCACAGCCACACTCTCGCAAACAATGGGTTCCACGCATGTGAGTTGCGCTGGTGTCACACAGTCCACTGCAGCAAAGCACTCCGTGAATCCGTCCCGTAACACATCTTGAGCATCCTTGTTCAAACGTGATGTCTCGCGAAGGGGCATCACGTCCTTCGGCATCTTGTCCATGAGCAGCACAAGGTGGTGCGAGATAGTCGGCACGGCAGGCATGCTGCCGATCTTGAAGAACTGAGTCGAGATGGACAACATCACGCACAGTTCTTGCAGCAACGTGAAGACCACTTCTGAACTCATCCTGTCGCATTTGGAAAGGGCAGGCACAGCCTTCAGCAGGGAATTCAGTAAACACCCGCCACCTGTGCTCAGCATCAGTGTGTGGTGCCCCGGCCTTGGGAGTTGTGTCGGCCAGTGCATATTCCTTCGAGAGTAAGCATCGTCGTGCCACCACCCACCGTAGCCACGGCACTCCGCTGGAGTCATCATGTTCGTTGCGCACACCATCTGCGTCAAGATTAAAGGGTGCTCGGAGATGTTTCTATACTTCTCTGGCGCTATGTGCTGGTGGGGCCCGTCCTTCGTGGACACCAGGCACACCATCGAGGTCGCGAGCCGCACCCCAATAGCGAAGGATTCCATCTCTTTCTCCGTGTTGGGTATTTCATCCAGCAGCGGCTGCAGAATATTCTGAGTCACGGTCGCCCCCCACGGTTTGGGGCATCCCACACCCGCGATAATTAGCTGCAGTTTCTTCGCCGCCTTCTTCAACCCTACGCCGTCTTGGATGGCCATCTCCAACTCCATCACTGTCTCTTCAAACACAAGCGTCGGTGCTGCTTTCGCGATCTCCCACCCAAGGAGGACTGCGAAGCTAGAGGTATTCGTGTCAGCTGCTTGCATTAAGATGTCGCCCGTAACCTGCAGCAGCTTGGTAAAGACTGGTGTAGAGGGCAGGGCTGCGTGTTTGTCGTACTCAAAACCTATCCCATGCGACGAGAGGAAGTAGTGGGCAGCACGCGTGACGAAGGCACGCCAAGCCACTTCCAAAGGGATGACAGCCGTCACGACCTCCGTCACAGACGAACCAGGAGTGTTGGTTGCTTGCCGTGCTAGTGCAGTCCATTCGAAGGCTGCTTCGTTGCTGCCCATAGGGGTGGCGAGGAGGTCCACGCTCAGGTCCGGTGATTCAGACGAGTAAATAGCAGCAAATAAGGATAGCAACAGTGTGCTGACTTCCCACCGGTGCAAGTACGACTCTTCCGGGAAGCTGTCGTCGTATGCCAAGCAGAAGGATATGAGGAACAAGTGCGCATGGCGTGTCATCCCTTGATAAGAGCTCAGCTCGTTCAGGTGGTCACGTAGGAAGTAGCCAACTGCAACAAGACTCTCACGCAGCTGCGGCATGCAAGCAGCAGCCTCCTTGGTGAAGCTCTCTGTCATGCGATACACTACTATGTTCGATAGCGCCTCGAAGATGGTGTGCATATCGGTGGCAATGCTTGCCCCGCCGTTCCCCGACACGGCAGAGGCTGCGTGTGCAAGCACCATCGGCGAGGCGCTGGTCCCCACACAGTGCAGGATGTCGGCAAGAATGGCACTCTTCTCATCATCACGACAGATGAGCGACGCCAGCGCATTGTGCACGTTGAACCTGTTAGTCGGGTCGCAGATCTCCTTTCGCAAATCGTATGCCTCAGAGCTTTTATCTTTCATCGTTTCAAAGAAAGCTTGTTTCTCGGTTCTGAAGTACTCCAGCACGTTAGGTCCAAAAGCGCCGTCTTGGCTGATTGAGAAGGCGAATATGACCGCTCTGTCAGAAGGGTGGATTACTTTGAGAACTGCACTGAGTGCATTGTCTACTTTTGGATGCCTACAGCCGCCCCTGACACTGTTGATGGTGTCGATGAAGGCAGTGTAGATGACATGATTCCTGTGGCATCCGAGGAACAGGCACAGCAGCATGGTAGGGGATGTGATGGCAGCCGCCCAGTGCTTAGTCGTACACGACAGCAAGTACGCCACAGCGTCGAACAGCAGCACGACTGAGAACAGCACAGTAGAAGGTACGGGTGGTGGCTCTCGCTTTGAGATCCAGTCCTTCAGCAGCTCTTCCAGGCATGCCTCCAATGTCTTGTACACGATCGCTGATCTTGCCAACTTCGTCTCGAGCTTCTTCTTTACTAACCTTCCCATTAAGATGGCAACTCTGCTGTCTGTCGATGGCGTGATCTTCTTCAACAGCTTGCACATAGCTTCTGCTGACACCTTGGCAACGTCCAGCAACAGTAAAACCTTTAAGACCCCCGATCTATGCGGCCACCAGGCAGAGGGAGTCTCAAGGAACAAGAGAAGCTTTTCAAAAACTATGCCGTGATCGATACCTAAGCAAAGAGAGGCTGCCAAGCTGATGGGGTCGTGCGCAGCTTCAAGGGTGTCCTTCAAGGAGCAAGCGTCTGCATCTGACAGTAAAGAGCACACTTCGCACAGCACATCTACAGTGTCCTTTGTGCACTCGGCGCCTTTCCAGTTGCGTTGCGACCACTTCGCTAAGTAAACAACCACGTGAGCGGTACTCAATTCGGGGAAGTTTCGTAACAGCCTCGCGCACACTCCCAGGCTATGGCTGCCACAGTACAAGTCGTCACCTGCAAGGCACGTCACAATGGTCTCAGCAGCAACGGCAGACTTCCCAGACCCCGATAGCAAAGGGACAAGTGCGTCCAGCAGCTTATACGTCTTGGACTCCACAGCCCTGTCAACGATCCCGCGGACGGCTTCTGAAATCTCACTGTTACGGTCCACCTCCTTCGCAATCACAGGCAACACCTGGTACAGCAGCCTCAACAGTGGCACTGGCGCATATAACACTCGCTGCAGCTCCTCTTGGTCATCCCGTGACCCTGACCATCCTACAAGCTGCGTTTCTGCAGCAGAAACTAGTCTCTTGGCTAATTCTTTCTGAGGGTCGAGCCTGCTGAAGTCAACTCCACGGCAGTACAGAGTGTAAAGTAGCCGCAAGGCCGCACATGGGACCGCAGGGTCCATCGATCGGAAATAAAGTTGCAACGCTTCTAAGATTGGATTCAAGAAAAAATGCAGAGGGGCTGCCTTTTCACTACCCTTCAAAGTACGTGTTCTCCTGATGGCACCCACAGGACTGAACTCACTGGGGAGGGGTGTGTGGCGGGACATGTCGGGGTGCCCGTAAGACGTGCGGAACATGGACCGCAGCAAGTCCAACACTAATTTAGATTGCGAGTTCCGGAAGAGTGCTACAACGCGCAGCATGGGGTCCGTCAGCGCGCACACCAACTTTTGGTCAGCACCCTCCTCGACGAGCGAGACGAGAAGAGACAGTGACACTTGGCAAAGACCACTGAAGCCCTCCGGCAGTTCATCAGTTGCTTTCTTAGAGATCGCCTTGTGTGCCACAGCCTTCGACCCCACAATGCAGTTAACCACAGCTTCGTTCAAGTACATTTGTGACGTGTCTGTAGTCGAGTCTAAGTTGCACGACGCAAGCTGCGAGGCTACAGCCCTCAGTATCTCCTGCGGCGACACCTGAGAGTCCGTGATGGCCGCACGTTGCGCGATGGCTGCCGTGACAAGGCACCACTGAAGTGCCACCTGCACCAACAACGAGTGGTACGTAGATGTACTCATATGCTGAGCGGATCCTGCGAGAAAGCCTTGCAACGTCATCAACAGCACAATGATGTGCTTCAGCTGCGGATAAGGTTGGTTTATCAGCAGTTTCATGGCCTGAAGGAGGATAGAAACAACGGAATTGCTGTGGATGGCGTGCAGGCTAGCGTATTCGCAGCCGCTGTAACCAAACGTCTTCGAAAGAGTGTGCAACACGCGCAAGTAACCAGACAGCTTGGAGGAGAGTCTGTTCCGCCCGGCTCTTGTGCCCCCAACGATGAATGCCAACTTCGACAATGTGAACCGCATGGCCTCCGCCACATTAGCGTGGGTGGCGTCCTCACTCATAATGGTGCTTGCGTTACTGTGCCATTCCTCAGGTCTAGTTTGCGCAAAGAGGCAGGCGTCAGTAATTGTGTATCCCGACTTGGGACAGGGCACGTTCGTAGAGGCAGCTGTCCCCCAGTTGGGGGGTGCGATGGCATCGATAGACAAGATTGTCGGCACTCGCGACAGCATCGTGCACAACGAGACACCCGCCTTAGACCGCACCCTGTCATCGTTGTCGAGACACAGCACCAAGCACCACCACAGCCCTGCGTTGGCCAGCCTGGAGTCAATAGTCAGTTTCCATGGTATAACTGCACAGAGGGAGAGTAGCTCGTTCGGCACTGTCCACACACCGCCCCACCTACCGAGTTCTTTCGCCGCTGCATGGTCGCAGAGAGTGATCCCCAGCAAGTTGTGTGCTGCCACGAAGCACTCACGCGACTTGTCCTTCAGCATAACAGGGAGCGCTATTGACAGCGCATGAAGGCAGCTCTTTTGTGTATAAGTGCATGGCCGCTCATCGAGCTGCAGTGTCGACGCTTGCTTGCTTCTGATAAGCTTGAGCAGCAGCAGAGCTTCCCCGTGAACTCCACAACTCATAAGACCACTTATAGTTCTGCCTGTGGCCACGATGGCAGCGCTGCTCACAGCAGTGTCGTGGTGTTTCGATAGCGTAAAAAGAAGCTTGCTGCATTTGCGAAGTAATTCAGGTGTCTGGTTGATAGAGCACGTAAAGCCCATTTGTTGGATGCAGTACCCTACTGCTGATTCCTGTCCCTTGCCCGGCCACTCCTGCAGCCATTCAATGAGAGATGTGAGTTGCCCTGCAGAAGAGTCCACCCATCCTGCGGTGTTCAGGATTGCGAGCATATTGTTGCTGTCCTCTACGAGAGTCAGAGCGTGTCCGTAGGCATCCAGCGCTGCAGTGAGCAAAGAAGCGTCGCCCTCTTGCGACGTGAAGCTTTCCACAGCGTGTGCGGTGATGGCATTGATGCCAGCCAGCATAGGGATGAGCGCCTCTTTTTCAACGTACGGCTGCAACGAGACTATCTTCGTCAACTCGGACAGAGTCGTGATGATGCCTTTAGCTTCTGCTGCTTCGCACCCGCTTAAGTAACGTGCCTGCAACTCAGCGGCGAATGGAGCCACCGCGCAGGGCCTGCTGTACGCCAGTATAGTTGCAGCGGCCGTGGAGCATGATCTTCGAAGTGCGTCCTCAGGGTGCGCAAGCAATGACTTCGTTGGTGTCCACAGTCTGTTGAAGAGCGCGTCGGGGACACCGGGCAGGATGTGCGGTGCGAAGTCCTTGGCACAGCTACCTATGACAGTAAGCACCTGTGCGTGCTTTTCTTCTAACAACTCGGACAGGGGCATGACAAAGCCTTTCACTAACACGGGTTTCAGTGTGCCATCAACGAATTTGCACATTGCCGACGCGACCTCCAAAGCTGTTCTCTGCACGTGTGGGGTACCGGGCCTTAGACCTTCAAGCAGCTTCTGGAACACCGCCTTTTCACCCTGCCCTCTGTGCACCATCTGCCACGATACCAGATGCAAAGCATCCCGCACTGTGTCATACAGGGTCAGGTCACCTTCAGCGGACGCGTTCCCGCACAGCTTGAGCAGCACTTGAATCGATCTGTGGAGGCAACGCTGTGCATCGGGTGCATCGTTCAACCCTGGTGTCGACAGGAGCTGTGCCACTCCTGTTGACAAAGATGCGACGCTGCTGGGCACAGACCCATTGCCCCCTTCAAGGCATTGATCTAGGTTGTCAAGTATCTTGTCACATGAGCTTATCTTAGAAGACCACATGCCTCGCCCTGTGTGGCTGGTTGCGGTACAGAATAGAGAATAGAGGACTGTACTAATCTTGTAAAAGATTCATGTCACGGCTCTACTGTTATTTTTGTTTTATCGGCCTGTTCACTCTGCTGAAGTCGAGTGTGCAGTCTCTCTAAATCGTTCTTCCACCAAGTCGCGTACTCCTGCGACCACCACTGGTCGTACTCTTGCACCCATGTCATGGTGCCCACGTAGCGTGTTCTGTATTCGAAAATAGGCTTGAAACGCTCGCCGTATTGCTGCTTCCACGTCAGTAGGACTTCTGTATGCCACCGTAGCCATGCTTCTTTTGTCTTCCTGTTCAAGTCTCTCGCCTGTATACTGGGCAGCGAAGGGGGCGGCTCTTCCGTCTCGACAACCACAGTTGCTTTGCAGGCTTTGCTACTGACAGTGCCTCTCCCGTCACCGTTCACACCGCACCACGGCACCTCGTCCACCTGTGAACAAGACTGTCCCATTACCTAAGTGCGATAAAAGATACATGAAACGACTAATAACTGACAATAACACTGCAGCTTGAGCTGGAGTACCAGATGTTTCAAGTAAATAAAATAACGTTTTGGATTCTGTTTGTCTTCTGCTCACACTACGACACGTCCGTCTCTAATAACCGAGCTCGTAGTGTGCCCTGAGATGTGCTGCAAGAGTGACTGCATGATGGGGGGTTCACCCGGAGGCGGTGTTTGCAGTGACATGTCCGCGATGGAACCCTCCCCGATCCACCCAAGGTCAGCACGCCCAAGTGCCCGTCCTGCATTTCTCGTAATACCGACAAGTGCTTCCTCCATGGTGAGGCCCTGCACGATGCAGGACAGGGTGGCGCACAACCACAGGTCATGCACGGGAGAAGAACCAGGATTGAGATCGGTAGCCACCGCAATGGGGATGCCGTTCTCGCGAAGCTGAGTCACGGGCGGGGAGGTATCCCTTAAGTAAACCTGTGCACCGGGTAAGATCACGGCAACCGTGTTGTTTTCCTTCATTGCTGCGATGCCGTCGTCGTCGAGCCTCTCGAGATGGTCCACTGAAATGGCACCCATCCTGGACGCAGCCGCGGCGATGCCTGTGTGCGCCACCTGCTCAGAGTGCGCCTTGATCGCAAGACCAAGGTCCTTGCCTGCCTGGAGGATCCTGATGCCCTCTTCCAACGTAAAGGCGCCCTTGTCGCAGTACACATCTATAGCGTCGCTGTAG
The DNA here is from genome assembly GCA_964019335.1 of Diplonema japonicum. Lineage (NCBI taxonomy): Eukaryota > Euglenozoa > Diplonemea > Diplonemida > Diplonemidae > Diplonema > Diplonema japonicum. The sequence goes on from OZ025697.1 coordinate 482,112, forward strand.
GGTGCCACGAGTGGCAACTGCTCATTGACCACCTGGTCTACATAAGCCGCTTTGTTGTCGCGCCACTCCTGCGGTGTAGTGTGCGCACCGAGGAAGGTAGTGATCACACGTACTGTGTCGTCGCAGGCCTTCGCGGCTTTGAGCATTTTGAGTTCGTCCTGGGGTGTGAGACCGTATCCTGACTTTATCTCCACTGTGGTAACACCCCTGCGGAGCATGCGGGCAACCCTTTGTTTGGCCGTCGCTGTAAGCTGTTCGACAGTTGCCTCGCGTGTGGCGTTCACAGTGCAGAGAATGCCACCACCGGCTTCGAGAATCTCGGTGTAGGTTGCACCAGCAAGCCTCTTGCCGAACTCTTCACTGCGCGTGCCTGCGTGTACTGTGTGTGTGTGGCAGTCTACCAACCCCGGGACACCGACCATCCCAGTGCCGTCGATCATCTTCTCGCCCTCTGGAGCAGCATCACTCGCACCCACGTACACAACCTGCCCGTCCTTGAACGACACAGCTGCATTCTCAATCAATCCCAGGTTGCCCGCTCCTATCTTCTCGTTCATCGTGTATAAAGACGAAATAGAATGCACTGTCACATCGGACATCATCCGTCTGCCCATCTTCGTGACCGCACCGAGCATTTTGCTTGCTGTTATGTAAAGTGATGTTGTTGGATATGCTTGATAATAATGTTTTGAATACGCAGTTTCTGGGAGCCAGTTAAGATGTGGTGCGTTCTTTCAACAGGCTAGAAACGCACCGTAGTAGGCACCTTGTTGTTCTCCCAGAAATGCAAAACAAACGGGAATACTAAAATACTATCTGGTCGTCTGCCAGAGGGATGTATTCCTTAAGCATCTTCCTGAGGTCGATGTCCCCGTCGTGATTGAAGTAGCAGCTGAGCTTGTCGTAGGCGCCATCGTGGCCTGGGCCCAGCCTCTTGTTGATAATGTCAATGGCCTGCTCTCTGGGGAGGACATCTGTGTCTTCCGATGTCACAAGAGGGATGAAAAAAGTGAGGAACTCGCTGGGTGTGATCCACCCGTTGTTGTCGGCGTCCATGATGTTCCACACGTTCTGCAGCACGATCTTGCAGAAGTCGCCCTGTTCCTCTGCAGTCTGCAGGAATTCCTCGAAGGTGATGAGGCCGTCCTTGTCACTGTCGATCATGTTGAAGGTGAGGTGCAGCTCCTTCATCGTGTAGTTCCACGCCGTACGCGAGAACCTCGACACCAGCGTGTCCTTCACGTCTCTGGAAGCCTCGATATTGAGCGGCACCTCAAACCGTGCCACAGCCTCGTGCAGGGGCTTGATGTCATCCATCTTCTCTGCCGCCGCATGGTACAGCACCACCACATGGTACTGTCTATCAAGATCTAGAGGCACTCCCTTCAAATGCGTCACCACGTTGTCTTTGATGGTGAGAGCATCGCAGGTCTGGAGGTACGCACCAGTTTCAACAGGCGGGTCCCTCATGCTGGGCTCTCTCGCGTGTGCTATGGCATCACGGATCACCTTCCCAGATAGAGAAACGCATACCAGCCTTGAATCAAAGGGGATCTCTTTGCGTAGGTCCCTGTACGTAAAATCGTGGCCTTTTGTGTATGTTGTGGACCCTCTAATGGAACCAGAGTTTATCATGCCACAGTCTGCACGGTAGGCGTCACGCATGCACGAGACGAGCACAGCGGCCAGAGAAGTGGGCCCCCTGCGCATTCCCACGCTCGTGAGCTCCTTTTGTGCCCTGAAGAGCGTGGCATGCTCGAACTTCTCTAGCACTTTCATGTGCTGGCGTGCCACCATCTCCACTTCAGGATCCTTCCCGAAGGTATGTGACTTCACTGTCATGATATCCACCTCCGGTGCTTCACCCTCTTGCAGCGTCAAGTCAATCACGCCTATCATCTCAGCGTCCTTGCCCACTTTCAGAATAGTACTGCCATTCACCACCTCGCGGTACGCAGTGTGGTCATGCCCTCCTATTATGAGGGGGAACTTGTCCCCGAAATGCTCTGCGAACGCCCTGTCATCCTCGATGCCCTGGTGCGTCATTGGAACGATCATGTCGACCTTGCCCTTCAGCAGCTCGTACATCTCCTCTGCCTTCTGGATGGTGGGTGTCATTGTTGCACCGTTAAAGCGGCTGCTCGGGTACAAGCTGATGTCTGGTGTCAGGAGGCCAAGCAGGGCAATCTTAAAGGCTCCGACATTGATGATCTCGAAGAGAGGCAACTTGCCGTCCACCATCCAGGGGAGATCACGCACCTTCTGCGGCAGCGGTGGGTCCATGTTGCTGCTGATCCATGTGAACTTGCTCTCACAGATTCTCTTCATCAGCTCAGCGTATGGGACATCATTCTCGTGGTTCCCAAGACACACGTAGTCAAGTGCGCAATGGTTCAGCACGTCTACCATTCCTATACCGTTGTCAAGCTTCGACAGCACGGAAGGTGCTAAGAAGTCTCCAGCCAGCACCTTGATCGTCTGTCTGTCGCGGCTCAGCTCTCTTGCGCCCGTGGCGTACGGGGCCATGTTGTCAAACTCGTAAACATCGTTCTGTTCGCGTGTCGTTGCTCATGTCCATACCAGCTGCAGGATCCTCAGCCGCGCTGCTGCTCTCTTCGTCATCTTCTGTCCTGTGTGGTTGCGGTGTCAATATGGCTACAAAGTAGACTACAACTAAACAACTAAAAAGTACTCTAGGTCGTATCGTCTAGTCTTCCAGCTCCAGTGCTTCTGATAGCTCTGCCACCAGCAGCTGAGACTCTTTCAGTTCATGTTCTAGCCTAATCTTTTCCGCAGCTGCAGTCTCTAATGCTTCTGCTGCTTCGTTTTCGAGTCTTCCGTGCTCCTGTTGAGCTTTTGTTCGCTCTGCTGACACTTTTGCCAGTTCTTTCTGCAACTCTGCCATCGCGTTCCCCGGTGCCGTCGATATGGCAACCATCTCCAGCTCTGTGCGAAGGGATGCGATTGTCTGCCTGCTTGTCTCTTCGGTCGTCTGCAGCTCTTTCCTTGATTCTTCTGTTTCCATCTGAAGTGCCGTTGCTTCTTCTAATTTCTTGCCCACTTCTTCGAGTTTTGAAACGTTTGACTTCAGCTCATATTTGTTCTGCTTCAGCTCTTCTTCTAATTCTTGTATTTTTGTCTTTGCAGTCGCTATTTTTGTGTTCAGCTCACTGCACAGCTCTTTGTGCTTCTCGACTTCGCTCCTGAGGCCTGTTTCTATCCCTTCCCTCATGCTATCCGCTGTATCATTCTCTGCAAGTGCGGACTCCAGCTCTTCTATCTCGCTGTTTTGTTGACTAATGCGTAGCTCCAGGTTCTGCACTTCGTTCTCATGCATCACCCGCTCAGCTTGGATCTCTTGTTCCACAAGGCCCATCTCGTAGCGCAGTCTTTCCTTGTCCTGTTCTATCCTAGTCACCGCGCCTTCTAGAGCGCTGCAGGCCTTGCTTGCTTCTTCGAGCTGTGAACACAACCGTGCCTCCTCTACTGACCACGATTCGTTTCTGTTTGCGAAGGCATCGCCCGCGCCCCGCCAGTTCTCCAACGACCGCTCATTCATGACTGCCAGCATTCTTGCCATGTGTGCTTCTGTAGCAACTTCCATCTCGAGTCTCTCGATGGTCTCGTCGTCCTCTACCTTCATCTTCGCTGCGCTGTCCAAGGCGTCAGCATGCAGCAAGATCGCAGCGTCTTTGTCGGCAATGATGGCCTCAACACCCTCCATTGCGTCCCTCTGCATGAGGGACACTTCCTTCTCCAGATCGTCCACTCTGCGGTTTGCAACTTCCAGTTCCACATCAGTCTCCGCCAGCTGCTCTGCCATCGCACCTAGCTCTGCAGCCAGCTCCTCACGTACGGTCTCGCTCTCCGTGAGCTTCTTCTTCCATCTGTTATTGAGCTTTGTCATCTCTTCCTGCATTTGTTTCCCAAGCGTGGCCCTCAGTTTCTGTACGGATTCTTCGTCAGAAAGGAAACCCTCGGCATCAGGCCATTGCATGCTCGCGTCCTGCTTAGGCGGCCCTGCGAAGGATTCTTCGAGTCTCTTGCAGCGATCGTAGCTTGCTCCAAGTGCCAAGTCGCTATCGTTGGCATGTGCCTTAGTTGCCGCATCATGGAGCTCCTCCGCTAGCTGTGTGAGACTAGGTGCTGCGTCCGGGTGTCGTGTTGCTGCTGCTTTGGCCTCTTCCGAAAGGCGTGTGAGTTCTGCGCTGTCGACGGTCCCTCCTGCGGTCACTCTGGTAGAAAGCGCGAGTGTTCTTGAAGCAAGGTCTGCAACAGCACCAGCAGCACCGCGCACTGGAAGCCCTGCGGCCATGGCCGCAGTGTCGCGCAGCCTTCCCAACACAGGGACATCAACGTTGAGGGTCTCTGCGATCTCTTGCAGACTGTTTGCCACGTCACGCAACTCCTGAGTAGCATGAGGGTCCTCCAATCTGTTCGAGCCTTCGAAAGCCTCCTCAGATAAGGTCACCAGGTCCTTGCGGGAAGGTTGGATACCATATGCAGCACAAGATTCCAGTCCCCACAACGACCTCGCCACACGGCGGGCGCTGCATGAAGCACTTGCTGCACCTTCACACAGCTCCCTTGCACCTTGGAGAGAGGCAAGAATGGCATCGGGGACTTGCTTCTCCATTGCATCGTAAATAAGAGACTCCACCGTCTGCATAGCTTTAGCGACAATACTGGTGCCCGATTGTCCCTTGAGGGCATCTCTAGTTGCTGATCGCATTTCCTCAGCGTTGTCCTGCAGCGTGGCACCATTTGCTAATGACTTTTCAAGGTCGCGTAACTTAGCCGCTAGAGCAGAAGCAGCAGCTTCACCAGCTGAAGGACCTACTTCGGTGATCTCTTTCTCTGCTGCCACCACGTCAACAGGGGAAGGGAAACTGTGCAGAGTTTCAGATGCCTCAGCAGGTAGGTGTCCCTTCTTCTGCAGTGCATCCAGCATGCCCCTCAGTCGCTCGGCGATAAGTCGTGAGGCAGCCTCGTCGCCACCTATCTTCCCGCCAATTTTCGAAAGCTGAGAGTTTAGAACAAGAATGTCAGCGGACGACGGTGTGCGTTGACTGCTGTCTGCAACCGAAGCTTTGCACCTGGCTGCTACACCCCTCAGTGCATCTGCTGTTTCTCCTAAGGTTCTTGAAACGCCGGTCAGCGACGTCCTGTCGCACGCACCACTCGCTGCTCCTGCGGCATCTCCTGCTAGATTCAGTGCTATCACTGCTTCTTGCAAGGCAGGTGGGTCAGCAGCACCTCCACCTACACCACCGCAACTATCTAGCAACTTTGCTGCATGTGTTATTTTTTCGAGGCACCTCTCGACATTCTCTTGAGCGTCAGCAACATCTGTCAGAAGGATCGCCACTTCATCAAGGCTCTTAGTGTGGCTACTGTTCTCCATCAACAGAGCAGCGGCGTCACCCAGCGCCATGGCTATAATCGATCTCGCGGGGACGGCCTGGGCTGCCCCCTGCAGCTCGGCGACAAGCGTGTCGACACTCATAGCAGTGCAGGAACTGTCGATGGTGTTTGATTGGATTTTATTTGATAAGTCTTTGCAGAAGGTTACGCTCCTCCTTGCCACGACTATAGCAGATCGGAGACCACACCCTGTGGCGGCCTCTGCTTGCTGTGCACCCCGCCACATGTCACCAGCACTTGGCATCCCTGAAGAAAGCTTATCAACAGCCCCACGTATACTGGAAGAGGCTGCCTGCAAGGTGTCAGAAGAGTGGCGCATGTTGTCCAAAACAGCGCTCACAGTGCCTGCTGCATAAGACGCTGCTGCTTGGACTTCGGAGCCCGTCTCTCCTAGTTGAAGCCTTCGAGCCGTCTCGCCGGTCTGTACAGCAATCAGCCTGATCTCTTCATAAACATCTGCAGCCTCGGACAAGAGGGCACCCGCAACTAACGGGGAATCAACCACTGTTTGACTGAACTCTGAAAGCAGCTCTGTTAACTCCGGATGGCGCTGTATACACTGCTGCGATATTTCCGAGAGAAGAAGAAGCTCTGTCCCCGTGCTTTTTGATGCCATCTTAGCTAAGTGTCGTACACAGGACTCGGCGGCACTGCTACCCAAAGCAGCTGCTTCCAATGCACGTCCTCTCAGCCTTGAAATCTCTACCTTAGTCACTTTTTCTCCAGACGACAACCTGTGGTGCAGCTCGGCGAGGTCCGCGAGGAGGCCCGCGAGCTTGGGGTGCATCGGAACTCCATGCGCAGATGTTGCGGCGGTGTTTTCGGCAGCAGCTTGCAAAACAAGAGCAGCACCAACTGAATCGCCTGCCTGCAGCCTTCTTGTGGCCTCATCGACCAGCGCTGCTGCTGAGGCTGCACCATCAACGCGTAATTTCTCAGAAACCTCCCGCACCGAGTCGACTCTGATGTTGGATCCCCTTCGTATTCTATCGGCCAGTGTGGCCATGCTGGAGCACACAGCACCAAGCCCGTTGCCGCGAATGTCGGCGCTCTGCTTGACGTCTATCATGTTGGTGACTGCGGGGCTAAGGCTGACGCCACTGCCCTGCAATGCAGTGAGGGTTTCACATTGGCTGACAGGATCGCCACCATGTGTCAGAACTTGTTGCACAGCTTCCTGCAGATGCGCTGGGAGCGCGTGGTTCTCCTTTATCTCCAACAAGGTCTTCTTCGCCAAGGCACTTATGCCTTCATCAACAGCGCCCTGCAGTGTTTGGCGCACATCAGATGCCGTGGAGGGGTTGTCCGCTGCTTCTTGCATAGCGTTCCGATCGACTTCAAGTCTCTCCTCGAATTCCTGCTTCATCGTAGCTATGTTCCGCTGCAATGTTTGCATTTCATCTGCTTTATCCTTCACATTCTTTTCCGACTGATGTAATTCTTCTCTGAGCTTCTGCAGCTGCGCATTGCTAGTTGTGCCTTGTTGTTCTACTTCCTGCAATTGACCTTCGAGCAGACTGCAGGCGTCCTCCAAACTCACGATTTTGCCCTCACGCTCGTCACCGTATTCTTCTGCCTTCTGGAGTTGCTGCTCGATGACCCCAAGGTGGTTCTTTGCGACAGATAACTCGCTTTGCAGTTGCTGCATATCGCTCTGTGTCGTCTCTTGTTTGGAAAGTCTTTCTTGCAGTTCTGCTTGCAGTGTGCTAAGGGCTGTCTCTAAACCTGCAATGGTACGCTCAGCATCACGCAGGGCGGGTACATCGCTAACTTCGCAGCCCTGTAAAAGCTGAAGAAGATCGTCACTGTCAGATAACGCATTGGTGGCCGCCTTAGTTTTCAGGACACAGCACATTTCAGCACCCGTCAGTTTCAAGGTCGCATCATCAACGTCAACCTTGTCAGTGCATACAAGTGCTGCCAGGGCCGTGTCGTACAGGGCATAGCGGGCCTCCGATGGGATGTCGACTGCCTTAGCACCTTGTGCTGCTACTTGCGCTAAAGATACATAAGAGTCTTTCAAGTCTTGCAGGGCACTAGCTACATATGGTATGTTACTCTCCTTCAACGCCTCTTCTGCGGCTCGCATGACCGTCTCTACACTGCCCTGCCCATCGACTGTGCTCAGCACCAACCTTAACGCGTCCTTTGCCCCGTCGTTGCCCTCTGCTTGCAGCACTGCAGCACACGCATCTGAGAACCTTGTTGTAAGCTGTGACACCTTCTCACTTCCTTGTTGCAGCTCTTCCCGGAGTCTATCTGTCATTTCTGGATGTGCCGTGATATGGTTCAAGCTCTCAAGCAGCGACACCTTCCCTGAACACAAGGACTTCAAGTGTTCCCTACAGCTGCTAAGGAGCCCCCGTAGCTTCGGACTCTCGGTAGCTTGGGTACTTACATCATCCAACAACGAGGCTATAGCAATGAAGTTAAATGGTTCTGTTGCTGCATCTATCCTTGAGGACAGGTCCTCCAGAACGGCATGGGAGCTGAGCGACGCAACCTTCGCTACAGCCGCTAACGTCTTTCCAGTCACGCTGCCTCCCGTCGCAGCGTCTTCTAAAGTGGCCACAGCATCCAACAAATCTACACCACCAGAGAGCATCAGTTGCTTTGCTTGCTCTGTAAGGGTATTCAACTCAGCAGTCTGCATGTCTGCTAACGGTTTCGCGGTTTTCAGGCCTGCAGCTTCAGCAGCAGCATCACGCAGGGACTCAAGGTTTACAGGTAGACCACGGCCCTTGCGGCCAGCTGCATCGCCAAGTCGTTCTGCCAACTCTACTCCATACTTACCCGAACTTCCAGGGGCGTAACCAACAGCAGCCAAGGCACACCCCGCCAACAGGCTGAGCTGGTCGGCACTTATATCACCAATAGCCGCGGCGACGGATAGGCTGTTGGCAAGGTCTCGCAGTTTCGAGGTACAGGTGACTACACCGTCAGCCACTACCTTAGCGTCGGGGTGGTTGACATCAAGCATGCTGACCACTTCGTGCATGGCATCCCCCACAACACCGGGACAGCTCGTGAGAGTCTTTGCCGTGTCCCTCGCTACTGCTCCGGCCTCTGCAGAACGAAGTGGGTCTGTTTCACGTTCCAGATTCCATAGCCCTTCACTTAGAGCTGCAACACCCGCCTCGCCCTCCGAAGGAGGGGCGCCACTTATAAGCAACATGTCATCCAGCAGCTTCTCTAGCTGGGGTGCCTTCGATTCCTCGGGCATGTCATCAAGCTCGGAAAGGCGGGCTACCGCTACGCACGCGCTGTACTCTACTTTACTGCGGTTGCCACCCAAGTTGGAAAGCTGCTTTGCAATGCCATCGACTGTTGCCGCAAGAATCATGGCAGGTGTTTCTGACGAAGCAGAAGCCACTTCGTTGAGATCTTCGTACAGATCCTCGGAGTAAGTCTTCAAGCATTCGCACAACATGGCTGTTTGGGCGATAGACGCAATGCCCTCTTCTGTTCGTCCACCGAGAAACATCCCCACGGTCTCAGTTAAGAGCTCAGCGCCCTTTGCCACCGCGTTCTGTGCGTCAACACTATTCCTGAGCCGCGAGGCTATCTTGACACACTGGGAGGGTGCCTCTTCTGATGAGAGCTTCAACTGTGACAGATCGCCAATAACACGTGCCATGCTTTTCGATATGATGCAGTCACTAGAAGAACTTTCTTGGATCACCTGCGCTTCACGCCTCAGGAAGGTGAGCTGCTCGGAAATGACAACTCTGTCGGCGTACTCAGAGGACATGGCTTTTGAGAGCTCTGTGAGCGCTTTGCTGATTGCGATGGCTGTGCTGAGCTTTTTCTTTGTTGCACAGTGTGAATGCTGGCCAAGGACATCAATTGCATTTTGTACAAGACTAGCTGCCTCCTGCGGGTTTGTTTCGGCTGCCTCAGCAGCGCTGTTGAGAGCAGACACGGCTGCAGGCATGTCATTCACATCAACGCCACACACAGCTAACTTGGAGCAAGCAGCTTCCACGGAATGCACGGCAGTGTTGATGCCCTCGGCACACCCTCGCGATGCGCTCCACAGAGCGTTTAAGCAATTCGCGAGCGCCTGCCTGCTAAGAGAGAAAGCATCTGTCAGATCTTCGCATGATGAGACTGCGTCTTCCATATTGCTATCCTCAAGAAGCCCCGCTGCTGTCATGAACTCCTCTGTGGCATGCCTCTTCGAGGCCGCTTTCATTGCAAATACCCCACCTGCGTTAAGCGGCACCTGTCGCATCGCTAGGCAGATACTCTCAACAGGGGCAGGGCCGATGCTTCCGATAAGGCATGCCTTTTCCTGAATGTCAGCTATGCACCCTTCAGGTACCGGGATACCCTTAGAGTACTTCTTCTTCAACTCTTGTATTGCCGCACAAAGCGAGGTGTACGTGGGCTGCACAGTGGGTACGAACAAATCTTCTGCCGAGAATGACTGCACGGAAGCTGCCTGTTCGAGAACGTTGGCGAGGCCTTGCAGATCTTCTGATAAAATGCACTTCTCAGCTTCATCAGCTAAACCCATCATTTTCAGGCTTGACGAGCGCAACCTGCCTGCAGCTTCACGCGCCTCCTCAACCAGCTCCTCACCGTTGCGTAGCCGTTCAACTAAACTGGCTACAGCAGCCGGGTTGCTGAAGTCAAGCTCTGACAGCGGATCAACACGAGAGGGGCTCAAGCCCGGGTCTAAAGAACGATGCACATGTTCCCTTACAGCAGCAAGCAAGCCCTGGAGTTCAGGTCTATGGTTAAGTATTTCAGACAACAGCTCCAAGATTGCATCATTGTCGTCAGTGCCAATGAGTACGGACAATTTCTCAAGGTCGCTTTCGTCATTCCCATCGTCTTCATCGTTCACAACTTTAGCCAACGCCAGGAGTTCTTCAGTGCTAACTATATCGCCGCGTTCTGCCCTCTCCACATACTCATCCAGCTTTGCAGCAACATTTTTGAGGTTTTTGTTCTTTGCAGCAGCCGCCCTGGCCTGCAATGCAGCTTTCTTGATGGCGCTGATGTCAAGAGTGTCGTCCTGCTTGCACGAGGCTAGATTCTTCAACGTGTTGGCCAATCGTGTCGTGCTGTCACTAGGTGTGCTGAACCCGGCAGCTTGCACTATTTCATCCTTCAACCTAGTGATGGTTGCTGCGGTCAGCTCTTCGTTCTCAGAAGCCTGTGTCAGCATATCTGCTAGTTCCTTGTTGCTAGGCGACGCACGTTGCAAGTCCTCAGCTAGCAGCACAAGCTCGTCACCGCTTATTTCTTGGAGTTGGGCCTTGTTCTCTAAGGACTCAAGCTGGGCAATAACAGCATGAAGTTGCGCACCTTCCCGCAAAAGGCCACCATCAGAGTGCACAGTCATGCTTTCGGGAACTACGTCACCAGAGGCCTGCAGGAGCTCTTCTTGAACCATCATATCTGCCATGCTATGTGGTGCCCTGTTTTCATCTCCTTGCATAGGTTCCTGACCGTTCATAGCGAAAGTGTCAATAGCTGTGAACAGTTGCTCACACCCTGGGCTGAGGTTTTTCATGTGTTCGAGTTTTTTAAAAACCTCCTCCCTCTCCCTATCGCAATGTGCACTCGCCAGTAGCTGCAATGTCTCCGAGAGGGCAAGAAGGCCGGGTGCCTCCTCCGGGGGCGGTCCTTGTACGGCCGTACTGACGTCGTTCAGCACAGCTTCGAGGGCCATATCTGGTTCTCTTGATGCGTGTACAAGCTTTTCGCTTAAATCTAGGAGTTGCTGCTTTGCTTCACCTTGCAGGGGGGCGGCTGTCAATGCAAGCTCACCACTCATGATGATTAACTGGCTGGGTGTCACGCCACCAGCAGGGGGGTGTTGCAGTGTGTTGTAGACTGATTTCAGGGACTGGTTTGCTGTCAGTGTGTTAGCGCACAACTCTAACGCTTGTTGTGTGGGGGCTCCCTGGGCAAGTTCGGTGGCAATAAGGTCCATGCTCTTGCCGAACACGCCACCTTGTGTCTCTGCCAGGTGTTTTGCCGTAGCGATAAGCTTATCAGCATTGCTGCCGTCTGTTGACAGGGCGTGTTCCAGTTTCATCTTCAATGACTCCGCCACTGACTCCTCCAAGGTAGGCAACTCGGCACTCTCTGTCGCTTGCACTATCGTCGATGAAATAACGTTGGCAAGCTCCATGTTGGTGCTATCCCCCTGAAGCCCTCTGAGAACTTCGTTGAGCCGCTCCGCGATGAACCTGGCTGTCGTCTCATCCGCCCCCGGTTCACCAGCCATGGTCAGCAGTGTTTTGTGGATTCTGAATGCTTCAGCTGCTGACGTGTTACCGCACGGCTCCCTATGCAGGGCATTGATCTGTTTCACAAGATCACGCAAGCGTGCTGCTGTTAAGTCACATGTCACAGCGCTTTCAGCTGTCTGAGTAGCCTGACCAGCCTCCGACAGTGCTTGATGCGCTTGATCCACGTCTTCAGATGCGAGGTGGTCCGAAGCTTCTCTCATAGCCTTAAATGCCTTGCAAACGTTGCTGTGTCCTTCAGCTGCCCCCCATGCTGCTGCACCTGCTTTTCCTGCTGCTTCGCAAGCGTCACGGCATACTTTCCCCAAAGACAAATGCTCAGCTGCTTCAACCAACTTCTGAGTACACTGCTCTAACCCTTCTGTGACGATGGCTGATGGTTGCGACGCGCCTGCTGCATACGCCGCTTCCTGCGAGAGGATAAGTGCGTCATGAGCAAGCTGTTGAGTAGCTTCTGCTGTGATCGTGGCTGTCGCTTTCCCTCTCAGCTCAGCACATGCCGCAGCAAACTTTCGCGCCAGTTGCACAGCAGAAGCTACGCCTGTAATAGCAGCTTTGGTCACTGCAGCAGATGCGTGCCTTGCTGTCTCAACAGCCTTGGCGGTCTCACCGTTCCGCATGTGTGCGGCTGTTGTCTGCAGTCCTGAGTGCGCTGTTGCGACGAGGGTGCCTGCTGGCGAGCCCCCGAGCAGAGTAACTGCATCGCTCGTGGCCTCTGCAGCCCTCTCAATGTCCCCAAAAACGTGTGGGCGGGTTTTGACGTTGAGCGTCTTGATCATTGCATCAATCTCGACAGCAGCAAGCCTCGTCTTGTGCAACGCAGCACGAGCCTTCTCTGCCTCCTCAGATGCTTGCACAGGCTCATCTTCCTGCAAACACGCAACGATACCGCGCAAAAAGTTTCCAATACCAGGGTGGCGGCGGGCAGCTCCTGCAGCACTACCAGAAACAAGTACCGCATCTTGTTTAGTGCACGTGGTTCTTAGCCTGCTGGCGGTGCACTCCGCGGCTCCAGGTCCAAGACCTGACAACGTACAGGCTTGGTCACGCAGGTCCGCTACCGCGGCCTGGCTGATGAGATCACCACGCGTGAGGGCTTTTTGTAACTCGGACAAACCGTTCAGCAAGGCTGATAGCCTGCTTGGTTTTGTGGGTGCGCTGTAGATAGTCATGTCAGCAGCAGCAGCTGCTGCTGCGGCATGCAAAGCTGCGGCAGCCCCAACCGTGTCACCTAGCACGAGCCTCCTTCTCGATTCATCCGTTAGTGACGCTGCCTCGGGTGCACTGCACGCCAGGAACATACTATGCACCTCACGTACCTTGTCTTCTGCATGGTCGTCGCGCCTAATCGCGGCAGCAACCTCGGTAGCTTTAACAGTGGCTGCTGCAAGGTCTGGGGATATCTCTTTCGTGAGCGTCTGCGACCTTCCAAGGGGACGATTCGTCTCATGTGGCACTAGAGATATGGTACTGTCGCACATCGTGGCTGCGTCCTTCCTCTGAACGATGACTTCGCTCCTCAACACTGCCAACTGCCCGTCGAAGTTGTTGCTTGTTATGTCGACCCTTTCAATTAAAGACTGCAACGTGGTCAGCTGAGACCTTGCTGAAGGTGTCAGAAGGGTCAGCGCTGTGTCGGCAACGAGTACCGAGTTCATCGCAGACTTAAACGCTAACACACGCGTTATGTTGTCGCAATACTCATCAGGCTCAAGCAAGGATCGTACCGCCACAGTCACACCAAGGCTTGGATCCGCCTGCGCTGCACTGAAGGCGCTGTAATCAACCTCAGCCAGGCCCACAGCAAGCGATGCAGCTGCAGCAGGGTGCAGCTCGTGTTTGCGCGCTTCTCTAATGGAAGAGACAAGTTTGTTACAGTTGTTGTTTAGCTCCTCTACTCTGCTTTCCAGCATGCTGATGTACCGAAGGTGCTTGGCCGCGCTTGCCTCTGACAATGCTAGCTCCCCAACAAGCTCGCTTACCCTCACAGCGGCTGTATTCATTTCCATAGTGCCATCGAATGCATCTGCACCTGTCTCTCTGCCTCCGCTGACTAGGACGGTGCTTCCCACTTCCCTATTCCCTGTTGAACTGCAGATGCTTTCAAGTCGGTCACCCACAGCACGCATGATGCCTTTGAACTTAGGGTACGCAGCGCCCATCTCACGAACACTGGCAGCGAGGTCTTTCGCCTTGAAGATGTCATTGCTGTCAACAACCTGTCCCACCTGGTTGGACAGCGCTTCGAGCGTGTTCAGCCACACTGACGACATGGCCATGCGTTTCTCGTAAAAGTCAGGTTCGATCTCCATGTCCACCCCGTCGGCTCTGCTGTCGTCCGACACATGTTCCTCTGGATCATCGAATGTCACGGTGTGACGCTCGACAGTTGCCAGGGCATCCAGATTATCAAGCAGCATATCTCCAGGCACTTCGGGGTCTGCTGCAGGGCTATAGACGCCTGCTTCCTGTTGCACTGCTTCGAAGGTGAGGTTGTCTAGCTTCCTGAGAAGACGTGCCTTCAGGTTGTTCAGCATCAGCTTCTCGCTTGTTGCTTTTTGTAGCTGCTCGCGAAGCAACTGTTTTTCGTTCTCTAATTGTGCCGAGTATCTGCCACGTGGTCTGCTCTCCAGTGCCGCCAGCCTGTCCATCAGACGCTTCATTACATTCTGCGCTTCCTGAAGCTCGGCATCTGCAGTGGTGGCCTCCTGGCCTGCTTTGGTGGTGATGGCGTTGTACTTGTTGACAACCTGCTGTTGCACGCGCCGTGCGGAAATCAAGGCCCTCCTACGATCTGCAACCTCCTGCAGCCATGAGTCGTATTGAGCAACCTCATCAAGCTCATCAGCTAGCAATACCTCAAGGGCGGCTTTCTGTGCGGGGTCAAGCCAGGGGTCGCTTAGAACCTTCCTAATCTCGTGCACTCTGTCATCACAAGGAGGGCTCGGTGTCGCGAAGGTCACATGGCTCAGCACATTTTTAACTGTGTCGGCGAAACGCAGCGTGTTGTAGCTCTCCTGGTAGCAAGCAGCGTGCGGGCTCACATGCGTAATGACGAGGGTTCGACTGTTCCCTCCGAGACTGTTTACAAGGACTTTCGTAAGAACGGATTCCCTTACAGGAGGTGCGAGGTCTTCACCCTGGGCCAACCTCTCGAAGGCAATGCGCAGGACGGAAAGAGATTTGTTAGCCGCAACCGCGTCGGTAGATTCTGCTCTGGGGTTGTGCTTGCGTAGGTCCTCAGTGCCAGCAAGGTCCACCATCGTCAGAAGGGAGTGCGATGTCCTTTCAGGTGCGTCTTCCAGCGTGCGGTCGATTGACTCTACCACGTCATAGGGCGACGCCCCGAAGGTCTTAACTACTTTAAACAGCACGATGCAGTGCGAGGTGGGCTTCCGTCTTGTACATGCCATGTGCAGGAAGTGATCGATGTCATCTGAGGAGTACAATGTGTGCCACTGCAGCTCCGGGAGGTGCACTTGCTTCTCTTCTGTACCCGTCATCATCGAGATGTGCGATGTCACATGAACCGGCAGCACGTTGCCCGGCTTCCTGCCAGGCGATGCAGGGACTTCCTCTTTAAGCAGGTCGAAAGCCTCGTTGCGATACACAGAGATAACCCCTACTTGCAGCTTGTAGTAGCGCACTTTGTGCTTCCCGTTGTAGGCCACCATCGCCTGGAGGAGCGAGGCTGCAGCACGGGGGATGATGCCTTCCTCGCTTTTACCCTTCCTACCGAACATGGTGTATGTCTTGCCTGTATTGGCCTGACCATATGCAAAGACAGAGAGGTTGAACCCGTTTAACACCTGCCGTACGGGGCCCTCAAGGGGTGCATAAAAGGCCTCCTGGTCAGTGTAGGTTGCACCTGTGCGGGAAGGGGTCGTGGAGCTCCAACTGCATCTGTCAAAACAGTACGATCTGTACGAGTCAGCAGGGTTCCTAGCTAAAGGGTTCATGATGGTGACGCACCCTACGTGCACGTCGGAGTACATTCGCACGCAGTCAGACCGCTCCCTCCCTCTGTGCCGTGTCACGGCCTGCTCCCCCTTTGTGGGTGGCCTAGCCCGTGCCCACACCTCCACTTCGATGTCTACGCACCTTGTTCTGCGTCCCCATCTAGGAGAGCGCTCGAATGGCAGCTCCTGCATAGAACTCATTAGACAGGCATCTGTGGTGTGGTAAGGTGTGCACTGACAACAAGCGTACTTACTAATCTAACAACAAGGTAATCATGGTACTCGCAGGACGCTAGTCACGCATGTCGAAATCGAACGGGTTGTCGAGGAGGTAGTTGCAAGCTGTGATTTGGGACTCAGCCGCTTCAAGGAGTTGCTGCTCCTGGAGGGTGTACGGGTGCGTGGGCGGTGGGGAGGGTCGGGAGGCAAGTTTGGCACGTGCCTCGGTGATATCGGCTTCGGCGTTGCGGAGGTCGTTTAGGTTGGTTTTGCGGAGTGTCTGCTCCTGGTGCAGGGCTGTTCGAAGGGTGTCTCTCTCTGTTCGGAGTAGTTCCATCTCCGCAGTGAGTCGTGCGTTAGCGGCTCGCTCATGCTCGTTCTGTCCCCTGAGGATCCCAATAGCCTCCGTCGCTTCCTCCAGGGTTCCTGACAGCTCTTCGTTCGCTCTCCGCAGTGCCTCCAGAGCATTAGCTGCCCACTCCATCTCATCACGCCCGTCGCGCATGGGCGACACCGACAGGGAGCTCCGCCCCTCGTTCCGCATGGGCGACATCTTCTCAGGGGACACCTGCACATGGCCCGGTGTCATAGGTGTTGCGACCTCTTCAGGCTTAACGGGTGCTGGTACAGGTGCAACTGGTTTACTGACATGGAACACTCCTGTGGTGGGCAGGGAACCCCTCCCCCCTTCGAACTCATTCATCCCCTGGGTGTGCTGTGAAGAGCAGCAGCAAGAGGCAAATAAACAGGGAGAATATGGGGACAAAGTAAAAAGGGAAAAAAAGGGGGGGAAATATGGAGGAAAGGCGGGAGAACTTTTACCTACACAAGTGGGGGGGAAGGAGGGTGAATGGGCTGGATGATGTGGAAAACATTTTTTAAGTGCAAAACGGTGCTCTAGTGTTGCTTTTCGTATTTTGTCGTGATTGCCGACCTGTCCCTTGCTCTCTATTGTCTGTGATGCATGTGTTAAGGAAAACAGCAGTTCTAGACAACTAGTCTACGCTTAAGACTCTTCTGGAGGAAGTGAACACTGTAGTTGGGGGTAGAGTGAAGAAGGGAGGAATAGAGATAAAACCTTTTTTACTTCCCTAAAAGTGATATTTTTCCTTCAAAGAGAGACAGGCTCCGCCCTAAAGCAACTTTTTTTTAAAAAAAAGGGGATATGTCTAAAGGTTGGAAAAAAAAAGGGGGGGGTTAATGGAATTACACTTATTATTTTTTTTGTCCAGTCTATTCCTCGTCCTCAGACTCGTCATCGCTGGATTCTCTGTATTTTTTTTTCATTTTTTTTTTCCCCCCCGTCACTCATACTCCTTCTTTGCCTTCTTGGCAGGCTTGTACTCGGCCATGTCTTCCTTCCACTGCTCGATGGCCTCCTTGTATTCGTCCTGGTAGGTTTTCTTCTCATCGTCAGCAAGGTCGTTCCACCTGGTACCAATCTCTTTGGCGACTTCGCTGGCCTTCATGTCGGGGTTCTCTTCCTTCACGTCCCCTCTAACCTTTCCGGAGAAGGCGAAGAACGGGGTGAGGGGCTTCTTGGGGGCGTTGGGGTCCTTCTTGGCCTTGGCCTTCCTCTTGCCCTTGGTCTTCTTCGGCTCGTCCTCGCTGTCCTCGTCGGAGCTCTCCTTGTTGTCCTTGTACTCCTGAAGATCGATTTTGTACTGTTCCTTTGCTTCGTTGGCCATCTCAGTGTATTTTTCCTTGTCGCTGTCGCTTGCCTCGCTC
Source organism: Diplonema japonicum (assembly GCA_964019335.1). Classification (NCBI taxonomy): domain Eukaryota; phylum Euglenozoa; class Diplonemea; order Diplonemida; family Diplonemidae; genus Diplonema; species Diplonema japonicum. The sequence continues at coordinate 499,708 of OZ025697.1, forward strand.
CACTTCTTCCCCAGCTCCTTCAGGATTTCGGTCGCCTTAATGTCAGGGTTTTCGGCCTTCACGTTCTCCCTCTCATCCTTGCAGAAGAGCATGTACGAGGACAGGGGCCTCTTGGGTGCGTTGGGGTCCTTCTTTCCCTTTGCCATTTTTTTTTTTTTTTTTTTAGTTTTTTTTTAACTTCTAAACTTTTTGTTTTGTTTTTTTTTTTTTTTTTTTTTTTTTTTTCCTCCCAACAGTTCCGAAATACAGAATAGAGCAACGGTATTTTTTTTTTTTTTTTTTTTGATAAAAAGAAAGGAAGAATGGTGGGTGGGTGGGGGGAGAAAATTGAGGAGAAGAAGAAAAGAGGGGGAAAAAAAAACATCACTATTGAAGAAGTGTTAGCAACGACCCACTAAAGAAGGGGGGGGAAAAAAAAGAGACATTTAAGGGTACCTGCGGTATGTGGCAGGACGCCTGAATGAAAAAAACATAAGGAAAAAAAAAGAGGGGGGGAAACACAACAAATAAAAAAAAGGAGATGCTATGAGGAAGGTTATCATGTTTCTAGGATTTTCCCCTTCACTCACTCCCCCATTATTTCTTGCTTTTTTCTTCTTCTTTTTTTTTTCTTTTTGTCCCGTAGCTAGGTTGATGGTAGTAGGTGTGCATCGTATTCGGGGTGAGGCCATTCCACTATGTTATTTCTTTTTAAAAAAAAATATAAAAAAAAAAAACTTAAGAAAGAAAAGAGAAGAAAAATAAAAAGGACAGGGAAGGGGACTACCTAAGCATGCACCTCGGCTCGGCCTGCTTCGCGTACTGAGAGGCCAAAAAAAAGAAAAAAGAAGGAAAAATGCTAAGGCGGACATCGACCTGATTAAGAAAGATGACAAAAAATAAAAAAAAAGAAGAAGGGGGACCTGAAAAAAAACAAAAAAAAATGATGACTCTTAAAAAGAAAAAAAAAAAGTGTGTGTGGAGAGGGGGCACTATTGCTAAACGAAATATTAAAAGGAGGGGAAAGAAAAAAAGGGAAGGGGGGGGGGGGGAACAAACAAAAAAAGGGAAAGATTTCTTTAAAAAATGAAGCCAACCACCCATCACCTGCATCTACCAGTCCAGTAGGAGAAGGCTCCTCCCTTCCTTTCAGTCCTCTTTTTTTTTTTTTTATCTTCGTCTAACTTTTTTTTTGGGGGGGAATAAATGGGGGAAACACTCTGTTTTGAAGCAGCAACGATTTTTTAATGACTTTTTTTTTTCTAAAAAGAAATTTTTTTATTTTTCATTCCTATCTAGTGGAGGAATCTACATTTCGGGCCAAAAGTGCAGTTTGGCAGATTTCTGCACTTAACTTTAGACTTTCCGAATTTGCTGCTGGAGCCGTCGGAGTGCAGGAAAGCGCAGCCCGTACCGTTTCTGCAGCCCTGGGACGTGTTGTGGAAATGACATTCGTTGGACTTGCCACCACCGCCGCCGCCGCCACCACCACCAAGACCAGGGAGACCAGGCTGGCCGGGCTGACCCCTGCTGGAGCTGTAGGCGTTGGGGAAGGATCCCTGTGGCCGAGCCATCACCCTCTCGTAGGTGGCCATCATGGTGGCACCCTTTTCAGAAATGGGGATTTCGCTGTTGTAGCCCTTCATTGTTCTCGCCTTTTTTTTTTGTTTTGTTGTTGTTTTTTTTTTTTTTTTTTTTTTTTTTTTTCTTTCCCACTCGCATACCTCTCCAGGTTGCAGTGCATTGAATTCCGGGTTCTCCTGCTTCTGCGGCGCGACATAGCTGCTGGTAGGCGGCATCTGAGGACCGAGCTTCCCACCCATCGCCCCCGGACCCATCCCAGGCCCCATGCCTGGCCCCGGCATGCCCCCCTTTCCACCCATCATCTGCGGTTGCATCATGTACATCTGCCTATAGGCATGTTGCTGTGGTTGTGGCAGTTTAGTTTGAAAAAAAAAAAAAGGAAAGCCCGCCCAGCCGCCCATACCTGCATCAGGAATTGAGGGTTGAAACCAGGTTGTTGGTACCCAGGTGGCATATTATTTTGCATTTTGATTACCCCCCTGAGTGGATGTTGTGTGCTGAATGTAACAGCAAATGGCACTCGGCAAGGCTAGGCTTCGTCCTCCCAGGTCTCTGGTATGTCCGCTTGTTGGGTGGACTGAGCAACTGTAGGTAGCTTCCTGCGGGGAGGGACGAGTGCGATGCCACAGTCGGGGCACCTGCGGACCCAGAGCAAGAGTCCCCCTTTTCCACACGCACCGCAGCTCCACGTAGAGGAAGTCAGGCCACGCGAGGAGGTCCGAACCAAAGTCGCAGGTGGGGGCGGTGCAGGACCCTCCTGTATTTGTTCTATCTCTTCCTGTTGATGTTCTTGTGCCTCGACCTCTTGTGCCTCTTGTGCATTCTTGTCACCATTGTCATTATTGCCTTTTTTTCCCACGTTCCCGCCCTTCCCCTCAAGCCAAGCTGTGGCCCTCGCAAGCACAGCGTCCTGTTTGTCAGTGTGTTTACCTTCGGCAAGCATACCTCGGCATCGGGCCTCTTTGGGAACTGGAAGTCCGGTTCTTTTTGCAGACCTACGAGTGCAGTGACCTCGCGTTCCTCATTCTCCTCCTCCCTCCTCTTCTCCATTGCTTGCGCCAAGTTCTCTACAACAGAGCGTGTCTCCGCCTTCACCTCAGCTTTCGGCGCTGTCATCGCTTCCTCCAGATCTTCAACGCCTGACCAGAGAGGTGCCCTTCGGCGCGAGGGTGGCGGGAGGTCGCCGATAGGGCTGTTAGCTGGAAGTAGTTCTTCTAGCGATAGTTTACCCTTGGTCATCACTGTTTTTAGTGACGGCATGGCCTCGTAGAGCTGGTTCACGATGGCTCTGAGCTCCAAGATGTCACCTACTACATAGTGCCTGAGGGACTCGGTGCCCGAGCAGTCAGGCGTCCAGTCACCCACCATGTCAGGCCTGTTGTACGCCACTGTGCACGAATATACCTGTGTTGTGGTGTGGTCGTGGCTGCATAGGTATTGGCCATACCGCCCTTGTTGCGAAGCTTTCAATGGGCTCACTAAGCTCCAAGATGAGGACTCCTAACACGCTCGTCAAAGGGCGCACATGCTGCGGGAGGGCCATGCGGTCTTCACCGTCAGTGTGCAGTTTGATGAAAGCGCCCGTGTGCGATGTGACCACAGCCGGACGCCATGTGCCCTTGAGGTACTGTTCGACATGCTCGTCAGGTGCGTACTGCACAGACTGCTCTACGAGGTGCATCTTTGTGATGCTTTCCATGCTGACCCTTGCGCGCATAATGCGCGTCTCACGGAACTTCGCGAAGAGGTTCATAACGTAGTACTTCATCTTGTCTGTGTCGGGGTCGACGTAATTGTCGAGATCCTCGTCCTCGAGGTCACTATCCTCACCTGGGTAGGACTCGAAAGAGCGCACAATGGGTAGTGCCTGTTTCTCAGTGATGGGCCACTTGTAGTTAGCAAAGAAAGAGGGAGGTGCTTCGAAGGCTTCGTAGATAAGGTACTCATTCTCGGGATCAATCTTCACGGTGAGTTGCCCCCCGTAAGCAGTTGTAATACTGTTACTCGGCTCGTCGGGCATGCCGAAGGCTATCATCCGTAGTGTCTTCCTCCCCACGCACAGTGTCTCGAATGTTGCGGTCTCCATGTCGTCCACTTCGTCGCTTGGCTGTGGCACCTCATGCATCTTAACAATATCGCACTCTTCCGCACTGACTTCGCTTGGGTGCATCCCTTCCAACAACTCCTCAATACACCTGTTGACACACCACCCGCGCCCCACATCGGGGTCCGTCCCTGTTGCATATAAACTCCGAAACGCCTCAAATGATATCTGATCCAAACCCTGCCTCACGCGCAGCCATAGTTGATTCCCGCCTTCCATGTTCTTGCCCAACACGCTTGATGCGTCCCCCTGGGTCCTGTCGTGTGATAAGTATGCTTTAATAGCTATAAATAAACTTCAATCACAAAAACGGGTCCACGGTCCCACGTGAGAGCTGCTTCGTCTGAATGACTTGCTCCATGACCTGTCCGGGGGAGAGGTTCTTCATCAGTACAGACGGCGCTTGCATTGAAAGCCTGCTGTACGACTCTAGCAGCATCGCAAGGTGATCATCTGCAAAATTGAACATCTGTGCAGCTGCGTGCTCCTCGACAGTCGCTGCTAGTGCTTGTGGTGAGATACGCGCCTTGCTGTACATCAGCATGCACCGTACAGCCGTCTCTTCCCGCGAGCCGAACCACCCCCTCTCTAAGATGACCCTTTTCACCTTCGTGAACAGTGGCACAATCCTAAATCTAGGCAACCCACTCACCACCTCCAAGCACAACACCAAGTCCCTCAGTTTGAACCCACTAGTTTTTTCATTGACCATGAGTAGTAAATTGCTAGCCACATCTTTGCTGCCCGAATATTTCAACCCCACCAGGGCATGGAGCAGCACTCCTAGGTCACCTGGGGAAAGGATGGTGCTCAATCGCTCGTTTGCAAGCAACTTTACCACGTGGTTCATCAAAGCGCTGGCCTGCAGTCGCGCCTTAGAGGCGGCGTAAACGGCACCAGGAAGGGCTCTTGTGTCATTCAAGTCAAGACACTTGATCAACTGGCCGTAACACGTGGTTGTCATGGTTGCAAGTGGCTTGCTTGGATGAACTGGTTTGTAACCACTTTTGGCGAGTGCTTGCAGGAGAGACGAGACGTCACGTGCCGGCCATGCGCGGGAGTTTGTCGCCAGATCTGCAGCGAGCAGCGTATGCATGGCAGGTGTGAAGTACGACATTTCAGAAGAAACGGTCATCGCCACGGCAAGATCGCGGGGCTCCTTGAATATGGTGAGACCCCTCTTCACGACTGTCCTGTAGAGCAGCGGCAGTAGGATGTTGACAGATGCTTTCTGTGAGGACCACATCAGCGCAGCCACGAGCCCCCCATTGATATTCTCATCTCTGCAGAATTGCTCTCTTCCGTATTCAAACAAGTACGGAGCGTCGACATCGCACCTGACGCTTCCCCACAGCACCCACCCCCACTGCTGTTTGTATCTCTGCATCCCCTCCCTCTTGCAGTTTTCCGTAATGTTATCCACCACTTTCACCTTCACGCTGTACGGTACCCCTACCGTGTTCACACATGCCCACAACACCTGCAGTTCGTGGCCATACCACATATCTTTTCTGTGCCGCACGTATTTCTTAACAACATCGCAAGCTTCGTTGTGCTTCCCACTCTGCACCAGTCGCTTTAAGGTATCTATCAGGTGCATGCATGCCTGTGGGTCGCAAGGTACGGAACGATACAGAATAAAATATGAAAGGGGAGAGTGAGGGGGGGGGGGGGGGGGGCGAAAAGGCTGGAAAGGGAATATATTTTTCAAGGAGAGGCCGAAGTACCACAAAAGGCCACACTCGTGACTTATAAGAAGAAAAAGAAGAGAAGGGAAAAAAAAAACTTCTAATTTCTTTTTTAGCCGTATTTCAAAAAAGTTATTTGGGGGGGTACTCAAAAAAGAAAATAAAAATATTAAGGTATGAACGTTTACAGAGATTTCAGATTCCTCTTTAGAATTCAATTTAAAAATATTTAATGATTTAAAATACGGTAATCAACGGGGAGGGGGGGGGAGATAAACCCGCAAGTTTCCCTAAGGGGACCATAGATCGTGGGAGCAGGGAACACCAATTTTGGAGGGGCTGCATAAATGCTACACGCAAGGAGGCTTGCGGTGCCCTCTTCCTCGATCGGCTCACGCGCTGTGCTTGCTCTCCTCTGTTCCAGATCCACACTTTTTCACTTGTATCACCTACTAGATTCTTCTCAGGCATCGCCATCAACGACCCACCAAGAGCAGCAGTATGATTAAGGAGGAAAACAATTTGGGTAAAGTGGTGGCGTCCAGTTCTGGGCAGCCACATTGATAGGTACGGGAAGTGAAAGTAAGGGGGGTAAGGAAGGGAGGTTGAGAAAAAAAAGAAAAAAAACCAATCCTTCAACTGTCAAAGGATCTTTTTTGCTGTTCACAGTAGAACCATAAAAAAGGGCTTGTGGTTGGAGCGTGGGGAAAGGGGGAGGGGGAAACAATGGGATCGCAAGGACTAGTTGTACTCTTCGTCTTTGCATTTGTTAACGAAAGGAGTCTCTTCCTCATCTTCCTCTTCGCTGTTCTTGTCCTTCGGTGACCACCAGATGAAGAGTGGTGTCAACAGCGTCATGAAAGTGGACGTGCCCAAGCTGATCCACACCAACTTGTAAAGGTTGGACCAGTCCATGTAAGAGATGTTAAAGTGGGAGACGATGGGTGCCGTGATCCACCCCCTGACAGAGGCACCTGTGTCCATGACAGAGAGGAAGATCGAGTAGCTCAGCAATCTCTTTTCAGGGATGGTCATCTCTGTGGCAATGACCTCTTTCGGGACCAGAACCAGCTGGCTCGTGAAGGCCATGATAGCAGTGGTTACCATCCTGTAGTGAAGGGGGTCGTAGCAGCCGCCCATGAAGTCGACGCAGATCTGCGGGGCAGAGGGCGTCATGGAGATGGGTGCTGATGCCATGGGCGGGATGTCCGTCTTGACGAACGGGATCGTCAGCATGCCCGTGAGACCTGCTAAGAGACCCATCGCAGGAAGGACCCACCTCACCCTTTGTGCGTTCGCAAGAGGGCCGTAGCACAAGGACGCCAGCAGCGTTGAACCGTACGAGATCAGACTGAGGTGCACAAGGTCGCATTGAGCAGGGAACATTTCGTACTGGAAGAAATACACCGAGCCCAGTGCACTGGGGGTGATGTTTATCAAAAACAGGAAGACCGCCGTCGCGATGCTCGGCGCGAACTTCTTGAACGCAGAATAGATCTCCTTCAAGTCGATGCTAGCGTTGGACGCCAGGAATATAGCAGAACCCACTGCCACAGTGCTGACAGTGGCGAGCACAGGCCAGAAGACATTCTTGTCGAAGAAGGACTTCAGCGTGATCCACACAAGCACAAGTTCCATCACGAAGACCAAACCCGTCACCTTGAGTATGTCATGCTGCGATTCACGGTTCCTCTTCTCGACGACCTGAAGCTTTTTGGACTCAGAAGGCTCGGGTATCAGAGGGAATAGTGCACCGCAGGCAATGCACACAAGCCCTGTAATAAGTAGCACTGTCTCAAAACTCAGCCTGTGATGATCCCTTGAGCAGGAATACACGGCCAGCTGCAGAAGGGTTGCAACAAGCGAACCAAGACTGCGGGAGGCGGTGGCGAGCGACTGAAGGTTCCCTGCATTCTTCATGTCCCTGTGGGCATAGTCCATCAGCACGGCACCGCAGACAAGCTCGTTGAACGCCCAGAAGAACTGCTGGATGAAAACAGTCCCGAATGCAAGCCTTGTGCTTCGCACGAAGTAGCCGTTGATGAGATACAAGCTCCCTGCGGCAAAACAAGTGATCGTTACCCAGGGCCTCCTGTGGTAACCCTTAATGGGGAGGTAGTCCATGATGTAGGCGTAGATGGGTTTCAGCGACCACGGGATGAAGGTGAAGGCTTCGTAGTTGCTGAGAGTGTCCTGCGCCATCCCGAGCTCTAAGAGCCACGCAGAGTTGGCTATCATCGGGAAGGTTTGCACCCATGCGTTCACAAAGTAGATAACAAGCAGTCCTAGAGGCAAGTAGTTCACCTTCGCATGGTACACATCAAACTTCTCCCTCCAAGTCGTTGGCATGTCTGACATTATCCCTGTTGCGGTAGAGGTCATGCGAATTTAAAAAGAAAAAAGAAAAAAACATTATGGGCTGGGTAGGAGATGCTACATGCTCCTATTAGCACACAAAACGGCTGTTTGTCCGGACCTCATGATCACAGGTGCCACCAATGGTGTGTTGTGACCATCAAGAGGCATTCGCCCCCTTTGCGGTCCACGCGAAGAGACGGCAGTGGGGGTACCAGCCGTGCAGCCGCCGTACCTGCATGCTAAACACTTATGGAGCAAAGTGGAGCAAAGATGAGGGGGAGGGGGAAGGGTAAATAACGTTTACTGGAATTTGCGCAAAAAAGGAAAAAGGAGAAAGCAGAAAAAAAAGAGAAAAAAGTATAAAGAAGTAAAGAAATAAAAAGATGCAAGTGTTATTATTATGTACCGTTTACTGTTCCTTCTTAGTCACAGAGACACGAGCCTTGTTCCTCTTCCCGCCAAGGACCCTCGAACGCTGGGCAAGCATGTGGGAGTAGAGACCCGAAAGACCGACAACGTAAACGCCAATGAGGAGGGGAAGGCCACCCACCTTGAAGACCTGCTGGATGGCCCACAAGTAGCTGTACTCGGAAGTTGGCTGCGAGTTAGCAACGGCGTGGTTAAGAGTGCCAATCTCACCTGCAACACCCATGGGGTACAGCACGATGAACAGGGTGTACCTAAGCCATGTCAGGACCTTCGACTGCACAGGCCCGTAGTACGAGTAGCGCACTACCTCAGTCAAAGACCAAGCGAAAAGCATCATTCTAGTCCACACGACATCATTGGTGAAGGCACCCTTGGTCTCGTTCATCACAGACACCACAAAGACTCTTGAAAGCACTTGGATGAAGGTCGTCATCACACCGCTCTTGGTAATTCCAAGCAGAGCGTGCAGAACTTCCATCCAAGCAAGCATCTGGAAGACAGTGAGGTTCTCGCCGATTTTGGCCCACAATCCGGTGCCGGTCCCCTCAATCTCGTGCTTGAGAAGGGTGTAAAGAGATGCTGCCCAGCCTGCCACCTGCCCGTAGTTGTACATAACCATGTAAGGCGTAATGATGAACATGAGGAAGACAGCCGCCAGAACCGAGGGGGTACCGACTCGGCCGAACTTGTAACCGCACCTCCAAGCACCTCCGTGGAAGGAGTTGTCGGAGAACAAGCACATAGGGTTCACGAGCTCCTTCTTGGGGTTGCTTGCGGAGGTCTCGTCGTTGAGGTCTGCAAGCAGCAGGCCTGTCATGACGGCGTTGGAGGTCTCCTGCTCGAAGACCTCAACAGGCTTGAAGTGGTGCATGCCCTTGTAGGCAAGAGCGAAGGACCTGTTGCTCACAACAGATTTCTGTGAAGTGTTCATTAAAACATTGTTCTTTACCATACCGTTGCGGTGGACGGTGCGATGTTGGTGGACACGATGCACCCATCACGGCGGGAGAGGATGGCTCTCCAGTGCTGGAGTCTCTTGGCCAGGATGTAGTTGGGGCCCTGCTCGGGGACGATGGCATCGCAGACGGACAGGTCGGTCCCTTCAACAGGCTTCTGGAAGTTGGGGGCCATCTTGAAGGAGGTGAACTGAAGCAGACCAGCACACAACTTCTGCCACATGGGCTGCCTGTTGTAGTTGGACTTAGCAGCCGCCATAGCGGTGGAAGGCACAACATGCGCATCAGTGGGTGTGCACAGGTAGGCAAGGGACGGCTTGACCTTGCGCTTAGCAACCATCTCCTTAATGATGGCGTCCATGGCTACAGAGAGCTTCACGAAGAGAGGGCCGTCCAAGTAAGCATAGGCACCCAGCACAAGCCTCTTCTCAGGGTACTGCTCCAACAACCATGTCCTAACCTCAGGAGTTTTCGAGAGAAGGTCGCACCCGGCAATTTCAGCAAGCTGCTCGTCGGTCTTCGACCCCTGGTTCTCAGACACAGGGAAGATGAGGGTCCCAGCGCTTGCCCTCGCCTGCTTGATGAGCGAGTCCCAGATTGGCTTCCGGTTGAGGTCCAGGGCGATGACGTTGGCACCCAATGACATGAGGAGGGGGTAAGGGCCCATTGCCGACGCAGCACCGAACAACACGAAGTAAGATCCAGAGAGGTCAAGCCACTTGGCCTGCTCGCTGACTTTCTGCAGGGAGCTACCACAGGACAGCTCGACGACGCCGTTCCTCACCCACTGCTCGATCTGAGCAGAGAGCTCAATGCCGGTCAGGTCTTTGCCCTTGTAGGGCACTCTGTACTCGGTGACCCTGCTGCCGTTACCCTTGATGACGGCGGTCTTGTAGATGCTATCAGTGTACTTGGCCATGGCCTCAGGCACGGATGTCTCTGTGTCATTCCTGATGAAGCGGAACTTGTTGTGCAGGTGTTGTTCTCCAGCCTCTGCAATGGCATAAGCGTTCTTCGGGCTTTCAGCGGAAAGCTTCACCTGGTTCACAACGTGCCTGGCGTAGCCGAACCTCCACCCCCTCTGCTTCTTCACACTGTGTTTAATGATGCTTTAAACGTGAACATACGATTCCGCTGCCTCACTGCTGACAGGGCGCACGGCAGCCTCAAAGGTGCCCTGGTTGACGGCAGTGGTGGACCTCTCACCCTTATCGTCCACAGGGAACTCCACACCGTCAGGCTTTCTTACAGGCTTCTTCGACATTTTAGTAACTTCTTTAATGACCTGCAACGAGTGCAATGCACCGAAAAATATCGCAACTAGCAAGAGTACTAAACATAGGTCGTGACAAGCATGGCACGTATTGCGAACAGCACTACAGCCCTTGCATAAGAGAGAGCTTGCAGTGCCCATACAGCCAAAAAAGAGGGGAAAGAAAAAAGAAAAATCTTAATAATGTCAGTCCATGTTACCGTATTTCATCATTCTACAAAGCAGTTGCATACATGGCCCTCAGCGATGCTAACGAGTTCTCGTGTTGCAGGTGCTTTTTATAACTACTTTACACGCATGGATGGATGCCGAACTCTGCTACGCCGGATTGTTCGGCGGGAGTGCCATCTTACTATCCATCTTTTGCCTCTTTCTACGGGATAGGAGGCCACACTGCCGTCCCGAAAAGAAACGAAGGAAAACAGGAATAGTAAAACGAAGGGAAGAAGGAGAGAGAAAAAGGGGAAATAGAGTAAGGCAATCACCATGATGGGGAGAAGTGATACACGCAGTGGCGTCCCACTGAATGCTCCTTGCTACCTGGTTTGACGCTTATATATTTTCCAATCCGAAAAAAGAACTAGACTTGCGCACCAAAAAAAGGGGTAAAGGGTGCAAAATAGTTTTCACAGGAGGTTACTTCTAATGTCCTGCAAGGCTCTTCGGCGGCTTTATCTACTACGGCCTATATGTGATGGATCACACGTGGCTCTAATGACGCTTCAGCAGGCGACGGCAGGAGAGGCTGAACACTGGGGAAGCTCTGTACCCCAACGTCCCGTATTTCTGTCAATTCTGGTTGTGCAGCCATTGCGTCGTAACCTTGTTGGAGGTAAAAGGCAGCAAGCCACGCAAGACTCGCAACGGCACACCCCGTGCACGACACCAGGACGTACGCCCTCCACGGTGTGATGGGGCGCTCATCCTCGTCAAGGAGAACCCCCATGACTAGAGGCCCAGGAATAGCACCAATGACCCTCATAAGAAGGCTCTGCAAACCAACAGCCAAACCTCTATGCTTTTGAAACACAACACGTTGCGCAGATGTCACAACAGGAACAGACATCGTGAACTGCAGCGTCAAGGACACGGAGATGATCAGCAAGAACGCACCCACGTCGTCAAAGAGGAAAGCGATCAACGTGAAGGGCACCGAGAGCCCTGTCGTGACTGCCATCATGAGCATGGGTTTTCTGCTGTGACCCACACCCCACCCCATTCGTTTTGGGAGGTAACCGCCCATGTAAGACCCGAATGAGATCATAGGGATCAAAGTGCCCGTCAGCAGAGATGCCGTGCTTCGTCTTACACACAGCTGCTTCTCGATATATCGAGGACCAAAGGCTATGACAGCTGTGCTTTGAAACATGTGCACAATGCCTCCTAACGTAACTAGGAGGAACCTTGTATTCGTCATCAGCGCCACGACACCTTGCTTGAAATCCTGCACTGATTGAGTAGCCTCTTCGTCGTGCATGTGGTCCCATGACCCTTCGGGAAGGTTCTCGATCGTACCGCAACACGTCGCATTGGTGGGTGTGCTGTAGTACTTCTTGCTGAAGAAGAACCAAAAACCCCACGGGGCTAAGCACACGCCAAGTATCCAGAATGGGTACCGCCATTGGTCACATCCTTCCATCTGAGGTGTTGCCGCGAAGGGGGCAGTCATGTTAAGAGCACTGCTGCAGTCATTCGTTCCTTCGGATGCGTCGGTGCACCCGCTGAGGAAACTTCCTGCGAGCATGAGGCCACCTATGACTCCAAAGGGCGCCAGCACCATCAGCCAGCCTGTGTAGTCAGAAGCAACGGCCTTGCACTGAACATTATTGTCAATGTGAATGCATCCCAACACCCATATAATAGTTCCACCTGCTCCTGCCACTACTTGCAAGATAGTAAAAAGGAAGAGATTGGAGACCATTCCAAAGAGTGCGACAGCTGCACTACAGAACACAAACCCAGCACCGATCCACCTCGTAGGGTAACGGCTCCCGAGATAGCCACAAGGAGTTGCAATGCACACAGCACCTATGTCGTAGCAAACAATAATCCACCCAAGCTCAAACGTCGATAGGTTGAAATTACTCTCCAGAGCTGTAAGTGCGCCTGTAGTGACACCGCTGATCATTGCCGCCCACATCCCCATCACAGACATCACCTGCACCATAGTCTTGAAGCTCACGTCCATGCATTTTAGCGATGCCATCTTCTTCCTGTACTACATAAATATGTGCACATTTCGAAGTATACAATCTACAGAGTGGAAACTCTTCGTTTTCTGCGTGGTGGAGGAACTGGTGTGTGTATTTCCTGTTGCAACTCGCTCAATTCCTTGTAAAGTGCTTCGAGGGCGGCATCACCCCCACAGCGTTTCTCCGACAAAACAGGTTCCTCTTTTCTCAGTTTGGTTGTCCAAGGACCCTCCGTGCGTGTCCCCAATAGAACTGTGCCGTGACCCTTTCGCGACTCTAGATGCTTGAAAGAGCGGATCGCTTTTTCAATTGCACCACTCGCATTGCCAACATTGCTGCCACACTTATCCGGATGATGCTGCATTAGAAGGTTTCTGAAAGCGGTCTTTATTTCCACCCACCCTGCATCTGCATCTACACCCAATGTTTCCCTTGCCTCAGCATCTCCCATCATGTTGCTGCAGGTGGTTCACAAAAGCTAGCAATTTGATACAAAAAAATATCTAATGGGATAACTCTACGATACGACGCACGAGGCAAACCATGCTCATCTCATCTCATCTCCAGTTGACACATCCTGGCCAGCAGCCCTGCAAGCTGAGAAAAAAAATATATTAAGTGTCATTTGTGGATACCTGAAGTGGCGTGGAGGCCCCTTCAATCATTTTGTGGTGCGTCATGCCGATTAGGCGCACAAACTCCATTTGAACTACATCGCTGAGGCCTGCCATCGTGGTGCACACCTTGAAGAAAGTGGCTATCACGTCGATAGGAGCGTACCCCTTCGCGAGCAGCTGTTCACGTGTCCGTTGTTTCACTTCCCATACCTTGTCCAGTTTCTTTTGCCCGTCGGAGTAGTTCGCGTTGGCACAGTCCCGCAGAACGTCTTCGATAATGGTAGGGTGTGGCTGGTCAATCACCTTAAAGATGGTGTCTGCCGTCACAGTGCCGTAGCCGCTGAACGCCGCTTGCAGCGTGTTGATTGCGTTTCTCAAGTCACCTTCTGCGATATACAGAAGCGACTCGATCCCGTCCTCTGTGTACGGAACGTTCTCAGCTCTGATGACAGTCATGAGCCTCTCGTGCACGTCGGCATTGTCTAATCTTGTAAAACGCAGCACCGCGCACCTCGACTGGATAGGCTCGATGATCTTGCTAGAGTAGTTGCAGGCAAGGGCAAAACGTGTTGTCGCTGAGTGCAGTTCCATTGTCCTCGTGAGTGCTTGTTGCGCTGTTTTCATCATTGAGTCCACTTCGTCCAGGATTATGATCTTGTGCCGCCCATTAGGTAGTGTGACCTTTTTCTGTGCGAAGGTCTTGATTTTGTCCCTCACAACGCCGATTCCCCTCTCGTTCGACGCGTTAAGCTCCAGCACTGCATCATCGTACTTGTCACCGAGAAGCTCTCGCGCCAAGGCGCCTATGCTTGTGGTTTTTCCAGTACCGGGGGGGCCTGTTATTATAACATTGGGCATATTACCATCCCTGGCCACAACCTTCAGTCGCGCGACAGTGTCCTCATTCCCTACTACGTCTTTTATGCTCTTTGGGCGGTACTTCTCCACCCATGGCACCAGGCTTGCGTGCCCTTGCTCTGCGTCACCGCCGCTCATTGCTGTTGTGCTATAGGTGAGAGGATGTGAGAAAGCAACTAATAAGTTAAAGCGAACTGTAGAAACAAGTCCAGGTCTTTCTACTCCTCCTCGTCGTCGATGTTAAGTGTCCCACTCAAGATCTGCAGCAGTGTCTTGGCCTGCTCGTCCATTAAAGCCTTTCTTTTGAGTTCAAAAAGAGATTTCTTGCCGCTGGTGGCTTCCTGCTCGCGTTTTGCTTCCTCTTCACCTACTTCTTGGAGTACACTGACGACACCCAAACGCTGCTTCAGTTGGTCAATATTTACCTTTTCCGTCCCGTGCTTGGTGCGTTGGGAAACTTCTTCTCCGGGATCACTGTCGTACATCAAAAAGGGTGTGTCTGGGTGCGTGATCGGCTCCCGTGTGCCCCTCAAAGCGTCGTGTTGCTTCAGCTCTTCTTCGTCCCATTTGACATGTCTATTGTGGTCACCACCCATTGCTGCATGAGCGGTGCGGCAGTGAAATAAATACATGAAATAGCAAGTCAGTTCACGGAAATGAACGGCTGCGTATCTTCCATAAGCACAACAATGGGGCCACCACACGTTATCTTGCCTCTTTGGCTAACTTCGCGTTGCAGTTGGCAAAGATTACACATGCAACAGAAGCAACCAATAACGCAGTCCGACACCCATGACCCGTTGCTGATGCCATAGCCTGTGCGTATCTCGTTACGGAGGTAAATAGAGGTGCAGAACGGGTAACACAGGGCACAACACATGTTCAGCAACAGGGGCGTCTCCGAGAAGTTGGTTTTTGTTTCTGCTGCCGAGACACACGGGCAGCAGCATGTTTTGATACACCCAGAGCAGTTCTGGTGGCATTCAAAAAGCGTTGTCCCCCACGCTGTGCGGTCATGGCGCTTTTGGTCTGACAGCACCTGATCTTCTGCAACAGCCTTGTTCACATCCTCCTTGCTCTTGTTGTCTTTTTCGTCTTTCTCCTCGTTTTTCTTTTCTTTTTCTTTTTCTTTTTTTTGGTCCTTATCTTTGTCTCCGTCTGTGTTCGAGGGTAAAGCGAACCCTACTTTCTTCTCATCTGCCATCTGGGGTGATCAGGGGAGGTAACTAACAATATCGATAACAATCATCAATAACAATCTAATTACTGTAATCTACACCATGTACATATAGTCCCCTTGAGGGGACGCTGGCGGCCTTGGCGGTGAGACGTACTGCTGCTGCTGTTGTGACTGCTTCGCTGGCGCCTGTTTTGTTGGCGTATCGGCTTCAGCCACTTCGTTGTGGTTAGCCATAATACGCGGGGCTATGAACTTCATGATTCTGCGGTAGTTGTAAGAGCAGACAAGGATCACAACGAGGATAGTAGCGATCAGGGCGAGGGGGAAAAGCATTTTCGTTTCGCTCTTGATTTCCTTAGCTGTGAATAAAGCACGTGCTTGTATGTACCTCGGGAAGCAAGATAGAGGCATGGAGCTCGGATCGAAACGCAGCTCCCATATTTTAGGCTGCCCGTCGATGCTTCTGACTGTGAATTCGTTGTTGTTGTCTATGTCATAGTTTTTGAAAGGCTCGCAGTCCGTGCCGTTGCACAACCAGTCCCGCACGTTAGCAGTGCTGCACTCACCTGTTGCATCAAACCCTTCCCACTCCCTGCAACGCACCGTCAACACAGTGGTTTCAGGTGAGCTCAGCACGCTAATCATGGCTGTGGTCTTCCCCACAAATATGTTGTTGCTCTGCCTGAAGCCTGAGGTCGACGAGCTGCACTCGGCGTGCACATACAACACCCCCAGTAGCAAGGTTGCCATGCCTGTGGATGATAAATCTCGATATCAAAGTGGCTTAATAACTACAACAACTGGGCCATCTAAGCCCTTCTAGGGTCTAGGGTGGAGTATCTGTCCTAACTTTCCCACTTCTCGGTTGAACTCCTCGAATTCCTGTGATGATTATGAAAATATTGCTTCGTTCCCTCCACACACCAATTTAAGTTCTCGAACAGGTGTGCTGCCTGCTGTGGTTCTTTCGTCGACACGCGTTCGCAGCTCCTGTGCTGAATGTGAGCCAGTTGTGCACATACCGCAAGCATTCTCTCCACGTGATTGAGTTGGCGCCAGGCGTCGGTTTCCAAGTTCTCCCTCCTTTTAGAGTACTCTGAAAGCTCTCGGTACCTGGTTTTTCCTATGTGCACCTGTTCTTCGAGCGACATCTGATTTTTATCAAGGTTGCGATAGTCAATGGTGGCTTCTTGCAGGCGTTTTTCTAGTGTTTTGTTTGTGGCTATCAGTTGGTCATGCTCCGTCTTCAGCTCTTGGAAGGCTCGTTTCGTGTCTGCTTCCTGCTTTTGGCATATGTTGAACAGCTTGCTTGTCTCGTAGTGCAGTCGTTCTATTTCACGCTCTTTTTCGTCGCATTCTTGCTGTAGTTTTTGAATGCGGTCACCTACTACACGCTTTTCTTTTCTTTCCGTCTCGTAACCGTCCTTGAACCCTCTATGAGTAGCCAGCTGCTGGCGCATCACCTCCACTTCGCTCAGCAGCGAAGCGTTCTCAGCCGCATAGGCATCTCGCTCATTCTTCGCCTCCTCCAACGCTACCACAAGGTTGTTGCAGTGTCTAGCATGGATAGCATCGCCGCGGCGGATCTCCTCTTCATGCTTGCCTGCTTGCTCGTCCATAACCTTCTTGTGGTCATCTGCATGGATCAACCCTCTACTGATGTCTTCTTCTCTGTACGACCGCAGCGCGTTCTTCTCCGATGGCGTCATGGGTGAGGGCCTCAACGAGTCGTCCAGCCCTGTCAGCACAGACCTGTCTCGTTCAAAGGCGCGCTCCCTACTCCTACTGGGCCGCACAGGACTGATCTCCGATAACCGCATCCATGGCTTTGTCAGCTCCGTGTCATTCATCGCTCATATTATATCTGTAAAACATTTTAGGGAGCTGCTTACTGAATATAATGAAAGCCCGCACTATGCCGTACACAAAAGAGATGGGTACTCCCCGTTTCTCTCATGCTGTTGGACCATCAGACAGCACTGACGGTGCGGTACTCCATTGGACCATATGATATAGTACCAAACTGACTGAACTGAATAATACAACTGACCATGTGGGTGGGTTTGTGGATAAAAACCACCAAATTCCTTCTGCGATGGAACATCCTGGACCGTCGGCACCGGTTGTCAGGAGGGAGGGAGCTATTAAGGTTAGAAAGGAAATATGGAACATAAAGCCTATCACAGCTTTATAAATAGCAAACAGCATATGTCACAATCGGCAACCTTCCAGTTGCCATCTCAGGACCCGACCCGCTCCCCTGTAAGGGGCATCTCATCGGGGAGCAAGAGTAACATGGTTGGCAGTGCAACCATCGCCATCGGCCGTTTGAAGTAATGTCTCACAGACTTTGTGAGGCAGCAGCGTGCAATATCAAGTGCCATTTTGTTAGTAACCTGTAATGGTATAATGGAGTAGGTGAGATGCTGTAAATGTTGGTTTACGCTATAACCCAATTCAGGTGTCTGTCGATCTTCGTGGCAATATCACGCAGTACTTTAGGTTGCTTAGGGTGAAGGAACCTAGATGCTAGAACAAGTACCTCTTCAACAAGAGGCTGAACAACCTGATGTACGTGCTGTTTGTGCAAAGGGCATACTTGGCTTCTGTTGGCCGTGAATTTAAAGGCATTGGGGTCTTGCCGCTCCCTTGAGAGTTCATCTTTTTGGGTGTGTGGTATCATTATCAAGGCTAGCAACAGACAAGAACTCTGGAACTTAAACAAAGCGGTGTTGCTGACGTACTCTGCCCTGTTAGTTGTGCGTTGTTATGTGTATGTGTCATACGTTGCCCCAGCGAACTCGTGGAAGATATGCGGCGACAGAGTGACGTGATAATGCAGCAATGGCCACAGCTCCTTCCTGATGCGGTCTTCCATGAAGTCCCGACTGTACACAAGTAAAAAGAGAGCCACTTCGTTGATGTGCAATGCACACGCACCAATATCAATTGTAGGCAAGCTCCATTTAGCTTTCTTCTGTCGAGGAGTTGGCGAATTGTAGTATTTAATGTGCTCTGCCGTGAGCCTGCTTGTGATATCTTGCGGGTTGGTCATGCCTGCCGGGTAGAGCCGTGCGACCAAAGGCGACCACATTAGGTGCAGGTTGTGCAAAACCTTTGAAGCCACACCACCTCTGAAAACAGGGAAGCCTTCAAAAGCACTGGGCCCGTCGCCTACTTCCGCTTCTGCCGCTGCCTTCTTCCATGTCTGTAGAATATTTACCACTTCACCATCCTGGATAGCAGGCACAGGTGCAACCCGTCCCCTGCCGCTCTGTAGCTTGTCTGCAACCCCGTCAAAGGAGCAGCTGATAAGTATGCACGACTGGATACAGGAACACAGCACATTGTGGTCTAGTCTTCTCGAGGTGCTCATGTGATGTTTTATAATCTCAAGAATTGTAAGCCCCAGTTCCTTTTCCACTTTGCACATCAAGGCTTCCTCACTGCATGCTTCGACTTCAGTGAAGCCGATTTCTTCAGCAACATTCTCCGGAGGATGGATCAGGACACACGAGCAGCATGCGGCAAGCACAACAGCAGCCACAGACGCACCATGTGGGTAGGCACCGCTCTCATAGAGATGGGCTTGCTTCAAGCGCACAGAGCGGGAGAGCAACTGCGAGACCTTCGAGAGCATGATGAAGACACCTGTGTCGTACTTGACGCGCTGCTCGATCCTAATGAGGGTGCCCGTTACATTATGAAGTATGTGGTACAACATCGCCAGCAGTCTTGCATCGGCCCCTTGTCTGCTTAGCAAGATGTCAAGGAGCTCTATCGATGAGGTGAGGACCCTCGGAGTATCAGGGTAGTCTGTTATGAACTGCAGTCTCATGATTACAGCGTCAACTATCCAATCAAAGCATTCAAACACTAGGCTCGCAACGGGCCGATCAG
Source organism: Diplonema japonicum (assembly GCA_964019335.1). Lineage (NCBI taxonomy): Eukaryota > Euglenozoa > Diplonemea > Diplonemida > Diplonemidae > Diplonema > Diplonema japonicum. The sequence continues at coordinate 518,826 of OZ025697.1, forward strand.
GAGCTATCGAAGTTTCAGAGCACTCCCTGGCAATCAGGGACAGAACGTCCACAGCTGTGTCTGAGATTTCCTTGTGCGAGGACGGCACCTTCTCAAGCACTAGGTAGACAACAGTCTTGAGAAAAGTGTCCCTCACAGAAAGTGTTTTGCAGATGCCATCGTCGTACGAAAAGAGAGACAAAGAAGCGTTCGCTATCACTTCCAAGGTTAATCTACACAAGGCGGTGCAGTGCGTGATGTCGGCCAGATCTTTCGTCTCCGCAAAGTACCACTGCTCTGGTATCGACACCAGCCTTGTCACTACAGCAATTGAAGTATCACATAGTTGAGTGGCTTTTTGTAAATAGATATTCGTGTGAGAGTGCAGCATGACACTCTTCAGCACCCACAGTGTGGCGTGATGCAGCCTCCATCTATTAAATTCTTGCATGTCAGTTAGCAGCAACTCAGTAATAGTAGTAAGGGGAACGTACTTCGCAAGGCTCTTGCATAAAGTGTCAAGGGCACCGAACATGCTGCCATGCTGCTTAGAAAAGGATTTGAAGTCCGAAGAGTTGGCCGTCGATGCAGTTTGCGCAATCTTGCGCACCAGCGAGCACAAGTAGTCATCGGATATCAGTGTGAACTCCTGTTGTGCGTTGACATTAAAAATAATATTATGTCACACCTTCAAGCTGTCTTGTTTCAGCACGTGTTCCATCCAGCCAGATATGATTATAGCGTTCTGTGAGTTTTTCTTCAAACTCAGCAACAGCCTTTCTAAGTGAGACCGCAGGTCCTGACCGCAGCCTGTGACATTCTGCATATATTGAAGTGACATACGTGACCCAGCGAATCGCTTAGACACGACCAAAGTGGCAGGAAGGGGTGCCCCATCACGTGCTGAGGACAGGTAACCTACATCAGTGAGAATGGGAAGCAGCGGGCTGAGGACCTGCGAACACGCTTCTAGTACCTTTTCAGCAAAATGCCCGAATGCCTTTAGATGTGGGTGTGCACTGGCGTTGACCATGCCCCTCCCACTGCACTTGCTCACTATCTTCAGAAGCTTTTCGAGAACCTCCGTTAACTTCACACGAACTGTTTCTATCCAAGTTTTGTCACGCCCGACCATATTCAAAGCCTCGTGTTCTCTTCTCGAAGGTGTCATTGTCTGAGAAGGCCTGTCTACCTGCTGCTTGAAGCCGTTGTACGTTGTTTCCAAGTCAACTTCAGCTAGCAAGCTAGCATTGTCAATGTCATTGCACACTTTTATAATGGCTCGTGCCAGTAGGTCGATGCACGCAGTGACGTACTTTCTTGGCAGGCGTTTGTCGTGAGACTGTGAAAGCACTTTGCACAACTCTGCAACGGTACCAGGAAGGTAGGCAACGAGGCTCCTGACACTTACTAAGTTCCATATTGAACTCACGCATTCCAATGATTTTATTTTTAGTTCAATGCTCTTCTCCGTCTCCAGTCGTCCCAAGAGCGTGTGCATCACAAGAGCAGAGAAAAATGCGGCATGTTCATGACTTTCGAGCGGCCCACCATACACACGGTGTGCCTCGAGCAGTGAGATGACCACATTTATCGTGTGCAGTGTAAGCTCTTCCGTTGACGCAATACTTTTTTTCCTTCCTGAACTCACATTTTTCGTAAATATTTCCTTTTTTTTTTTTTTTTTCGTGATTACACCAATACCTGTACAAGTGTCACGTGGCCTTCCGACGACTTGCCTTGTTTCAGAAGAAATGCAAGCGTCTCTAGCGCGCTCTCTTGCTCTCGCAATGGGAGGCTGTCATCCAGCAAGCGCTTAACTAGCACTTCCATATCCTCCTATCGTGCATAAATGCTGGTTGCCCTGAATAACACAGATTAACATGCAACAAAATTAGTGTCCTTTACCAGCTTCGCCAGGGTAAGCAGCGATTTGCGTAGGCGAAGGCTGCCCTGCGAAGTGCATTGCATGCTTGATACAATTGCAACACACTTCTCTGGACTTACATCGTCTTTAGTCAGGATTTGCTGAATACGGTGCATTTCGCTCTCGAGGAGACAAACCACCTTTGAGCAACTTACGTTGCATTGTGCAGCCCAGGAATGCAAGATTGATAGAACAACGCAGGACAGGGTGCTGTTCTGGGGGACAAACACACCGCTGAAAACGACGTGGAGAGAGGTCAGTTGCTGCTTGTGATTTAGTGACGCATTACTAAGACACGTCAAAGCATGTTCTAGCAAATCCTGCGAAAAGCAAGGGATGAAAGTAGAAGAAAAGCCTTCTGTTAAGAGCATGGGAATGACGTGCTCGGATGATGCCAGTATTTGGAGTGTGGTTGCAACTCGTGGGATGACATGGGGGGAGGCACGGACCAGGGGGTTAAGATTGTTCATCAGTCTCAATGCAATGACAGCGCTTTGGGAGATGCGGACTTTTTCAAACTTCCCCCGTTGCACCTTGCAGTAGCCACCCGTGGCTTTGATATAGTACTCCACCACTTCAAGGTGGAGCAGTGCCTTGTGATGATCCTTGTATACTGCTGGCGTGACGTTGGTGATGAGTTCTGGTAAATAGATGCTTGTGATAACATCACCATCACACTCAGGCTGCAACAGGAACGGTGCGTCATTTTGCGATGCTGGGCTAGCGTTCCACAGACACTTAAGCATGGCAATATAGCCTGCCTCAGGATGCTGCACACAGTATGCCTCCCACTGTTCTGGCCGGCCATCGAGAGCGGCTTCCGTCCCCAATGTGTCAACAGACCGAACGGGCTGCTTCGTGATCACATGAGGCATCACCTCTTTTGCACTCTTCATAAGATGTGCATGAAAAGGGGTGTCTATCCCCACTTTCAGCAACTTGCACAACGGAGCCTTCAAAAGCTCGATGTACAATTCAGATTTGTCTACATCACCTTGTACAGCAAGTAAGGCAAGTGCTGCCAATGCCACGCCTTTTACAATAAACATGCTGTCGTCCGATGTCACTGCTTGTTCAATCTGAGACCGCACGTCGCGTGGCGACCAGGCAAAGCGAGGCAAGTGCTTTTGCACAAGGAACACAAGAGCCGTAAAGGCATCGTCATTCAACAAAGCGGCCCCTGTCGTCAGTCCAAGCAACTGGACATCAAACCATCGTGAGAGAGTGTAAACATCCTCTTGGAAGGTGTCCTTGTACTGTGGTGTGTTGTCTAAGATTTACTGTGTTTACTATACCTGCATGCTTGTCGTGAGGCTCTTTACAATATTTTGGAATATTGGCAAACCTCGCAGAGGCGCAGTGTCGAGGCCTTGCAGGTTCAGCCCTGTCATAAGCTCCATAATATCGCCTAAAGGCAGCACGCTAGTGAGCATGGTCCTCCCACCATCACCAAAGAGCAGCTCTGGTGAGTTCCAGCCTAATTGAGAGGACTCCATGCCACAAAGCAAAAGAATAAAGTTGCCCACTTCACCGTAACTTGCCGGGGTTCGTTCGTGCGCTTTCAAAGAAAACAGAATGCACAGGAGAGCTGCGTTAGGGTCTTTGTTGATGACGGAGAGGATTCCATTGGCATCAGTTTGTTGTACTTCAGGTAGTAGTACAGTTGCAACCAGTCCCAGAATGTTACCCCTCGAACCTTCCAAACCAAAGGCTTCCGAGGCGATGTCCCTGTACTCATCAAGGGCAACCTCCTTGTCGTCAATCATGTCGTGTATCAGCGACAGCATTTTAGCTTCAACATGAAAGGATTGTGTAGTAAAACTGAGTAACGGCCAGTCTGTTATGCGACGTTTTTTATCTCGCTCGCTTCTCATTATCTTAACAAGTCTCGACAGATCGCCTGTACAGAGAAGCGTGCAGGCCTCATTTTCAAAGGATTCAGGTGGCTTTTGCATGACACGCAGTACTGCCGAGTTATCATTCGTACTGATCCAGGTCTTCAACACTTTCCAATAGAGGGCTTGCGAAGAGGGCTCTATGATATCGAGCACCGCATTCATAAGTTTTGCATTAGTACCCCCACAGCGCAATGCCTCATGAAGCCATGTAGGATCGTCTTTGTTGAGAAGAAGCCTTGCAAAGCACTCAGCCTTTATTTGCAGGGGACCGTTGTTCCACAGGCTGTTGATAAGTTCAGACCCCAGCTTCCCTCGGCTGTGCAGCACAATGGTTACAATAGACGACAAACTCAATTCCACAACATCGGTATCGGCAAATACCTGTGGTTTGGGAATAGTCTTGTGTAATTGAACATACCAGGTTTTCAAGCCAAGCGGCCTGCATAACATGATCGACGACAAGTGCAGGAAGGGCCTGCGGCCTGTGGAGCGCGCACTCCCACAAGCTGTTGCATGTCATACTGCTTTGGTCGTCAAGCTTTTTTTGGCCATTTTCATTAATACAAACCCCAACAAGCGACCTTATTGAGCGCAGCAGTAATCCATGAAAAGACGCCCCGTGCTTTTTGAAATAGCTGATCAAAACTCCTTCCAAACGAATTCCCTCTTCCCCGCTGTTGATAATACTGCAGAATTTAGGCAGCAATTTACTTACAAAATCCACATCCATGGTCTGTAGCTGCTCGCTTGAAGCATTCTGCATGTCTTTCAACAAACAATTGAGGTCATGCCGCTTGCGCTTTTCACCCATTTTGTGTGCTACTTGTGGTGATGACAAAGATTAAGCTCGCACAATAAAAACTGTTACTTTTAGAAAAAAGTATAATTGGCACGCAAACGTTTGTATTGTTTCTTTAACAGCAATAGCTGCTCGATCTGGTAGCGATTCTGGTGCTCAGATCTAATGGAGATTTCTAACATTTCGAGCTGCTGTCTTGTTGTTGCCTCCTCATCGACCGCACCTATAAGGGGGAAGGGTGTGGTTAGGAGCGAGAGCCTCTCGAAGAGTTCACAGTAGTGGGCATCTAATTTCTTCAAATACACTACGTCTGGATTGGGATCAAATTTCTCAAACCTCTGCGCCTGGCTGATCACAGTAAGCATAAGGTCGAGTGGCTCCTGTGCTTCGTGTCCTTGTTCGTCCCCGATGATGGCGCTCCCTTCCTGCATTAGTTTGCTGTAGTAGAGTCTGGTATCAAGTTCATTGTCGGGGCACATCACCCCGCTCTCCAGAAGCTCTATATCTGCAAGCAATTGCTCACATTCCGCGTATCTCCTAGCACTGTCGGAATTGAACGGCATTTGTATGTTGTGGCCATAACTGTGTGACCAGCTCGTGCAAAGAAGAAAGCAAACAATTGAGCAAACAATATAAAAGGCAAGACATAAAGGGTGCTTCGCGTTGTTTACATTGAAGTCTAGAAGCAAGATTACTTTTGGCAGATTATTGACTGCAGTGAAAACTGAAGGTGTGTGTTTTAGCAATAAAACTGTGACAGAGCTCGTCACCTCAGTGGCCACCCAAACTGCTCAGCTATCTATCCACTTATGAATTGAATGTCGGAAACTAAACTGAAACGGTTGCTACTCAAGCACAGGCAATAGCCATTCAGAGACCACATCTATCGGAGAGGCAATATACTCCTGCAGTTAGTTTCAAGAATAAAAAAGGGGGGGATATACCTGGATAAATGGGAGTTTCAATGCATCGTTTGCTTGTGGCCTCTGCCCTGGGTCTTGCTTCATAAGTGAGTGCACAAACTCAGTCAAATTCTCGGAGCAGTCGGGGAGCTGCAGGGTGGTTGACGCTGTAATCTGTTCAAGGAGCTGCATGATGACGTGCCCAGTAGGAACAACGAAGGGAAATTTTCCAAGTGCCATCTCAGCCACTATAAGGCCGATGGCCCAAATATCAGCTGGTGTGCTATACCGCCCGCCCCTGTGGGTGTTGTGATAATACGCAGCATGCATACTTGATCCTTTCGGGTGACATGTAGGGTGGGCTCCCTACCATCGTGCTCTGCCCCATTGTCGCCACCTCAACTGTGATGCCGAAGTCAGCCACCTTACATTCTCCTTTTTTGTTCATCAGGATATTGGCTGGCTTAAGATCTCGATGCATTTGCGATTTGCCCCCTTCAGTTTTCCTTGACACGTGCAGCTGGTTCAGTCCTTCCAGCACCTGCCTAGCTATCACAGATATGACTTCGTCCGGAGCTTTGATGGTTTTTGTTTTACAAGACTTTAGAATTTCTTCCAGATTCCCAGCATCCATGTATTCTTGTATCAGCATCAAGGAGTGGTCCTGTTTCACAAAGGCCTGGATGGTCCTCACAAGGCAGGGGTGTGACACTAGCAGTCGCTTTACCTCTTCATCGAGTATTCGCTTCGTGTGTTGCGCACAGGGGATTTGTTTCACTGCATAATTCACCTTTAAAGAACAATGCACAATAAAAAAGCACACACCTTTGTCTCTCTGTCTTGCGCTAATTTCACTTCACCAGATGCACCTCTGCCGAGTACCTTAATGAATTCAAGGTTCTTCAATTTTATTTCAGTGCCCGACGCGACTGAACTAGTTGTCTCACCTTGTCGAGGGTTGACATGCACTCCCGCTGGGGTGACCCGTAGGGCTTCTCTGTCGGAACTTTTGGGTATTACTATAGTGCATTTTTGTATTAAGTTTTACTTAATAATCATACCAAAGGCACCGCTCTGTGTCCATCTGTCATTTTCGTTGGGCTGCGGACGTGGTGTTTGAGTTGGCTTTTTTTGTAGTACAATAAGCTGAGGGGGTTTGAATTTACCCCGTTTCACAGGTGGTTTAGGCGGCGGTGACGTTTCAGACATTTTAATTTCTTCTCACCTGCTGCACAACAGTGTAACGGAAGGGAAGCCAAAACTGTTAAACAAACAAAGGTAAAAAAGACACGTTGGAATCAGCTGTGGCAGGTGGCTGCTTCTTTTTTTTTCTTTCTTTTTCCCAGCTTCTTTCTATTTTTCTGGCAGAATAAAGAAACTTTAAAAATAAATAAAAAACATGTATAAAAAATGGGTATTTCTTTTGCAAAGACTTATCAACCATTATATTTTACATCAGGAGCTTGATGCCAAAGAACAAGTTGATCAGAAGGCCTCCAACAAAGAAGATAGCCCTGAAAGGCTGGAGCCCTAAGGCATAGCAAATTGCATGGAGGACACGTGTAGCACCATAGGCAAGGACCATCTGGGCCATTTCACCTGTGGGAGTACCAAACTGTAAGTTGGCAAAGGCTGCCAGGAGGAAGTAGGGTTCGTTCTCAATCGAATTGCTGACAATGCCATGCAATCTGTCAATGGTGCTGATAGCAGGGCCATAGGCCACAAGCATGACCCTAAACAGGTCACCCAGCCACTTTAGACCACCACCAGTAAAGGACGAATCCTCACTCGTCTTGAACCTGTTCGAGATGAACCTGTTTCTGATTGTGAGAACATGCACCAGTGCCATCTTCACAACAAGGACACCAACAACCGTTTTAAGAGCATCGTTGTAAGTCATCTTGGTATTTGTGTTTCTGTGTTGTTGTTTAAATGGAAAAGGGTCTCTTAATGAAGAAAACAAAGAATATAAGAGTTAAAGGAGGTTGGCGACGCCCTGCACAAGAACTGTCTACTTGATTACAGGGGGCATTGCAGCTGAGCAGTGTTGGTCCAGACCCTTGAGGGACTCAGGGGACTCCAAGGGACAGGACAGGAGTCCCCTGAAATTTTCAGGGGTCTGGAGGGGGAGGGGACTCAGGGGACTGGAGGCACTCAAGGGACTGGAGGGGACTCAGGGGACTCTTGGGACCAAAAAATTTCTTTGTGTTTTTTGTGTCACAAAGGCCCAAATTTAGGCTGGGGCTTGCATTTTTTTGGTACTTTTGGTTTCAAAAGTTCAAAAAAAGAGGTCCTAGGTTTGAGTGGGATGTGAGGCAAGGCTCATACTACCTTGTTGTGACTATGTAAAAAAAAAAAAAAAAAAAAAAAAAAAAAAAAAAAAAAAAAAAAAAAAAAAAAATTAAAAAAATGTCAGGGGGTTTGGAGACCTGCTTTGAAAAAAATATTAAAAAGAGGCCTGTACAATGCAAAAAAAAAAAAAAAAAAAAAAAAGTAAAAAAAGGGATGGGCAGTGTTGGCCAGACTGGTGGTCTGAGGGGTCTGGTCTACAAACCACCCCAACACCACAAATTTTCGACCACACCATGTGGTGTGTTGTGACATATTTTACACCATATTTCACATACCTGATGTTCCACATGATGTATGCAACACAGGGTGCACAACACAGCACGTGTTTTATAACATGTACCACTATGCTGCACAGGGAAAAGCAGGTGTCACAATGTGCACCTCCTGGTGCACAATATACAAAAAAAAAAAAAAAAAAAAAAAAAAACAATAAAATTTCAGTGTGCATGGGGGTGCTGACTGTTGGTAAAAAAAAAAAATAAAAAAATAAAACTTTTATCTTCTTTTTCAGGTGGTGGGGATAACATGAAAATATAAGAAAAACATCAGATGTGTTGTTCGCTGTTGACCTCCTCATCTGAAACAGAATGCAGAAGAAGCTACAACTCGGCCGCCGGCCATCGTGATTAAGGAAATGATGCGGAACACAAAAAGCTACAACTCGGCCGTGGTGATTAAGGACACGATGCAGAACGCAGAAGAAGCTACAACCCGGCCGTGGTGGTTAAGGAAATGACACGGAATGCAAGAAGTTACAACCTGGCTGCAGTGATTAAGGGCACGATGTGGAATGCAGAAGAAGCTACATCCCGGCCATGGTGATTAAGGAAACGATGCAGAACGTAGAAGAAGCCTATCCAAATACAACATTTGATGCGGAAAGCAGAAACAACAGCTTGGTTTAGGTGTGCGAAAAAATGTGAGAAGACAAGAAAAAAAGAAGGGGAAAAAAAGAAAAGGTAAACACATCATGTATGTCAAAAAAAAATCAAGGATTTTTTTCTCTTTTTTTTTCCCATTTTTTTTTTTTTTTTTTCCAAAGGGAAAAAAAAAAAAAAAAAAAATTTGCAAAACTATCAAAATAATGACAGTGTTGGGGAGAGTCCTGTGAGTCCCATGAGTCCCATCGAGTCCCATCCTGTGGAGTCCCATGAGTCCCATCCAGGCCTGTATTCCGTTTTAGGGGACAGGACAGGACTGACCAACACTGCATCATGTGCCTGCAAGAGACGTGGAACAAAAACCGCATCACAGTGACTGGGTACACTGCTACCAACAGAACAGAACAGTACCCTGCTGAAAGGACAAGCCCATCGAGGGAGGCAGAGTTGCAACACTGGTCAAGGACACACTGATCACAAAACAAGGTGTCACCTACAAAGGAAAAGTGACAGAGTGGATCAATGTAGTAGTGAAACAAGGCAATGGAGCAGACTTGACAATCTCAAATGTGTACAGACCATTGTTCACAAAGTCAAAAGAGGATGACAGGCAACATGATTTTGAGGCAACAGAGCTGCCATGTGGAGCAAACACATATGTGGTGGGAGACTTCAACCTTCACCATGAAGCCTGGGACCTGCAAGCACAGCCAGACCATGGTGGCACACTCTTATACCAGTGGCTGGCAGAAGTAGGAATGTGGATCCAGAACAACCCCAAGCAGCCAACGCAAATCCAAGCAAAGCAGAGGTCAAGTCTGGACATAGCAATTGCCCCACAAGGAGTAGCAGCAAGCTGGAACTACTCGAAAACTGTGGCTCAGACCACACACCCATCCTGATTACCTTATGAAGGCACAATGCAAAAGCAAGGCACAGGAAAAAAGGTGTGGTGCTGGAACAAAGCAGACTGGGTCAGGTACATGGCATACATGGAAACGAAGGGAAAGAAGGTGCTGTGGTGCAATGAAGCACAGGAGGCACTCAACAGAATGACAGCTGCAATCCTGGAGGCAGCCAAGATGATGATACCATGGAAGTGGCAAGCCGTGAAGCAGAAGCAGAGCAAGTGCTGGTGGTTGGAGGAGATCCGGGAGGCGATTGGAGAGCAGAATGAGACGATCAGACAGGAAGAAGGAAGAGGTGACAGACAAAGAGGTCAAGAAGGCAAAGGAGCAAGGGAGAAGGTGCAAAAACTAGTGGATGAGCAGAAGGAAGCACTGTGGAAGAAGGAGGTGGAAGGGTCAAAGGAAAGAACAGGAGCTGCAAGCTGATTGAAGGCAACAAAGCAATCTTTGCAGCAATGGAGCAAGCCAACATACTTGGGAAACATTATGCAGATGTGTGTAAGACCCATTGCAGCTGAGCAGTGTTGGTCCAGACCCTTGAGGGACTCAGGGGACTCCAAGGGACAGGACAGGAGTCCCCTGAAATTTTCAGGGGTCTGGAGGGGGAGGGGACTCAGGGGACTGGAGGCACTCAAGGGACTGGAGGGGACTCAGGGGACTCTTGGGACCAAAAAATTTCTTTGTGTTTTTTGTGTCACAAAGGCCCAAATTTAGGCTGGGGCTTGCATTTTTTTGGTACTTTTGGTTTCAAAAGTTCAAAAAAAGAGGTCCTAGGTTTGAGTGGGATGTGAGGCAAGGCTCATACTACCTTGTTGTGACTATGTAAAAAAAAAACCACCAGTTCTACCAGTTCTGCCAAGTTCTGGTTCCACCATTCTGCCAAGTTCTGACTTTTCAGTTTGGTGGAAGGGAATGGAACGACCCACCCCTGCATGAGCAGAATCTGGTTACCAGTGTTGTTATGGGAAAAAACCCAGGGGGGCACAGGGCTGGGGCAGTGATGGGTGAATCCTAATTAGGACTAGACCGGACTGGACTGGACCAGACTGGATCTGGCATGAATTTCGACCCAATTATGCCAGACAGTACAAGATACAACCACAACACCACACCCCCCCCTTTTTTTTGCTGCAGAGTTCAAACGTATAAACAGATGTCTACAAGAAAAGATGTTACACAGGTACTGAGAGACGACAACAACAACAAAAACAATGAGAAACAAAGAAGAAAAAAAAAAAAAAAAAAAAACCTTTATCTTCTTTTTCAGGTGGTGGGGATAACATGAAAATATAAGAAAAACATCAGATGTGTTGTTTGCTGTTGACCTCCTCATTGGTCATCACCAAGCAAACCACACGAGCAGAATCTTGGTTACCCAGGGTGCCCCGGCTAGGGTTGAGCTGAACCCCACACACATTAAGGACACGACACAGAGCACAGAAGAAGCTACAACTCAGCCACAGTGATTAAGGACACGATGCAGAATGCAGAAGAAGCTACAACCCGGCTGCAGTGCACCCCCTGTAATCAAGTAGACAGTTCTTGTGCAGGGCACTGCCAACACCAGCCTCCTTTAACTCTTGTATATTATTCTAAAGGTGGTGGGGATAGCATGAAAAAACATCAGATGTGTTGTTCACTGTTGACCTCCTCATCAGTCATCACCGGTAGCTCCCGAGTGGAAGAACATAATGCAGATGCTTAGGGTGACAAACAGGCAGCAAACTACACCACACACATTAAAGACATGACACGGAATGCAGAAGAAGCTACAACTCGGTTGTGGTGCACCCCTGTAATCAAGCAGACAGTTCTTGTGCAGGGCACCACCAACACCAGCCTTCAGTCTTTTAACTCATATATATATCATTCAGGTGGTGGGGATAACATGGAAATATAAGAAGTACATCAGATGTGTTGTTTGCTGTTGACCTCCATGTTGGTCATCACCAGTAGCACCCAAGTGGAGAACATAATGCAGATGCTCAGGGTGATGAATTGGCAGCAAACTGCATGAGTGCAGAATCTTGGTTACCCCAGGTTGCTATGGCTGGGGTTAAGCTGCACACTGCACACATTAAGAACACAACACAGAACACAGAAGAAGCTACAACTCAGCTGCAGTGCCCCCCTGTATCAAGTTAACAGTTCTTGTGCAGGCACCGCCAACACGATGAACAGGCATTTCCTCCATCCACTTGGCCAGTCATCACCTGTAGCTCCCTGAGTGGAAGAACAAATTGCAGATGCTCAGGGTGAGTAAACTACTTAGGGCACCAGCTGGGGTTGAGCTACACACTGTATGCATTAAGGACACGACACGGAATGCAGAAGCGGCCAAGGTGCACCCCCTGTCACTGGTCTCCTTTACCTCTTTCATGTTATTTGGTGGTGGGGATCACAGAAATATGGAAATATAAGAAGTACATCAGATGTGTTGTTCACTGTTGACCTCCATGTTGGTCATCACCAGTTGTGCCCGAGTGGAGGAACATATTGCAGATGCTCAGGGTGATGAACTGGCAGCAAACTACACAGGCCCAGAATCTTAGTTACCAGGGCCATGGCTGGTGTTGAGCTGCACACTGCACACATTAAGGACATGACACGGAATATTGTGCTGTCAGTGTTGTGGTGATATAGTCACCACTTTCAACCTTGATAATGCAAAGAGGAAAAAAAACGGGGGGGGGGAAAACTAGTTTGACACTCCATTTGTTTGTGTGCACGAGCAGAATTTTACCTAATAAAATAGCTCATTACACTGCCATCAACTAGTTTTAGTCTCGACAATAATATTGTTAAAACAAAAAAAAAAAGTAAGGAATTCCCTGTTCCACCAAGTTCTGGTTCTGCCATTCTGCCAAGTTCCGACTTTCAGTTTGGTGGAAGGGAATGGAACAACCCAATCCTCACAAGCAGAATCTTGGTTACCCAGGATGCCCCGGCTGGGGTTGAGCTGAACACCACACACATTAAGGAATGACACGGAATGCAGAAGAAGCTACAACTCGGCTGTGGTGTACCCCCTGTAATCAAGTAGTCTTGTGCAGGTCCTTTAACTCATATATCTCTCACCGCGGCCGGGTTGTAGCTTCTTCTGTGTTCCACATCGATCACCACAGCCAGGTTGTATTACATCCAAATACAACATTTCCAGACATTTGTACATACCTGCAGCTGCAGTGCACCAGAGTAGATAGGTGCAAATGGCTTGATGGAGCTGTGCATGTCTGTGGTATGAAGAAGAAGAAAAAGAAAAAAAAAAAAGGCAAAAAAAAAAAAAAAAAAAAAAAAAAAAATCGTTGTCCAAAAATATTTGAAAAAAAAGTGTTTGCAGGTGTGTCAAAAATTGCAGAAAATTTTTGAGTCTGGTCAGTCTGGCCGATCCAGTCAGTCCGGTAAAATGGGTACACCAGACTGGACCGGATTCACCCATCACTGGCTGGGGGGGTGGGGGGGGCAAAAAAATTTATTTTTCTAGGGACCCTCACTCATTTAGCACCCTCAAAACAGACTTTTTTGGAAATTTTTGGCCAAAAAAAATTGTTTTTTTTCCCAGGGGACCCCAAACTTGGAAAAATCACTTTAGGAATTTTCCTTAGGGTCTAAATGGCCACCTGAAAATCACAAAATCAAGCTTCATTTTAGAATGGTATTTTTGGAATTTTGGCCTAATTTTGGGTGATGATAAGCAAAATTCCCCTTGAAGTAGGTTTCCCAGCTGTGGTTACCTAATTGAATTTTTTTGTGCTTACTTTTTACTTCAGAATATAGTTTAGAGATGTGTATTCCACCTAAACACCTTTCTGAACTTTTTGGTTTGCAGAAATGGTTTTTTAAGGTGTTTTTAATATAAATTTCATGATTTCTGGCTTTTTCCAGAAAAAAATTTTTGGGGTCAAAAATGGCCAAAGTGACCCCAAGTTTGGGGTCCCCTGGGAAAAAAAAAATTATTTTTTGGCCAAAAATTTCCAAAAAAGTCTGTTTTGAGGGTGCTAAATGTGTGAGGGTCCTTAGAAAAAAATTTTTTTTTTTGCCCCCCACCCCCCCAGCCCCCCTGCCCCCCCCGTGCCCCCCTGGGTTTTTTCCCATAACACTGGCCCCCCCACCCCCCCACGCCCCCCTGCCCCCCCATGCCCCCCCTCCTGGGTTTTTTCCCATAACAACACTGTTCCCAGCTGTGGTCACCTAATTGAATTTTTTTTTTCTTCAAGGGATCAACTTTCTTCCGAAAATTTAAGATTTATATCATTCTACCACCTTTTTACTCACTTTTCAGGAAACACACAATTTCACACATTTGAATTTATTCTTTAGTTTTTTTCTGAACCTATTTAATTTTTAAACCTAATAAAGAAAGTGTAAATCTCCTAATCAAGATTTTTTAGTCCCAGTGTTGCCAAAATGGGTTGAAAATTAAAGTACCCAGCTGTGGTTACTTAATCAAAAAAGAATTTAATAGCCCATTTAACCTATGTATTCAAACCTTTTACCCTTACTTGGTTTTTTTTGTGGAATTTATTTCATTCTTTTGGTTCCTTGCCCAGCAATAGCAGTTGGTCTTTCCTCTTGGCTGCAATCTCCTTCACCTCCAGTGCTTGCCAACAATAGCAAAGTGTCAGTGGTGGCACCTTCTTCACCTCAATCCTGGGACCTTTCAACCCCAATATTGCCAGCCATGCCCCCTTTCCACCCAAGGTAGGCTATCAGGTAGTCTTTTCTGACAGATTTGCTGGTGCTATTGGGGTGTCTTGTTGGGTTAGGTTATTTTTTAAAACAACCAACCTGCCAATAAAGTACAGTAAAAACAGGGGGGGGAAATACAAAGAATGAGAAAGGTAAGTTATAAAGGAAAGAAAAATGACAGATGGACCATTACTAGGCCAAGTACAGGTGCCCTTTGTGAAAAAAATCTTTTTTTCTGAGGTAAAATATCACTTTTCAGGTGTTTTTGACAATTTTTTTTGTGAGGAAAAAAATTCTTTGGGCCCTTTTTTTTGACCCATGACCATCTCACTTTCACTATTAGCCTCATTGAGGTCTAGAATAGGTATTTTTGAGGGAAAAAAATTTTTTTTGAGAAAAAATCAATTTAAGGGTGTTTTTGGCCACTTTTTTTGGGAGGAAAAACAATTTTTTTGGACACTATTTTTTTTTTTTTTTCCAGCACCCCATGCACCCAATAAAGTACAGTAAAAAAAGGGGGTAAATACAAAAAATGAGAAGGGTAAGTCATAAAGGAGAGAAAACCAACAGATAGACCATTACTAGGCCTGATATAGGTACCCTTATGGAAAAAAAATCAATTTTTCTGAGGTAAAAAACCACTTTTCAGGTGTTTTTGACCACTTGTTCATGTGAAAAATAATTTTTTTTGGGCACCTCTTTTTTTGACCCCCAAACATCTCACTTTCACCCCACTTCACTAAAAGCCTCTATTAAGGCCTAGGATAGGTACTTTTGGGAAAAAAATTTTTTTTTAGAAAAAAAATCAATTTTTGGGTGTCTTTGACAACTTTTTTTGGGTGGAAAAAAATTTTTTTTTTGCCCCCCACCCCCTGTGCCCCCCCGAAAATCTTGGGGGAACCCATTCTTGTAACAACACTGGTGGCCACTGTGTCACATACTGCATGGCACCACTAAAATCGAGACAACTTTTTTATTTATTAACCTACAATCCTTCACATTATTACAGGGTGGGTTCAGACATGTTGAGGAGACTCAGCATAGTACACCCTCGTCCCTGGGCACAGCTTTCAAGACCGCGTACCTGCGTGAGTCTGGGTGTCAAGAAAGATAACCATGACTCAGAAGGGAAAGGCTCAGGTGGTTCAGAAGAGAAGAGCTCAGGTAGTTCAAATTGGAAGCTGGATAATAACAAATGGTGGCTATTAGCATGCTTTGCGTTTCTTGGTGGTCCAACCTGTCTTGATTTGCTCCGAACTTACATTTATACTCCACACCAAATAAGAAGCAGCATCACACAATTACTTCGATCTACCCTTGAGAAGCCTGACTTTGCAAATACATTCGTGCGCGAGGAAGTGAGGGTATTGGCTGAAAAGTTGAACAATTACCTTGACGACTTCAATCCCAACCGAAGAAATGTATTCGTTGTGGTTGGTGGTCCTAAAGCAGCAGGAAAGACATCAGCCATAGAGCTTGCATTCGGAGGCAAGGACGGAGTGGTATTTATCGAAACCACCCTTGAAGGCAATAGCCCCCAGACAGGTGACATCTTTAAGAATTCTCTGAATGCGAAGTATGGGAAGAACCATCCTTTAAGTGATGATGCCAATGCCATTCTCGAGCAAGCGTTCAAGCAGTCAATGGAGAAGGACGGGCAACCCTTTTTGATCTACTGGAAGATACAAACCAAGAACCTGCAACTCGCAGACCTTAAGAATGTTGCGAAGATAGCTGCAGGGATGGGAAGGCAGATGACCTACGACCACGCAGGCAGGAACATTCCTGTGATCATCGAGACCTCCAACCCTACAGTATGCCCTTTTAATTTACTTGTTAACATTTTACAGCTCGGTGCCTTAATTCCGAAGGTCCATCAGACGTGTGACAACTGGTATCTTGACCACATGAACTACAACGACCTTGTGAAGACCTTCGATTGCGATCCTGAAGCCAAACCTTTCAAGGAGAGGCTTGGGGGCAATGCGAAGTACAAGGAACACCTGAGGGAGTACTACTCGCACTTCGGAGGGAACATGCGTGGGCTGAAGCAGGAATTCCTGAGACCTTTGGACGGAGTTAAAGACCCTGCAGAGTTCCGGAAGGAGTTTACAAAAGAGATCAGTAGGATATTTAAGCAAAATATCGTACTTTGGAATTTAGCAAAACTTGATTCGGACTTCGAATTGGACCTATGCCGCAAAATAGCCAAGGCTGGACCTCAAGGATTAGCTGACTTTAGTGTGGATCAGCTGGAAGCCATTGCCATTATTGAGAGGAGGTCACTGGATATATTCAGAAACCACAGGAACACCTACCGTCTGCACCACATGGCATATGTGCGTCACTTGCTTCAGGGAGAGACGGAGGAGGAGACAACGGCAGCAATGGTGACTCATGGGTGGCTGCCCAAGGCGGGTGATTCTTAAACAGCAAATAAATAACCTCGCTTCCCTCTGATTTTCCAACACCACACGTCTTAAAACGCTTTTTGGCGTTACCCTGCATGTCTCATATGTGTGCAATTGACATGTTTCCCCTTGTTTAATTCTGAACCCCCCCTTTTTTTTTGCTCCTTTTTCCTCTTCCCTTTTTTCATTATTTTTCACGTTCTTTCCACAAATAATCACACCACATCACAGGATCAAAGAAAGAAAAAATAACTATTGATTTATGAAAAATAAAGTCGACTTTATTTCCTGCAGCTGATAATCTGTCCCGAGGGGGTGATTTTCCCTCGCTTCGCTAGATAGGCCAGCGGGGGCGTGGGGCTGGTCCCCCCTCACCATAGGAAGATTTGAAAAAAAAAAAAGGGACCCCCATGCCATCATCCACAAGGTGGCCATTTACCTCGGCACTGCTCTGGGTGGGCTTACAATGACAGGCTCGTTGGTTGCGTTCACCAAGCTTCAAGGAGAAATCTGCGGGTTCAAGTTCTCCGGCAAACCTTTAAGCTTCCCTAGTCTGGGGCTGCTGAACGGGGCGCTCGGGTTGGCCCTTGCCGGAGGGATGGTGCCGTTCCTCATAGCACTGCACCACGTGCACTTTGTGAAGTACCTCATCGCCAATGCGGCGGTTTCATCTGTTCTGGGGTACCATCACGGCGGGGATTGGCGGCGCAGACATGCCGGTTGCAGTAACGGTGTTGAACAGCTACTACCAACGATTCTAAAGCTACAGTTTCTGTACTTTATTGGTCGTTCGTGTTCTGCT